>JAQISU010000162.1:7012500-7507500 GCA_029339505.1 Unio delphinus
TTCACTGGTATGCCTTATCTGAACATTCCCGTATGTTATTGTAAAGTAGTCTGGATGTCACAATCACTTCTCGTATACAGTTGTATTAATGTGTAAGTGATGAAAGTGAATATTATACATTTTAAAGACAAAATGCTCTCAAAACTTAAAAATGTTTCTACCGGGGTCTCGTTCGTTCATGCACTTGAATGATCATCTTAGAGGTTTGAATGTGGACTATTTTGGTGATGTATGAAAATAAAAATGTCGGTTCTAAAAGTAAAGAAGTCATTCTTATTCAAGTTCGAAGATTTCATCCAATTAAAATAGGAACAATAGATATTATGTAAGGGGTAATGATATTCTTCAAAAGGGATGTTATTGTGTTGCTTCTGCAAGATTAAACAAGATAACACAAAAAACTTCATTGTTGACTTCTACATATATCATTAGATTTTGCATTTCGTCAACCATTTTAAAGTTGCGATAGTTAGATAATGCCTGCCTTCCTGCAGGACGTACGGTGTTGATTTCGTCGCAATAGCAAATCTCACTCGAAGTCAGAATCGAGCATGGAGTATGCATTGAGCGCCTCATTAAATAATTGTTGGGTCTGTTAAATGGTTGTCTTTCAATGTTGACAATGGTATTTATAATGAAGTGTTGGTTTTGGAAATCTTCACTTGTATTCCTTCACTTGTATTCCTTCACTGAACATTACTTAACGGTAATATAAATCATTGCACGTATGCAATTTGATTAACGTGTTTTTAAGTTATGAAAGTGAATTAGTTATTTTATAAACTTAACATTGTTTGCTTTTTGCACTGTTGGTAACCGAAGACCTTGAACTTCTCTGAACTATATAGCTCTTTTAACATCTTCAAATATGCCTATTGACCCGAATAATAGTTTAGCCACAGTCATTTGACTTTGCATTTGGTATAAATTAATCCCGTCAATCTTGGTACTGATATCCGTAAATTTGAAAAACAACCACTAACAAAGCTTAGAAATGTTTCTATCGGGTCTCGTTCGTTTCTTTACTTCAATGGTCATCTTAGAGTTTTGAGTGTTGACTATGCTGGTAATATATTTGGATAAAACTGTCGGTTGTCAAAGTTAATAACAAGTTTGTAGATTTAATCCAATTAAAAACGAACAATATAAATAGTAATACTGATATCTCCAAATATGTCGATTCTTCAAAATTAAACAATATAACAAATCACAATCACCGATAATTACTACATGTCTTATTAGTTTTTGCCTATTGTCTACCAGGTGAATGTTGCAATTTTTAGCTGCCAATTATTCAGACTTGTACAATACGGGACCATGAGCCAATATTTCCCATAAATCAAGAAAACAAGACTTTGACTACAGTTAGAATGTGCAGCATTTCCAATTTCTGCAAGTTTATTGGAGATTGCAAGAAATGATTTACTAACATGATGATATATTTATCTTAACTGAATGTTGTTGTAATATGTTGTGCATAAAGGCTATGCTGTATTGTTACTAGTCCAGACGAAATTCATGCAAAGCTAGGCAATTAGTTTTCTTGTCATTTGGCGTATATATCAATGCAACTAAACCCCTTGGACTCCACCTTTTGGCACTCATGCATCAATTAAAGTATTGTTAATCATTTAATAAGCGATTTGTACTCATCACACATTAGTTAGCTAATATGTAAATCACTGATAAAATTGGAATCCTCATCTAGTCGTCTGATACGAATCAACGTTACGAATATTACTGTTATGTATATTTGATTTAATTTATATTCGAATTGAGGCAATTGGTTGTGTATTAGTATTAAAACATTGTTATTCCATTACATGATATTGTAATGTAACGCTATTTATGGGAATGAAGATCGGGTCTGACTGTTTTTTTTCACTTTCGAAGGAAACAACTAAAATGGAAACTTTAATCCTAATGTAGACTCAGCTCCTGTACTTCATTCATAACTAGTGATAATCTCTAGTAAATAACTTGTTTCAGGTATTTTTCTTTCTCAA
Source organism: Unio delphinus (assembly GCA_029339505.1). Lineage (NCBI taxonomy): Eukaryota > Metazoa > Mollusca > Bivalvia > Unionida > Unionidae > Unio > Unio delphinus. The sequence goes on from JAQISU010000162.1 coordinate 7,014,507, forward strand.
TGTAAACTTCATAAAATGTTATCAAGGTCATATCTAGCTTACTTAACAAATACATGTATCAATTTGTTAAAGTCTATCTTCTTTCCAGATAGTTCTCCAACATCCATGGAAACTGTTATTTGGATTCCATGAGATTAGTTTTCTATGGATATTGAAACTAGAACATTATTAGATGCCATTCAAGAAAAAAGTTTTAAAAAATCATTACGATGCTGACATCAGCATATATCATAGCCATTCAGTTTTGAATTTCATCCGGATTAGAAGTCAGTTCCATTTAGGACTTTTTAATATTAATACTTCTGTTTATTAAGTTTTTTATTATTATTTATTTGATTCTAAAACAAAGTTGTTTTGATTTTTCCTTTTTTTTTTTCTAGGCAAATATTTTATTAGTTTAAATTTGCAAAGCGCGTTTCCATCATATTGTTCTAATTACGTTTTAAGAGAAACAACTCGTAAAACTGAGAAGAGACAACAGTTTTCCTATCACTTCGTGCCACTATCTTAAATTGCCATAGACGTCTCAGCGACATAAGGTACGGTAGATAAATTTAAATTTGTAGAGCGTCCCATGTAACATCTTATCATTTTAGAGCAATTGGTGGTAGCTTTAACGTGGTTCAACGGTGGTCCAATTACTTGCAGTTGTTAGTTAAATGATTTTCCCAGACCGTTTGTTTTCGTGTTTTAGAATCAGACGCCTGATATTTGTCTCTTTATGAAATGTGCTGATCCTTTTACAAAACACTGCCTACCTGTCGATTTCAGTGCAGTTAGAGGAACAGGATGTGGACAAAATATGGTATTCTCTCTCTCTCTCTCTCTCTCTCTCTCTCTCTCTCTCTCTCTCTCTCTCTCTTTCTCTCTCTCTCTCTCTCTCTCTTTCGACATATGACTAGCTTCCATTATTATACCAATTTCGTTTATTTGAAAATGCTTTCTAACAAAACCAGCGAAACATAAGGAATAAATAATCTTGTTTAATATAATATGTTCGAAATTGAAACTGTTAAGAGTAACTCTATGGAAATTATACAAATCAAGATCTAAACTATGCAATATTTTGAATTGGTCTGTACATATATCTATATATGCATGTATGTATATGTTATTGCAGTGGTGCAAGGAAGGATTATGTGTTTCAAAGACGTCGAAATAGTCGAAGTAATTCCATAGGTTTGGTGCCACTTTCCCACAGGTGTTTGCAAGAAAGAGAACTCATAAGAATACAGATTTCAATACGACGCATGACAGGCCGATTCTCCCGTGAGAGTGTATCCCTGTGTTTTGCAGAGGTTGCATTATATCAATTTAGATGATAACATGTTTCTTTATTAATGATTAGCACAGCCCGGACCTTATGCGTTATTTACAAATGAACATTAAATTCTTATAAAATTGTTATTCTGTGAAACTTTAAAATTAGAAGTACTCTCGAGTACGATTATTATTATAACGATGCTTGTGATGCTGATGACATGTTTTTTGAAATGAAAAGTACGAAATAAAACTTCGCCCAGATCATTCGTAAAGTCATTTGTTTTACGAGAGAGAGAGAGAGAGAGAGAGAGAGAGAGAGAGAGAGAGAGAGAGAGAGAGAGAGAGAGAGAGAGAGAGAGAGAGAGAGAGAGAGAGAGAGAGAGAGAGAGAGAGAGAGTGACAGGCAGACAGACAGATATACATAAAAAGAGAGAGAGAGAGAGAGAGTGTATATACCGTCCATAAAGTAACCAGAGTCATTATACACGAAATATCTGTAAATACAATTATTTTACCGGGGAGTTTTTGATTTAACAGAACGGTAACAGATATGAAATCAATAATAATAATAATAATAATAATAATAATAATAATAATAATAATAATAATAATAATAATAATATAAATAATATTAATATAAGAAAATAACATTAATACTAATACTAATACTAATAATATTAATAACAATAATAATAATAACAATAATAATAATTATAATAATGATAATAATATACAGTAATACAAATAAAAGCAATAATATCATTAACAAAAAAATGATAATAATAAGAATGATAAGAATGATAATAATAATAATAATAATAATAATAATAATAATAATAATAATAATAATAATAATAATAATAATAATAGTTAATAATAAAACTAATAATAACACCAACAAAAATATTTAAACTTTTTCATGGGATGAGGACCTTTCGTGGTAAGTACCTCTTCTAAGGACGTCGTTTCTGGAGTATTTGATTCTTCCATTTGTTTAGCTTCATCATTTGAATCCAATTTGAAAAGATAGATGCTTTCCACGGCGTAGAAAACCAATGTTACAAGGGTATAAAATGTTATGACTTTTGCTTTGAGTATCCATTCATTGGTCTACCAGTTATGATCATGCACGTAATGTTTTGTTCATACAGGTCTAGTTTGTTGGATTATGGAATGATGATTTGATGTAATTGGCGTGTAGTGAAAGTAAATCATCGTAGGATTTCTTGAACCTATTTTCTCATAAATAGGAACCCATTATGCATAACATTAGCCTTTGAGAGTTATCTCCTGGACGTTTAAAGCAGATCATATAGGGGGCGACGTAAGTGATCATGAGTTGAACTGTTTTTGTTAGAATTAAAAAGTATGCAAACGATGATGACATAACGATGATAGAATGATCTTGTCTACTAAAATTTAATATCTTCTTTTTCATCTTGTCTTACAATGTTATCTAAGTTGAGGTTATCGAAGATGATTATATATGTCTAACTAAATCCTGACACAATCACATCTTTTGATTACGAAACGTAATCTGAAGCAATTGGTGTGGTTTGTAAAAAAAGCATCGCAAGATTGGTTTGAAACTAGTTTCTAATACATGGGTATTTTTTTTGCAATGCAAAAGATAATGGCATTTCAATGTTGTACTCCTGAGATGTTATCGAAGATATATAGAGATGTTTGCCTAAATTCAGACGCAATCCCATCATCTTCGAAAGGAATATCTTCTGAAGGTGATATGATCTTTGTTCTATTGACGGATAATGTAAGCCGATTTCCATTTCGTGACACCTTTAGATACATTGTGGCTGACGAATAAACAAAAATGATATGTATACAATTAAACGTGAGACAACTTGGAGTTTGCCCGATACACTCAGTCCAGAAAACATGGGATAGTGGCAATAAAGTGGCAATCAGTTATTATTTTCATAACATTTAAATGAGATTGAAAAGAGAAAGATGTAGTCATGTGTGCTTATTATGAGAGGAACATCGTGCAAACAAGATAATTTAAACATTTTATACATATGTAATATTTGATGAAAGCCAATATATTACATTTCACGAAATACAATATAGTATACGACAGCTCATGTTTTCACAGTTTAAATTAATCAGTCTAAGAAATGATAATATTTGCTAATTAAAACTTAAACGATGACTATCATCAATCATCCATAAAGGTATAGATTCCAATTTATATTTCACAATTTTTTTTAAAAAATTTAAAATCAACCGTAGCTGTAATTATTAGGAAACTAGATAACACATAAAGCATTAACATTAAACGTCTCGAACGCAAATACGTGTTATACTGTCTTAGAGGTGCATGTCTGAATAAGTTGGGAGCCACCTCGCACTGAAACTGACTTTGAAACAAACAAATCTGGCGCTGGCAAGTATTGCATTTTGCAACATTCAGACATTCCTATGACACGTAGAATACTACATTATTTTCTAATAGTTTAATCACTCCAGAGAGAGAGAGAGAGAGAGAGAGAGAGAGAGAGAGAGAGAGAGAGAGAGAGAGAGAGAAAGAGAGAGAGAGAGAGATAAAGAGAGAGAGAGAGAGAGAAAGTGAGAGAGAGCACTTACCGTGTGAATCGATACGAGTGTTATTCTCATACATAACATTTTGTATTAGCAATTAAGCCTCAGAATATATATATATATATATATATATATATATATATATATATATATATATATATATATATATATATGACACACATTAAAACTAACATGATGATTAAATGTGAGTATAACGAAAATTGATATCCCAAAACTAATGCTATATAAAATTGTGATATTGTAATCCCCAAATGGCGCAATAATACAAATATATAAACCTTCTTTCAACTGCAGATGTATAGATCAATGACGAATGTATCCTTATTCATTATTCATTAATGTCATATGCAAATAAAAGCTGATATTAAACTGGTACACGATTTAATAGGAATGCTTCTTTGTTCCATTCCACTCTCGTATGTAACTGAAAGAGTGAGAGAGAGAGAGAGAGAGAGAGTGAGAGGATGGTGTGAATTTTATAGTTTTCAGAAACACTACTTAATGTAGAATATCGAATTAGGTTAACTAGATTTTTTTTAAAATTATGTTTGAATTACCTCTTGTTGGTTCGTCATAAAACTTAGTTTCTTTCCTTTGCAAAATTCAATACTCATTAATGCCTTACATTACTTGTTCAGCGCATACAAAGTATACTGTGTTTGTTGTGCACTACTTTCTAGATACTAAAACCAAAGATTTTGCATGTTTAAGTCACGGCTGTGTCTAATATTGATTTAATACTAACACGGGAACAGTGGCACTAATTAAAGTATTATCAGTGGTACTAAGTCATTTACAAGTATTTGTAGAATAATAAAGCACACTGTTTTACATAGGAAGTAAGGTGAAGCAATGTAACCTATAGAATATTTGAAATATTGCAGATACTAGATAGGAAGATTTTTTTTATTCCATTTACCTGACTGGATAATCGGAAGCATCGCTTATTTTTTAAATATAATTTTACAGATGTGTCGTTTACCCACAAGACGACTTAATCATCAAACTACTACCAAACTAAGGCCAAAGTCAGCTTGCTTGAATTAGTCAAGTTCAACCCAGACTACTGCCAGCATCAGATTGCTTGAGTTTTTTAATGGACAATCATATTATACGATACGTTTTTCAAAATGAATATATGCATTTGTATACACTAAGAATGTACCGGAATTCAGAATTGATTAAACGTTCATACCCTAAACATGTAAACATTATGAAGGGTGAAAATGATTTCTATACTAGGATCTTCTCTTTTACTGTATCGCAGTTTGATCTACAGCAAAAAAAATGTTCTAATGTTTTCATAATGCGTGATGGTTAATATTTTCTTTACCGAGAAGAAACAATCATATAATGAATATGGATAACATTCATAATCATAAAAAGAAATATAAATAACATACATTATCATAACATTGTATATGGATAACATATATTATCATAAAATGAAATATGGATATCATTCATTATTATAACATTAAATATATATAACATTCACAATCATAAAATGAAATATGGATCGCATTACCAATCATAAAATGAAATATGGACATCGTACACAATCAAAAAATGACATTTTTATTAAATAAGATTTTGTTACTTTTTTAGGCTCTAATGTAACATGAAACAAAAGATTTATATCCCTATGTAAGATTGTAAAAGGTTTAATAGAATTTAAAATTTAATAATATAAATATAACAGCCACTAAACCAAGAATATTTTACGAATTAAGTTTCAAAACGAATAGTAATTAAAGTTCTAATATATTCAAGTTCGTTTCCTATTCTACAGAAGCACACTAGTTAGCACTCTGTTGTAGGACATTGGAAAAATATTTTGATTTACTGTCTTTGTCCAAGAATTACCTATGAACACATACAATACTTCCAAAGATGCGAATTGATGAAAGTGAACTGAAATATTAACAAGGAGTCGAACACTTGGTGGAACAAAAAAAAAAGAAAGAACGTCAGATATAATAGCACACTAAAACAACTATGATGTCGTATTAAAATACGCAGAATTCAAATGTTCCCTTATTTAGAAATCATGAAGTGGGGAGTCACGTGATCGTAAATATCATGTACTCTTCACATGACCCTGACGAATACCAATAATTTCAAAATAAACTTAACATGTTGTTTAGTTCTTAGATCAATAGTGATATATTGAACTTGACAAAACAATCGACCAGTGCAAAATTAAAATAAATCCTGTCTACCTGATTTTCAGTAAACGTGAATTAAGGTCCCGATATAGATCTGATAATGTTTTTACCGAAAACAAATTCAGTAGAACCAAATTCTTGAAAACATCGTCTATAGTGAATAAATTTACATTTTAATAGCATGCAGTTAAAATAAAAATAATTTAAAACTGACAATCAAGCAATTAAATTATATATATATCAGATATTTGTGACACTAGTAAGAAAAAACAGCCTCTTCACTTTTAATAAAGATTCTAAATCAAGATACTTTTTTAACAAGCAACAAATACACTGATGGAACATGAAGTTATTGTTGAAAGTGAATGAATTTAGATGTTAGGGACTTTCACGGCTAAAACAAAAACAGTGATAGGTTAATGTAAGATATTAGTTATTTCAGTAATACAGAACGGATCGCAAGTGAATGATTTTACTCAAAATCACTCAAACTATTTCACGGAATCGGGACATTCACAAGATGCTATTTTGATAATAAAAACGATCTGTTTGGAAGTGTTATCCTATTATGTTTTCTGTTTATGATACCTTACACATATTCTATGGTTAAACAGTTAAAGTATGGCGAAATTAGATAAAGCTAGAAAAAAAAAACAAGAAATCATGATGAATGCAAGGTGAAGGTGAAAGTAATATATCTTCTAACTTAAAGACCAAGACTTAATCAAATTAGTCCATGCGTAGACCTATGTTTCTAAGAAACCTTAAATTGTCAAGCAGAGGTATCGTAAGGAAATGGAAGTAAATTGCATACCTACAAGTAGTGATTACAAAGCATTATATATTGCTATCTTTAAATTCTCAAGAAACAACATTTAAGCTCTAGCAGCAGAGGGGACGAATCGGAAAACTTGCCGGAACGTCAATTTGGCTAACTAATGCTTTCTCGAAATCGTCATGGTCGTTGTCACTCACCCAATCTGCTGATATGGGTTAACAATTTGTTTACAATAAAAATCATTTACGATTTCAACCGAATATTTTATCAAGTCCGATACGATATCTCGATCTAGGATCATGCAAATTTATCCTTACAAAACCATGTGGTATTGACTGAGCTTGACTAAAGAAATTTCTAAAGAGATTATAATCCATATCACCGCCGCACCAAGTTTGCCAAATATTTCGTAGTGTATGTGTGTCAACTCCGTTGAATACAGCAAGAATATTGCAGTTATCTCTGGTCACTTTTGGTATTTGGGTGTATCGTTGAGTGACATATATCACGTTATTTTTTTTATGCCTGCCTCTGGAAAATATCCTTGCTGGAATTTTTTGATTGTCTAACATCACATCATCATATACGACTAAATTGTTAATACTTCCATCAATATCATCAATGCTCGGTGCTTTCTCGATATCGGTTATAAATTCAATAATACTCTCGCCGGTGATTTCTGCTGCTTTTTTGTTGTAATCCTTTAACACTTCGTAGCATCGCTGATCATCTACACTTGTTTCTATTAAATACAACTTATCCCATTTCATCCATCTCGTTATTAAAGTAAGTAACAAATGTATCGTGCAGCTTCCAGATGGTCCGATTATAATAATTCGAATAGAATTTGGTAGCACTGCATGATGCTTAACTTGTTTTCGTGTTTTTATTGCCGAAAACTCAATTACATTAATGTTATTATAAATATATTATGAATTTATATTGTGCAAAATGTAAGAAGAGTACTGGCAGAAACGACTTGACGACGATTACAACTGAAAATAACAGATCAGCACTTTCTGGTAAGTGTGTAGAATGTGGTACAAAAAAGTTAGACTTGTTTCAATGAAATCTGGAGATAATTTTAAAGAAAACGAGGAGGTGATATTGCAGCCAAGTTAGTAAAACTTCCAAGAACACCAGGGACAAAGTATCTAGGAGAAAAACACCTTCCGGGGTATAGTTATTGTGGACCCAGGACTAGACTCGATATCAGACTCGATGATAAAAACTAACCTCGACGGGGTGAAGATCCAATAAACGATATTGATAAGGCATGTCATGCTCATGATGTTGCTTATAAAAGCAGTAGTCTGCAACACAGACCTATCGCAGATCTGAAAATAATTCATGCGTTGAATTCTATCCCTGATAAATCCTTCAAAGAAAAAATGGCTTCATGGTTAGTAAATTGATGTTAGGTGCGGGTAATTAATAACAACATGGAATATTTGTATTATTCTCTAAGAATATACTGGAGGGGTAAAGCAGCAATTGGTAAACTCGCCAGCGCGCAAAGGTGAAAAAATATATCTGCAGCGGATTGGTTATCCAAATAGGCGATATGGCAAATTTATCTACCCCCGCCTAAACGAATAAACTATTCGCATTTTGATGTGACCGTCCATAATGAAGTTTATCTAGCTGATATACTATTTCTGCCGCCTGATGGTTTTTACAAGTACGCGCTAACCATAGTTGATGTTGCGAGTCGATACAAACCAGCAGAGCCGTTAAAGACAAAATCATCGTCTGGAGTCGCTTCTGCGTTTGAAAGGATTTATCGACGAGGTCCTCTGCGCTGGCCAAATCTAATACAAGTTGATCCAGGCAAGGAATTTCAGGGTGAGGTTAAATCAATATTAAAGAATCATAATACTGCGTTACGACGCGACGAGGACATACTGCATTACATTGCGATCAGGCAATTGTTCAACGATTTAATCGGACATTTGCTGAGCGTTTATTCGGATATCAATACGCGAAGGAATTTATTCAGGATAAACGAGCTCGTGAATGGGTCAAGATATTACCAGGCGTAATTACTGCGATGAATAATGAGATTACTCGAACAATCAACGTGAAACCTAACAACGCAATTAAAAACAAGGATATACCCGTCAAACCACAAAATGATTTTTCAAAACGGCCAATACTCGGTATTGTCACTGTTAGGTATTTATATGAACCAGGAGAGCTTGAAGGTGGCAAAAAAAACGCTACTGATCCTATTCGGAATGTCAACGCACATCATATATCTAGTATAACACGATCCACGGGTAGGCCAGCAATCTTTAGACTGGATTCAACTGCTCCTCAGCGAGGATTTACTCGTGAGAAACTGCAAGTGATACCCGATGAGACTCAATTACCGCCACATGGTCTTAACTAGCGCCTCTTCATCTGTTGCACTCAAGACAAGTCAGCATCACATTATCTGTGGTGTGACCTACGCTGCTATTTTTTCTGTCTACGATAAAATGTCGAGAGTCTTTATCCGACCAACGCCAACTCATTATACAATTGCAACTCGCTCTGTGATTAATCTGTTGTTGCTTGAGCATAATTATTAATTCAACATCAATATCGAATTCTCGTTTATTTGTTTTATCCTGCTGTTTATAACCAGATAGTTATTTTCTGATTAAATCATCGCTGACAATATAATTTATTGTAGTGTTGTTATAGTCTAAAACAACTCTTCAAAGTTGATTTATTCTTCGTACTCTGGAAACTGCAAGATAAGCTAAACTCGACCACTCGATGTGATTATCTACCATTCAAACAATTGTATCTGATATAGTCAATCCCTGTGAAAAATGTATCGTCGCTGCGTAACCTGGCGTCCATGGTGATTTATTCTCGACGACATTGATATGAACCAACACAATATCATTGAATACCAGAATATACTTTTCACTTTGTCCTGGAATATCAACTTCAATATTATGTTTTCGTGTCTCCTTAGGTCTTTAACACAGCGGATTTGAAAGTGCTGCACATATTTCTTATTGCAATTCAAATAATTTCATCTGAAGTGTGTCTCTGACTATCTTTCTACTTGCCACTACCAAATCCTTTGGTCTCCATGCTTTCCAAAAATCATTTAATGGAGTTTCCGAAATTATTTCACGGGCTATTTCACATTGGATTCTATCCGGTTGTAATCTAATTAGTTTCTCGAACTCGCGTAAATGTTCATCAAGTGCTCTATGATAGGTATTAATTTCTTCATAATAGTCTACAAAATGTTTTAGCCAATCATGTGGGGATAAACCGACAATTGGTGGTTGCTGGCCATGATCACCGCACATTATCACTTTTGTATTCGCTAGCAATAACCAATCAAGAAACGTTTGTAATAAATCTATCGACACTCTGCATATCTCATCCCAAATAATGACTTCAGGAATAAATTTCTCACCCATTCGATCAGGAGTCCAATCATCGCCTTTCCATGGAAAAAAAAACTGTGATAAGTGCTTGCATTATTTCCTCGTTGTTTCATCTCCCTTGCGAGTCTGTGGGTCGGTGTTATCACAATAATGTTTGATGCGTGAAAATCCATAGGATTTTTCCCACGAAATAATTAAATCGCACGATTCGTCTTTCCTGACCCTCCACAGCCGTTTAAATGAACAGTTTTATATCTACATATTGGATCAGATATCGACGGTGCATTAGATAATTCTGATATCTGATTAATTTTCAAGTAATTATTTTCAATTGTAACATCTGCTGATTTGGAATAAAGCAGCAGAGAGGGTGAATCCTACAACATTTTTTGTTTTTATTTTTGATTATACCCCCTCCAAATAACACTAGACCCTTCTCGCGAATAACTAGAAAAAAAAATGAGTCTGAAAACATGAGATTCGCATTCGCGTTTTCGTTGATGTCGCAACGTCGTTGTCACTCACCCTCTCTGCTGCTATGGGTTAACCGAATATTTGATCTAGTCCTTACTACGACGAAAATCCTTTCAGGATGAAAGCTCTTAGGACGAAAATCACTACGATTTCACAAATAGACTAATTTGTAAAACCTCCTCTTGTAAATCAATCAGATTATTAGACTGGTCAGTGAGTTTGAAATTAATTCTGGTTAATGAATTATTATGACATCGCATATAGACTGGATTCACCGGGGACTCAATTATTAAAAACCCTGGAGGAGCTGTTGGTGCAAATGAATACAAAATATATCCCTGCTGAGCTTGATTTGATCGTTCTAAATTTATTTGATAGCTTCCTTCGATCACATCACATACTAAATTGAGCGCAATCACCGTGGAAATATTCACATTGAACGGAGCAATATGCCTGCCACCACCATCTGGGTCATTATTATGTTTGAGGATTTTTATTTCCGGTGATGCTGTTTTTTTCCACGTATCATGGATTTTTTTGAAACCTTCATCGATGGCATCACTGAGAGATTTTTGTAGTTCTAAGAGATTATATCCTGGTAGATTGAATTCGGAAATATTTTCTACGCTTATATGATATTTTGTCGTAAATTCTATTTTCGTGTTAGGGTGTCTGGCAAGGGCTACCTCTCGTATAATTAGTGAATGAAATATATAAATGTCACTGAGGATTCTGTTACATGTTTCTATGACACTGATAAATTCATCTCGGGTGAGAGAGCCGGATTTAAGGGATATTAACAACAACGAAATATCGTTATTGAATGCTGTGAAGTTTTCAGTGATTTTATCCTGTCGAGTTATGTAGTATTTCTCCCCTCCCTTATCTATCTTTTCAGTGAAAAAATTCAATTTGTCATAATCTCTATAACTCTTTACTGGATTATCAGATTTTGTCCTGTCGGTGATATAATCAGTTTTTTGTGGTTCTGGTAATTTAACGGTTTTTCCACCGGGTGGTAATTCAGGCCATCCTAGTACGGTTCTAATAGAACTCTGATAGATATCTACGACGTATCCTTCTGTGCTTATTTCAATGGCAGATGATAGTGTCGGCACATGAACTGCTATAGCTATTTTTGACTCTACTCCAGTAATCGATTTTATTCTACGCGCGAATTCATCATTGATTTGTTCAATTTGATATGTTCCGGTTGGTATGGAAACAACATTCCAGTCTGGGGTACCGTCGGGTTTATTCTTATTTGCAAATACCAGTGAATTATTGGGTTGTTGACCACCAAATGATTTTGACCTAATATTTGGCCAACTGTGGTATACTCGTAATTTTGCTAGCGCTATCTCCTTCACTGGGACCGGAGAGGGGAAATTCACACTGAATTCTGGATTCGTTGAGGTTATTGAGATCATGCTTGTTTGTACTGGGTTTGTGTTCTCCACTATTTGTTGAAGTAATTCCATCTGTGTTGTCATTGTTATTATACTCATGTTTTTGTACTTCTAATTTTGACATCGCAGAATCATATATATCTAGCATCGCTGAAAACTCACTCTCTGATATAATTGTATCATCGAGCGATGACGATATCAATGAGGATAATTGCGAGTATGCAGTGGACACAACATGAAATTGAATTATGTAGTCTTGTAGTTTCCGTTGGCTGCATGAGGATATTTTTTTTGTGATTATTGAAATAATTCCAGCGATTGTTGTTGCCGCAGAAATGCAAATTGGAACAGCTATCGGAGCCATCATTGTCACTGAAGACAGTATAATACCGGCTCCGGTGATTACACCACTCACAGCGTACACAGTAACATCAATTGCGGTAATTCTCCTGCGATATTTTTTAATTTTCATTGCATACTCCTCAGACAAGGTTTTGAGTCTAGTTTGATACTCTCTGACCTGATCATAGCGATATTGCGATGATGAAATCATTTTTATTTTAAATACGCTATCGTTTTCAATTACGATTTACTTAAATCCGCTACGAATTCCACATACCACGTTGTTGTAACCCTAACCAAATTTTTATCAGTAGCTATTAACGTGAACTGTTCAGTTGTATCTTTGTCGATGATCGTTGAAATCGTTATATTGACCCCGGATGAACTGGACGATGAAATATTAAATTGAGTCGTTCTCACTATTGTTAATCGATAAATACCCTTAACTGTTGCAGTGATGTCTAATTTGTTGTTTTCAGGTGTCCACTCAAATGATCCGTGTTGGATTGTGTATACTACATTGGTAGTTTTCTCATGAGGAATTTTTGTTTTTTCAATGACTGTTATCATCCTCGAAAAATCACCTTTGACGGCTTCGATGAAAGTTTTCGTCTCATCGATGGATTTTTTCATATCAGGGAGTTTTAGTTCAATTTTATCGTAGGTAGTTCCAATAAATTTATCAATGATATTTCTACGAAATGCGGTAAACTGTTTTATGTGTTCTTCAATTCTAGATTCAAGAGTTGTTAGTACAACCACAGAATTGTTTAACTCATCGTTGAGAATTTTTAATCGATCTGTAATCGTCGAAACGAGTACACCCGGTTTGAGTTTACCCTGATCGGAAAATAACGCAACGGTGTTCTCGATTGCGTTTTGTTGTTTAACTAAAATATCTTTCAGAGAAATATTACTGGTTTTCAATTTACCCTGATCGGAAAATAGCGCAACGGTGTTCTCGATTGCGTTTTGTTGTTTAACTAAAATATCATCCAGAGAAATATTACTTGATTTCAATTTACCCTGGCGATCTTGAAATACAACTATTTCATTGGGTTCAACACTTTCTAAATTCAACGTCTCAGCTATTTCATCTTTAATTTTTTTTGTTATATCCTTGATAGAATCAGGGGTTGCATTGCCATCGGGTTTGGGTTTCAGAGGTCTCCCCCAAATATCAATCATGTTATTGTAAAACTCCTTCTCTCTCTAAAAAGCGATTGATGGTGTAGTCATTTACGACAATATGAGGTGGTTTTCCCCTTGGGTTACCCAAGGAGTTAGAAATAGCGTCAAGGACATTTAATACTTCACTGCCGCATATTGGTGGGTCATTGATTTGTTGTGTTGGTAGCGTAGAATACCAAGTCTTCATTGGAAATTGTTTTATGTAACGCAAAAATTCTTTTGGTGGGGCTAATCCATATGAATCAAAATAGACAATCCCACGTGGATCAATAGCGTATGCAACCCAGTGAGTTCCAGGTCCGGTGCTGTTATCGAGATTAATAATACCTGTTTCAGTTTTGTTTGGTTGATGTGGTAATTGATCTTTCATAAAAACACCTCTGAAATTTTTAATCACTAGTTTTTTAGCAGCATCCATTAAATCAAAATTGGACATGGGAACCATAGGTTCGGAAATCGAAGATTTCTGAATTAATAAACCGTTCCTGGTAGTCTCAGGCCTGATCCGTGAACGGATCTCCCGCTGTACCATGAATACGGGGTTCCTGGTAGTCTTAGACCTTTTCCGCTGTACCATGAATACGGGGTTCCTGGTAGTCTTAGACCCAATCCGTGAACGGATCGTCTCTTTTTTTATATCCTTGTCCAGCTGCCTTTTTCAACGCCATTCCTGCTGCAGTACCAACGGCTCCTAACGCCGCTGCTTTAGCCACCGCTGGGGCTGCTGCTGCAATCAATGCTGGTATTGCAGCTAACAATGGAAATATACCGCCTGTTTTAATCATATTTTTGATAGCAGCCGCAGAAAGAGTAATCTGAACACCTTTTTTATCCTTGAAAGCATCATTGAAATGTTTCACCTGACGAGTTGTCAGCGATAATTTATTTGCACCACCAGTCATTTGATTAGATTTCAACGTGATTGTGGTTCCACATTTTTTAGCCGATTCTGATTGCAATTTTTTGATTTGACCAGGAGTTAACGTAACACTAATAACACTATATGACATTATACATAATAGATTGATTCTAATTCAATGAAAAATCGAGAAAATCGTTCAAAGATTTTCTACTGGGGCATCTACCACTCTCATTCTTCCACCAACACCTTCAAGTAGCATTGATTTATCACTGAGAATGACAGCAACCGATCTATAATCAGCAATAGCACCACGAGTCACATTAGCTCTAAAGTGTATATCAACAACTGACTGTCTTGTCAAATCGAGATGTTCCAGTGAGAAGTAATAGATCGGATACAAATTTTTAAAATCATATTGTGATATTTGCAAACCAGTATCGACATTTTGATTGCATGCCATAAATGACAACAGACGATGATAAACTCGTGCAATATGATTTTCTGTGTAATTAAGTTGTATATTCTCGGATGGTTCCTGCTGGCCGTTTATTCTCAGTGAGACGTCTTTCACACCTAATTGATCAAATATCATATGGCTTCGTTCTTGATTATTAACTCGTGTGGTATCCTGTAACGCAATAAATATATGACGTGGCGCAGAAACGCCTTGATTTGATGCTAGGTTCCAAGTGAATAACCCGTTGATATTTGATTGCTTCACATCTGTACTCACGGTTAGCCAACTCAACAACGACTTTCCTCCTTGATCCATAAATGATAGTAATCGTCCTTCTGCGGTGATTGCTGGAGTCAACACTGGCATCCACAATGATATTTTTGTTAAATCGACTCTACCGGCATCAGCATTGGCGGCTGCAGCATTTGCTGGAATCCTCCAAATTGCATCATTATCATCACTTTTTCGTACAAGCGATACTGTATTCTTCGCCCCGTAGATAACTTTTCTGACGTTTCTACAGAATCCAAATATGTGATGCAGTGGAATCGCGCATGAAAATGATTTACGCTCTCCTTGCAACATTGAGTTTCGTGTTGCGGCTCCTAGATTGAAATCAGGATCGTTGTTTATAATCAAATTCTCGATACCAGCAACATTAGCAGGGTTAGCAGCACGATCCCTTGGTTGTCTTATAATAAATTGTTTTCCTCCAGCGGTATTCTTAGCATCTTTTGCAAACATCATAGAAGGTCCTGCTGATCTTGTATAATCATCGGAATATCTCGCTAACCCGATTATTGTTGTAGCCACATCAACATCACGATCTATGGACTCAATTTCTTTTCCATCAATGAGATATCTAGCACTCTCAAATAGCGCCATAATACCATTATTGACAAAACCGACTTGAGTACCAGCTGGATACGGTGCTGGTACAGCAGTAGTATCAGCAGCTGTTACAATTTCTCCTTCTACTTCAATAAATGCTTCACAGGGTAAAAAGTATTTACTGGTATCATGGACTTGAAGATCAATTCTTGCTCGACTATTTGAGTCTATGGCATGATAGGCGTAATATTGATAATCGCGTACAGAATCATTCTTGGGGACTGGGGCGTCTATATCAAATGCTGGATCAGGTGACCTTTTGAACATTTTATTCTATTTATCAGAGTCTAAATAGTGAAATCGTAAACGATTTTTCCATTCTCATCGTCTTAGTTTTTTAAAGCCAATTCCCGCTATCATATTTGCAATATTGCTTTGGTCCCCTTGATTTACCATCGACTCTAGTTTTTCATCTACTGCGTTATTTATTATTTTACTAACACTTGCAGGCATTTCTTCTGTAGACGGTAACGGTTTCTTTTTTCGCCTCACTAATGATGTTATTTTATCCTTCGCAGTTGAAAACGCTTTCCCGGCAAGATCTCCAACAGTACTAATACCCTTATCACGAATAACATCAATGGCTTTCATTGATAATTGTTTAGCTAACGGCATCACTTTTGGGGCCATTCTTGAAAAGAATCCTAAAATGGTATTGCCGAGGCCATCTCCATAGTATGCTTTATAAACTGGAAACCGTGAATTAACTACATAGACGGGGGTTGGTTTATCATGATTGTAATGGATGATCATTATTATAAAAACAATAGTGTTTTCAATTGTTATTTAATCACTATGATACCCATTTGCTAACTCGTCAATGAAATCTCGATATGTTTTGATATCCATGATACCGCCGGCAAATAACCGTCTACAGATATCAGCTGCTTCATTAATTATTTCTGGAGAGTTATTTCCAGCTCGGAATCCTCCTACAAGAACATCTAATCGTGATATATCATTGATAACACTATCAGGACAAGTGTTTCCAATTCTTGGATTTTGCAGTCCACTTCCGCTATAACCAGCTGCTTCATCTAGTTTTTCTAAATCCGTTTCTTGTAAATAATCATCATTAGGGTCTTCTTGTTTTTTTTGTCTCCGTGTTGGTGTTTGACGTCGTTCTTCTAAATCATCATCATCATCATCAGGTGGTAGTTGTTGTTTTTTTTGTCTTCTTGTTTGTCTACGTGTTGGTGTTTGACGTCGTTCTTCTAATTCTCGTTGTCGCTCTTCTATTTGTTCTCTTTTATAATTACTAATTCCCTTTTTAAATTCCTTGTATCCTATCTCATCCTTATTCAAACGACCAATCCCTTTATTTAGTTTATACAAATAATCGAACCAATCATTACTTGATATTCTATCATTTTTATACTCGTCCTTTAAAAAATCTTTTTTTGAATTATAACTTTGAGCAGCAAAATTACCAAAGGCTTGATAATCCTTTGATTTCAATAAACTAGGTTTTTTTATTAATATTTTAGCATGATCAGTAAATTTATTCAACAGAGAAACAGTCATTTTTTTCGGATCAGTTTTTTCAGTTTGTTCAGTTTTCGCTGCTAGTTTTTCAAGTTCTTCAATAACAGATTTTCCCGTCTCGGGACCATCTCCCAGTAAAGCACGCTCTACCCCCTTCGTTGCTGTGGTTACTGGTTTAAACAATTCTTCAGACCCCAGAGCAAAATCAGTTTGTAAACTCTGTCGTTGTTGCAGTTTATTCCTGACAGAGTCACGAATTGGTATAAATTTCTTAATTGCATCCAGTCGTTCACGAGCCAATCGGGTTGTTAATGCTTCATTGACCATTATTTGAAATCAGAAACCATTTTTCAATTGTAAAACAATTTTTCCCATCGATGATTCCATCCTAACGGTCCAATTTTTTATTGCTGTGAAATATTTTTATTTTTTATCCATTGATTTTGCCTGTTTTGGTGCCATTTTGGTGGTTTTCAGTTGAAAATCTCAAAGAGATTTTACAGTCAAGTAGTCGATTTTACATGGGATTTTCCATAAGGAAAAGCTGTTAAAACTCATTTTTGATGATTTTTAGCCATTTTTCAACAATTTTTGCCTGTTTTCAGTGATGTTTGATCATTTTTCATCGATTTTCATCAAAAAACCTCGTAGGGTCAAGTAGTCGATTTTACATGGGAAAAAGTTCTTAAAAGTTAGGATTCTATTTTATTTTCGCAGTGTGAAATATTTTCACTGATTCAATCAAAAAATGACAAAAAAAAATGAAAATCTCAAGGAGATTTTACTGTCTGACAAAATCTTTTGAGGGTCGGTCAATCAAATAGTTCATTTTCTTGAATTAACGCTCGTAAGTTTCTAATTTTAGAATTAACTTCCTTTTTCAATTCATATTCGTTACCCAATTATTTTCGTATTCCTTCCACGATAGTATATAACGGAACAAACACACCTACTTCACTGGAAAATGCAAGAGAGTCTCGAATAGAATTTTGAATTTTTTTGATGAGTGCATATTTCTTTGGTAACATATACTTGTTAGTGCTAACTCCGTATTCTATATCCTGAAAATCCGACTTGATTTGATCAGGATTTAACCCATCTGACAATTTAATATCCTGATTTTTCAATTTTCCAATTTCAACTATGATGATATTCATATTTTCAGAATTCATATATGATAATACATATTTCTAATTCATTTTTCAAAAATAAAAGAGCCGTTAATATTTTAAAAATTCAGTCTGTATATATAAATATCTTTTTTAAAAATTCAGTCTGTATATATAGATATCTTTTTTAAAAATTCAGTCTGTATATAAATATCTTTTTTAAAAATTCAGTCTGTATATATAACTATCTTTTTTAAAATTCAGTCTGTATATATAAATATAAATGCAGACAAAAATAAATAACAACCATGATGAGCGGTTATCAGTCATTTGGCCCCCTTGATATAGGCCACTGTGTCTTTCATAGGGTTCTTTCTATGAGTATTTCCATTTTTTTTTCTGAGATTTCTTCGATCTCGATTTGACAGTATTTGGCCGGTAATTCATTTTTGAACACCATACGGGGCTACCCAAATGTGACGGAGAGCTAATTACATCCATGGATGTTATTTATTTTAGGTCATTTATATTTACATTCACCGGAAACATATTCCCCTAAGAGTGAATCTAACTCGTCAAATAACGGGTTAGAATCACAAGAGGGTATGTTTACGTGAAATGACCTAGAGGTTACATATATACGACAACACATCTTTGGAACTCCTTGGTTGCCTTCACATCCAAGTAAGCCCAAAGGAAACCCGAAACATACATCTCCGGAAGGGAGGCCTAACGTGGCAAACGCCATCTTAGACCGCCCAGAAGATATGCTTGGGGTGACGTCACAACATATACTTAATTAAGGACAGCACAAATACCGTATATATTTCCACTCGAGTGTTGTGGCAAATTGTAGGTATACATATACTTAATTAACTTAATTAAGGACAGCACAAATACCGTATATATCTCCACTCAGATTGTAGGTATACATATACTTAATTAACTTAATTAAGGATGGATTATAATTCAATGATGATGTAATGATGATGGGACGGCACAGACATCACAAAAATGAAACGACGGGGCTGATTTTCAAAGGCCAATTCGACCAATCAAAGCAACCCATGAAATTAAACCCGGTTGCATGATTGAGTAAAAGTCAACCACGCACACGTGTCAATGGCGTGGGTTATTTTTTGACTGGTCGGATTGGCCTTTGAAAGCCCCAGCTTTAAACCTTTCATTTAGTATATAAGGTGACTAATACAGCAGCGTCAATCCACAGAGTGTGTTATTTTATTTTCTTGAATTACTTGTTAATGGTGCTTCACAGTATTTAAATGAGACAGAATATTTGCATAAAGCACTAAAAAAAAAGAATATAATCGTTTGAAAACATTTTATATTTGATTTCTTTTCTAATTAATTATAGCCCAAGCCGCTGAATCACAATTTAGGGGGAAATAACCCACGCCATACTGTAATGTAATTTTTAAGGTGGGAGGGGTTGTTATTCCCTCCCTTATCAACCCGACACCATCTAAGGGAGAGAGTATATAAAGGGAATTAATACAGCAATCCGCAAGGTATGCTATTTTATTTTCTTGAATTACTTATTAATGGTGTTTCACAGTATTTAAATGAGACAGCATATTTGACTTAAACACTAAAACAAAGAATATAATTGTTTGAAAACATTTCTTTTCTTACAATACAATGCCCAGCCGCTGAATCACAATAACCCATAAAACAAGTTAACACAATCTAAGGGAGAAAGTATACACGTGTGTTATCCTGTAACGCCTGCATCTCCGGATCACATCCTATGTTTATGAAATACGCATTAATCGCACGTGAGACAGAATATTTGACTTAAACACTAAAAAAAAAGAAAATATTTCTTTTCCTATAAAACAATACCCAGCCGCTAAATCACAATGATAACTCCCTTGGTTATATCCATTGGTTATATTTAAGAGTTGTCTCCCTTGGTGTTATAGACATACGAAAATCGAATTTTTTGTCCTGTCTCTTTTGAAATGGTAAAGAATTATTCTGAGAATCGGAATCAATATAACCATCCTTGATTCTATTATTCAAGAATTAAGTTATCATTCAACACCTACAGAGAACATTAAATGTTCACATATTAATCTATCTATCTGACTGATCAAATACCACAAATCCAACTGGATCCTTCAATCTGCGGTTTCTGATAATACCATTACGGAATGCTTCATAATTAACAAACACGGGTGAGGTCTGAATTCTTGGTTCATTTGTATAATAACACTATTTTTCTAATTCATTGTTTGGTTTAATTATAAGTCTCTGTATATAATCTTGAGGAGTCTTTATGATTTTGTCATCGTTGGGGTCATTGACAGTATTTTTTATTCTTTTATCATAATAGCGTTTTAGTTCCCTGTATCGTTTGCCGCCACACCTAACACATAATTGCGACCTTCCCCTAACCCCAACCCCACATCGAATACAGGGTAACGGACCAAGGCTTCCACGACGAAAGCTTTGCATATGATACCAACAGAATTCATTTCTGCATGATTTGTTACACGGTGTCACTGATCCAATCATAAGCCATTTGCAATGATTCATTATACTTAAATCTTTCATTTAAATACTTGTTTTAATTATAGTATGGAGGAGTTCGAGAGATTATCAAAAATTAAGCCCTGAAAAAGTGTTCAATTCAATCTTGATAGAGTTTCTGATACACCAAAGAATAAAATTATTGATAGAACCTTGATTAGTAAAATCAGAGACTGTTTTAATGAATTCAAGCGTGATGGGGCAGCTCATTGTTGGTCAACATTTCGAATTGATGGTGTTGTTGACGCTACCATGAATGATGAAAAAGCAGCAGTGATAATCTCACGTCTTGGGGAAGAAAGACATTTTTTTCGAATAAAATTCCTTATCCGTGATAATGGAAAATGGATCATTAGGGACAAATACGAGCCTATTCTTAAAGACAAAAAAACTGTCACTGTGACTCAGAATTCAAAACCAGGAATTTTGACTGGAATTGATAAACCCTACTACGAAAGATCTTATCCTGTCACAGCAGTTGTTTACGGGATCTATCCGCTCAATGAAAAACCTGATATTTCAAAACTAGCACCCATGAAATATTCGACAGGGCTCAATTGTGTAGCAGCACGAATAATGGAACACTTCACAAATGCGTCCCGGGGAAATAAACTAACTGATCTAAGACGAAAAAAAATAACCGAATGGGAACTGACAGTGAAACAGCATGGGGCAACAATTCAAGATATAGCCAAATTAGAAACATCATTGAGATTTCCAATATCGGTAAGGACAATCACCGGAGAAGTATTATACGAATCGAAATATAATAAAAATGGAACCCCAATACAGATTATTGATCATAACGAACACGCGTGGTCATCTGCAGTAACAATATTCCCACGGGATAGAACCGTAAAATATCTACCCCAAACTCTGTTTGGAACCGAAGAGTTTTTTTCAGAGCAGAAATTATTTGATGCTATTTACCATTTGAGTAAAAAAGATCCTGTGTCAGTGTGGCTATTTCATAGTACTTCAGACGAAGAATGTAGATTTGATCAGTTTGTAAGGCCCAACGGAGAATTGTACCGTACTGAAGAACTGCATAATCAAATGAAACAACTAGCTAGTGAGTTTTCTCCCCAGAGTTCTCTGGGGGAAGACAACGATCAATTATTAGCAAACTGTTTTACACTTCCATCAGTTGTAGCACATTTTGCTAGGAAGAAAAACGCGTGAAAACCAACAAGAAGTGAGTTCTTATCAGAGGTCAAATTGTCTTGTCTTGAATACGGCCATGGAGGATTATGGGATACAAAATACACCGCTGATACCGTTATTTCCGTTGATATGATTGCGTGTTATCCAGGAAGTTTTCTTGGGTATGGAGAATGCGAGAAATATTTCAAACGATTTGGACACCCCACACACGAAATGACCCGTGTTGCTATTAATGGACCACTGCCACATTTCGATTTAACCGGATTCGCTTGTGTAGTATCATTTGAAATGGCTGAAGGACTTCATCCGTGTAGTTATCTTTGGATTGGTAAACACATGTCTGAAAAACACTGGATGCCAATAGTGTTATTACGGTATATGCTTGATTGTAAGATGTTAAAATCATTAATTGTCAGTGAAGCAATTATATCCTATCGAGCACAGAAATCAGTCTGGTTACCACAACCTGATCTAGAAAAAATAATTAGCGGAGAGCGAAAACTGTTTCCTGATTTTAATGAACAACAAATCATGGATTGGTCCAAACAGTTATTTGAAATCAGAAACAATGAAGCAAAAGACCTTGGACGAAGAATAATCGGTAAATTTACCCAAGGTGGCAAAGATGATAATACGAGATATTCTTCACGATTGATTATAGACAATCCTGAATACGATTTTGTAATCACGGATTTAACGAATAGGGGCCTATATGTCAATCGTAAGGACGCATTTATGTCCGATGGAACCAAATTGGGTACAATTGTTACTTACACTGATGGATACAATCCGCAGTACACACATTTGAGAGCTTCTATGCTTGGTTATGCTTCTATTAATTTATTTTCAATGATCAATAGATTTCCTACCACCGCAGTTAGAGTTGCTACTGACTCATTTTACATAAATAGCAAAATGGCTGATTTTAAGGCTACTGGCAACGAGAATTGGGGGTCATGGAGAATTAAGAAAGAAATGCTTCATGATTATATTCCATCAGCAGATGTTACCATTGAAAATAATTACTTAGAAAGCAATCAGTGTTCAGAATTTTCTAGTGCACCACCGATTTCTGATCCAATATGCCTGTATAAAACAGTTTATTTAAACGGCTGTGGTGGGTCAGGAAAAACAACCCGGGCAGTTGAGTTATTTCGTGTTTCCAATCCAAACATGATTGTACTAACACCGACTCACAGACTTGCAAGAGAAATGATACAGAGAGGGGTAAATGCCTGCACTTATCATAGTTTCTTTAGATGGAAGGGAGATAAATGGACCCCTGAGCGCATGGGAGAGAAATTTATTCCTGAAATTATCATTTGGGATGAAATAGACACAGTGTCCGAAGATGTCTTAAAACTATTTCTTGAGTGGTTGTTATTGAAAAATACAAAAATCGTCATGTGCGGTGATCACGGCCAACCACCACCATTTGTCGGTGCATCTCCCCATGAATGGCTAAAGGGTTTTGTAGACTATTATGAAGAAATTGATACCGATCATAGATCACTTGATAATGAATTAAAAGAATTTAAGAAACTAATTAGATTACAACAGGATAAAATCCAGTGTGAAATAGCGCGTGAAATAATTTCAGAAACTCCAATGAATGAGTTTTGGGAAGCGTGGAGACCAAATGATTTAATCATTGCAAGTAGAAAAATAGTCAGGGACACACTTCAGATGAAGTTATTTGAATTGCATAAACAAAAATTTGCAACACTTCCAGTACCGTTATGTTATAGGCCATCGGATACACGAAAACAGAACATCGAAGTTGATATTCCAGGCCTGACAGAGTCAGGGCGTGAAAAGAAGATTCTCGTATTAAATGATATTGTGCTGGTTGATATCAATGTCGTTGAAGATGCATTGCGTGCTAATAAATCCCCATGGACGCTAGGTTATGCAGCAACAATACACTCTTCACAGGGATTGACTATATCGGATACAATTGTTTGGATGGTAGATAATCGCATAGAATGGTCGAATTTAGTCTATCTCGCAGTGTCTAGAGTACGAAAAATAAATCAACTTCGAAGAATTGTCCTGACAGAGTCAGGCGATGATGAAATCATTGGCGATGATAATGACACCACAATAGATGATATTATTGATAAAAAACTCTCCGGTTACAAACATCAAGACAAAAAAACAACGAGAATTTGATATTGATGCTGAATTAATAATTACTCTGAAGCAACAACAGAATAATCAATGCGCAAGTTGCAATTGAATAATGCGTTGGCAGTATTCGGATAAGGATCCTCGCCAATTCACCGTTGACAGAAAAAATAACAATCTCGGTCATGTCAGAAATAATGTGATCTTGACTTGTCTTGAGTGTAATAGACGCAAGGGTGCTAGTTAAGCCCATGCGGTGGTAATTGAGTATCCTCAGGTATCACTTGTAATTGTTGTCTAGTAAAACCCCGTTGAGGGGCAGTTGAATCCAGTTTATAGATTGGAAGTCTACCCGTAGATCGTGTTATACTAGATATCTTATGTGCAGTAATACTCCAAATAGGATCAGTAGCCCTTTTTGTGCCACCCTCAAGCTCTCCTGGTTCGTATAAGTACCTCACAATGACATTACTACCAAGAATTGGTTGGGAAACGCTAAAATCTTTTTGAATTTCCATTTTAGGTATTGACTTCTTTTTAATCGCATTGATAGGTTTCATGTTGATAGTTCTAGTAATCTCGTTATTCAGTGCAGTAATCACAGCTGGTAACCTTTTAACCCATTCACGGGATCTTTTTTCTTGGATGAATTCTTTTGCGTATTGATATCCAAATAACCGCTCAGCAAGGGTTTTATTAAACCGTTCTACAATGGCCTGATCACGATGTAGCGCAGTATGTCCTCGTCTGATAGTGACTTTATGATTTTTCATTATTGATAACACTGCACCCTGAAATTCCTTGCCAGGATCAATTTGTAATAGATTTGGCCAGTGCAGAGGACTCCTTCGATAAATCCTTTCAAATGCAGAAGCTACTTCAGTGGCTGATTTTGTTTTTAACGGTTCTGCTTCTTTGTATCGACTTGCAATATCAACTACGGTTAATGCGTATTTGTAACCACGATCATGTGGCAGAAATAATAGATCAGCCTGATGAACTTCATTGGGTCCGGTCACATCAAAATGCGAGAAATTGATTTGTTTAGGCGGTGGTAGATAAATTTGCCATAGTGCCTGTTTGGATAACCAATGAGCCGCAGTGGCCTTTTTCACTTTTGCAGCGCTAGCGAGTTTATGGATTGCTGATTTACCCCTCCAGTATCCTCCTGGGGAATAATAAATAGATTCCATGTTGTTATTAATTACCAGCACCTAACATCAATTTACTTTTCATAGCCGATTTTATCAAAAAGGAAGCCAATTTTTCTTTGAAAGATTTATCAGAAATAGCATTTAACGTATGAATTAATTTCACATCTGCTAGATGCCTGTGCTGCAGATTACTGCTTTTATAAGATACATCATGAAGGTGACAGGCCTTATCAATAGCGTTTATTGGTTCCTCACCGGGTCGGGGCTGATTTTGATCATTGAGTCTGATATCAAGTCTTGTTCCCGGTCCACAGTAGCTATATCCTGGAAGGTGCTTTTCTCCAGGGTATTTTGCCCATGGGGTTCCAGGGAGTTTAGTTAGCTTGGCTGCGATATCACCTCCTCGTTTTTTTTTAAAGGTTCCTTGAGTTCCTTGGGTTTAGAAACAAATCTAAATTTCTTTGTACTACATTGTACGCATTTACCAGAAAGCGCTGATCGGTTATTTTTAGTTGTAATCGTCGTCAAGTCATCTGTGCCAGTACGTTTTTTACACTTCACACAATATAGATCCATAATTTATATATAACGGCATGAATATAATTGATTATTCAGCTACCCGACGACGGGAACCTATTAAACATCATGAAATGTTGCCGAATTCAATTAGAACGATTATAATCGGACCATCTGGAAGCGGAAAGACACAACTGCTACTTAATTTGATAACGAGATGGATGAAATGGAACAAATTGTATTTAATAGCCCCGAGTGTAGACGATCAGCAATGCTATGAAGTGCTAAAGGATTTTAACGAGAAAGCAAAAGAATTTAAAATCGATGAAGATTTTATTGAGTTTATTACTGATATAGAGGAAGCCCCGAGCATTGATGCTATTGATGGAAGTATTAACAATTTAGTGGTATACGATGATATCATGTTAGATAATCAAAACAATCCTGCTAGAATATTTTCCCGAGGCAGGCATAAAAACACTGATGTGATCTATGTCACTCAACGGTACACACAAATACCAAAAGTGATCAGAGATAATTGCAATGTGTTGTGTGTATTTAACGGCGTTGATACTCATACGCTACGAAATATTTATCAAACTTGGTGCAGCGGTGATATGAATCATAATCAGTTTAGAAATTTCTTTAGTCACGCTCAGTCAAAACCACACGGATTTGTGACAATAAATTTAGCAGACCCTAGGACACGATATCGTATCGGACTTGATAAAATATTCGGTTAAAATCACCTTAAACCTTAGCAGCAGAGAGGGTGAGTGACAACGACGTTGCGACATTTTATGATTCGCGAATGCGAATCTCATGTTTTCAGACTCCTTTTTTTTTCTAGTTATTCGCGAGAAGGGTCTAGTGTTATTTGGAGGGGGTATAATCAAAAATAAAAACAAAAAATGTTGTAGGATTCACCCTCTCTGCTGCTAATAATCATGCAGTATTTCCTTTTTATTTCTCCATGATCCCCAACTCTCGTCGGAATTAGTAAATTCGGCCACTGCTTCGCTGTGTTTCGCATTTATATAAAATGAATCAGTGGCTACTCTAACCGCGGTGTCAGGAAATATATTTATCAGCGAAAATAGATTAATAGAAGCATAATCCAGCTTAGACGCCCTCAAATGTATATACTGAAGACTGTATCCCTCGTTGTAAGTAACAATTGTACCCAATTAAACGTCCTTACGATTTATATATATACATTTAGATGTTACATCCGCGATGATAAAATCGTATTCAACGCTATCTATAATCAAGTGAACTTACCAATTATTCTTCTACCGAGTTATTGTGCTTGTCTATTTTCAAGTTCAAATAGCTGTTTGGTTCATTCATGATATATTTTTCGTCGAGATTGGGAAATTGTTTTCTATTTTCATTGATTATACTATCTAGACTATCTGGTTCTCGGAACCAAACCTCAGTCTTCGCTCGATATGATATAAATGTTTCATTGACAATAAGAGATATCAACATTTTAGAATCAATCACATACCGTAATAGCACTATTGGCATCCAGTGTTTTTTTCAGAAATATGTCTACCAATCCAAACATAACATCACGGATGAAGCCCTTTTGCCAATTCAAATGATATCACACGAGCGAATCCGGTTAAAACAAAATCGGGTAGTTTTCCATTAATGGTAACACGGGTCATCTCATGTGTGGGATGTCCAAATAGCTTGAAGTACTCAGCGCATTCTCCATATCCTAGAAAACTCCCGGGATAACAGGCAACCATATCAACCGAAATAATACTTTCGCGGTCGTATTTTTTATTCCATAATCCACCATGGCCATAATCAATGCAGCTTGATTTGATATCTGATAGAAATTTAGCTCTTGTTGGTTTCCACGTGTTTTTCTTTCTCGCAAAATGAGCTGCAACCGACAGAATTGTAAAACAATTTGTTAATAATTTTTCGTAATGTTCTGATGAAAAACCACTAGCTAGGTTTTTCACCACGTCATGGAAGACTTCAGTGCGTCATAGAAGACTTCAGTAACCACACTAATACAGTATCGTTTTTACTGAACTGGTAAATAAAATCAAATAATTTCTCCTCAGAGAATTTTTCTCCCGAGAACTCGGCGGGTATATATTGTATTATTCTATCTCGCGGAAGTATTGTTACTGCAGGTAACCATGCGTGATCGTTATGGTAGATACTTTTTATAGGGGCTCCTTTTGATTTATATATCGATTCGTGCAATATCTCGCCTGTTATCGTCATTATGGTTATGGGAATCTTAATGATGTTTCCAATTTGGTTCAATCCTGGATCGTTGCCCCATGCTCCTTTACTGTTAGTCCCCATCCATTTAATGTTTTGCGTCTTAGATCAGTATATTTGTTTCCACGCAATGCATTTGTGAAGTGTTCTACTATTCGTTCTGCTACACAATTTAACGATGACAGTTTCATTGGTTTTAGTTTATTAATACTCGGTTTATCATTTAACGGATATATCCAATACACAACTGCTGTTACAGGATAAGATCTCTCGTAGTACGGTTTGTCAATTCCAGTCAGAATTCCTGGTTTGGAATCTCGACTCACAGTGACAGTTTTTTATCCTTCAAGATTGGTTCAAATTTATCTCTGATAACCCAATCTCGTTTTTTCCGAGCGGATAATGAATTTCACTCTATAAAACTACTTTTTCTGGTCAAGATGTGAGATTATCACTGCTGCTTTTTCGTCGTTCATGGTAGCATCAGCGCTACCAACGATTCGATATATTGACCAACAGTGAAATGCTCCTTCACGCTTGAATTCATTAAAACAATCAAGAATTTTACCCCACATGGTTCTATTACTTATTAGATTCATTGGTGCTACAGAGACTCTATCGAGATTGAATTTAACATTTTTCCAGGGCTTAATTTTCGATAATCTCTCGAACTCCTTCATATTATAATTTAAACAAGTATTGAAATAAATAATGTATTATATAATGAATCATTGCAAACGGCTTATGATAGGATTTGTGACTGCATGTAACAAATCATGCAGAAGGGAATTATGTGGGTATCATTTATAAGGCGTACGATGTGGAAGTCTTGACCCAGTTCCTTGCATACGATGTGCGGTAGGAGTTAGGGGAAAATCACAGTTGTGTCTGGGTTTCGGTGGTAAGCGATGTAGAGAGTTGAAGCGCTATTATGTTAAACGAATCAAAAACTCCATCATTGACTCTGACTATGACTATGTCAACGACAAGATCATAAGAACACCTCAAGACTATATTGATAGATTCCAAAGTAATCATTCAACCAAGTAATTAATTAGACAAATAGTATTATGTATATAAATGAACCAAGAATTACAACCACGTCCTGTGATCAGCCATTATGAAGCGTCTCGTGACGGTATTGTCAGAAACCGCAGACTGAAGAAATCAGTTGATGCTGTGAATAATCTTGGATATTTGATGTTCGCTCCTGGAGGAAAAAAGTATCTTAATCATCGATTTGCGTTCGAATGTCACAATGGATTGATCTAAGATGGTTTTGTTATTAATCGCATTGATTCCAATCCTCATAATAATTCTTTATCTAATTTGCAAGCTATTTCTCAGAGTGAGAATTCCAAACGAGGAAAGACTGGACAATACTCGAAAAAAGCGATACCTGTAAAATCATTTAATACAGTAACTAACGAGGAAATGTCATTCCAATCAATGACTGAAGCCGGTAGATATTTCGACATATGTATACTCTTAGTACCATATGTTGCAGAAGGAATATGTCGGTCTACTTTTTCGAAGCGTTTTAAAAACAGAATTAAATTTATTTATACATAAATTTCATTTTGTTCTATTTTATATAGCATTAAGGGAAATAACTCTTGCGGGTATGTGTACGGCTTATTAAAGAGTTACCCTCAATGATATTTTTTTTAAACGCTACGTCATCTGATCCCAATGGTTTAAATTGGCTGGTTATAATTGTCATGATTCTCAGCGGATACAATCAATTGTCTGTTTTTTTTAAGAAAACTAATGAAATACGTAGTGTTTACAAACAATTGTGTTCTTTATTTTTTTTTAAAGTATTCGGTTCTGCTTTAATGTTGTCAATAATCAGTATTAAGTATAAATAATAAAACCACAATAACTGATTCGACGAAAATAACAACGGAGATACACATATATCGTATTCAAAAACATAGACCTGTAGATAAGAACCGCTAGCGTATTCGTAACGCGTTGAAATCTCGTCCTGTAGTCCATGGTTCTAATCCCGTAACCGGCATATTGTCGACGGCGCCGATAGATGGTTTTATATAATTGGGGGGGGGTGCATCCGAAATTAAAATTGTGAAACCACTATACCACTCACTTCGTCACAATGTGTGAGTGACCCTTTTCATTCAACCCGGGGTTATTTTGTGTGGGGGTATGGTGGTTTTAGTTTGAATGTAGAAGTGTACTATTATATCATTATCATCCTATCACCCATTGTCATCCTATCATTCACTGTAAATTTCATTATAAAATCCATTGGTATATGTTGTATTGTCTTGTGATGTCCTGTATAATATCATTCATTGTAAATACCATACCATTGACATCATTCATTGTGTATATACCATTGTCATTATACATTGTTCATCATTCATTGCATATATCATCCTATAATCCATTGTTATATGATGTATTGTCTTGTTTTGTCCTCTGTAATCCATTGTGTTGAGAAACCTTTCTTAACGAAACGGAGGTAATGACATTGTGCTGTCCTTAATAAGTGTATGTGTCTAGAAACCTATCTTAACAAAACGGAGGTAACGACATTAAGCTGTTCCTAATTAAGTATGTGTCTAGAAGCCTACCTTAACGAAAGTGAGGTAACGACGTTGTGCTGTCCTTAATTAAGTATATGTGTCAAGAAGCCTACCTTAACGAAACGGAGGTAACGACATTGTGCTGTCCTTAATTAAGTATATGTGTCTAGAAACTTACCTTAACGAAACGGAGGTAACGACATTGTGCTGTCCTCTATAATTCATTGGAATTGAAATAAACCCTAATGAAACGGAGGTAACGGCATTGTACTGACCTCTATAATCCATTGTGCCTAGAAACCTACCTTAACAAAACGGAGGTAACGGCGTTGTATTGTCTGAAAATCAGGTCAAAATTGACCCCCATTTTTTTGAAAATATATATTAGAAATATATTTATTAGGTATAATATGAATTCTGAAAATATCAATGAGATCATAACCGAGATTTCAAATTTGAAAAGTCCAGGATTTCAGTTATCAGATAATTTAAATTGGGATAAATTAGTTCGAAGTTTGAACACATTGAATATGGAACCAAAAGGAATAAGTAAATGTTACCTAGGTAGTATTCATTTATTAAACGGATTCAACATGTAATCTACGAAACATTTAGATATGAAAACGACATAAATAAGTTTGTCCCGTTATTTACTATCGTGGAAAGAATAAGAAAACAATTAGAGCAGGAATACGAGATGAAACGAGCAGTTAATTATAAAATTAAGAATTTAAGAATCTTGATTCAACAGACCGAAAATCTCCCGCTGCATACCAGCGGAATAAGTTGTAACCAACCAAAGATTTGACATATACATGCGATCTACAAATTTCAAATCCAAAATACTTCAATGAATGTACAGGTAAAAGTCTCACTGTAATACAATGGACAGGTATGTGCACTCAACTAGAACAAAATTTCTAAAGGTGATTTTAATCAATACCTGCTTTGAAGTCCTATACTGGTGTGTATCAATGAACACGTAACTACAAGGAAATAATAGTGAAATCTTCACGAATTTCATTATTTGTTAATTACTGAAATATTTTACTAAATTATTTTATTTATTGATTTCTTGGTCCTTCCTGGTCCATTTTTGGTCCTTTTGTGGTCATTTCCAGTGATTTTCAGTGATTTTTCAGTGATTGTTGTTGGTGTCAGTCGTGTTAAGTATTCAATGTTCTCTAAATAAATCAATTAGATATTTTCCACTTGGAATTATTTTTTTGATCATAAATGATAATTTCAGACCTGAAATAGACAACAAAAAGGACCAAAAATGGACACAAAATGTCCAGCAATGACCAAACATTGATCCTGGTGACAGTCGGGTCAATGAGTTGATTGGTAATGTTATTTAGAGGAAATATTTATGGTGATTTCTGTTTGTCATCAGTGATAAAAACACTGACTTTAAATATTTATGGTGATTTCTGTTTGTCATCAGTGATAAAAACACTGACTTTAAATCAAGTATTAAATTATAATGGTAAACGAAGCATTAACGACTAGACTAGCTCGTGATAGATTACGCTCTATTAAAAGGTTTATACCAATAAGCGACTCTATACGAGAATAACTACAAGCTAGACAACGTTCGCAGACTGATTTGGTGCAGTAACTGAAGACCTGTTTAAACCAATAACCACGGCAACCAAAGATTTAAAATCAGCCACTGAAAGAGCTATGTGTTGGGGATGTCCCTGAGGGAGGGAAAATAAAAGAGACGCCACTTCTTGGTGTACTTGGAAAAATAGCAACGGAAACTGAAAAAAAACTCGCGTTGTTAACAAAAAACCCTCCTGGTCAAAAAAAAAAAATCTTCCCTTAGTGGATAAATTTCTCAAGGAGGCTAAAACTTTAGTAAAACAACAATATGATCACGTTTTAAGTGATTTTATTGTTAACAGCTATAAGTCAGAAAACGATTTTTTAAGCGGACCAGTATAAAAATGATACAATATCGTTCAATGACTGGTTTGGTGAGTTGTACAAAATAAATAGAGAGATTGAATTTTTAGATAGGAGGGTTAAGGACTATCGAAAATTCAAAAGAGGAATTGGTTATTCTAAAAGCAAGAAAGAAAGCGCCAAACACCAACACGAAGACAAAAAAAAACCAAGAAGAACCTCAATGGGATGATGAACCTTTTGGGTGTTTACAAGATGATGATGATGATGCACAGGGTGCAATTGGTTAATGTAGTAGGGAGGGATTTTCTCAGAATGGTCCAAGTGGGGTATCAGGTAGTGGTCGTATTCAATGTCCTGGTAATATTCTTAGCGATATAGCACGATTAGAAGTACTCATAGGAGGGAAAGAGTTGGAAATAACTCACTATAAATAATTAATGAAGCAGCTGATATCTGCAGGCGGTTATTTCAAGGTGGCATCATGGACATTGAAACATATTGAGAGTTCATTGACGAGCTAGCAGAGCGTCATGATTATAACTGTGACTAATCTGATGACTTCATCGAATTTCTTCGAATTTGACGATTAGATAAATATCATTTAGAAAACAATAGTGTTTTTACCATAAGAATAATCATACACTACAAAAATGATAAACCAACTAGAGTCTACGTAGTAAATTCACGATTCCCTGTTTATAACGCGTACTATGGTGATGGTCTCGGTGATACCATTGCAGGGTTATTTTCAAGAATGGCTCCAAAAGGGGCACCGCTAGCAAAACAATTTTCAATGAGGCCATTGATGTTATTCGTGATAAGGGTAGTAGCCCTGTTGGAGATGTTACCGAGGAAAGCGTTTTCCGCGGAAAAAGTATAAACTAACAGCGTAAGTTCGGCGGCGAAGGAAACCACCAGCAACTTCGTCACCGCTAAAATCCCTTGGATTTTCGACTTCGTCATTGGGACCTTTACCATCAACACAAATGATGCCTGCAAGTGTTAGTAAAATAATAAATAACGCAGTAGATCAGAAATTAGCATCGTTGACAGCAAGTGACCAAGATAATATTACCGCAAATATGATAGTGGGAAGTGGCTTAAAACCACGACGACTACGATAAAAATCAGAGAAAATAAATAATAAAATGTTCAAACAGGCATTTGTTCCAGCATTTGATATGGACGCCCCAGTGCGCAAAGATGATTCCGTACGTGATTATCAATTTTATTCTTATCACACAGTACAACCTTATCTTCGATCAAGAATTGAACTTCAAGTCTATGATACCAGTAAATACTTTCTACCCGGTGAAGCATTTATTCAAGTGGAAGGAGAACTCGTAACAAATGTTGCAGCTAATACAGCATACGTAGATGACCCAAATGTTCGAGTTGGTTTTGTTAATAATGGTATCATGTCGTTATTTGAGAGTGCTAGATATATGATTGATGGAAGATACATTGAATCTTTTGAGCGTGAGGTTGATGTTGCCACAACAGTAGTGGGTTAGCAAGATATTTTGATGATTATACAAGATCGGCAGATCCATCTATGATGTTCTCTAAGGATATCACTGATAACGCTAATCACATCCAGTATATTAAATTAAGGACACCACAAGATACTGCAGATGGTCCTAATCAATAAGTTAGTCCGGAACACGAAGTCAGACAAGGTGCTGCTTTTGATGTTATAACAAGTACTAATAGTAGTTATAATTCAGGATTTGCAACACGGATAGCAACGTTGTAGGGGGCTTGTCGACAATTTTTCATGCGGGATTCCACTGCATCATATTTTTGGATTCTGTAGAAATGTCTGAAAACTTATCTATGGAGCGAGGAATACAGTAGTTCATTTGAGGAAGGGTAATGATAATAATGTAATATGGCGCGGTGCTGGTGTTCCCGTGAAAAAGTCATTTTAACAAAACTATCACTGTGGATGCCAATAACGACTCCGTCAATCATCATGGAAGAAAAATTACTGTCATTTATGGATGATGGAGGAAAATAATTGTTGAGTTGGTTATCTGTGACCAAAGATACTAGGATTCTGATATTACTGGTACATTTACATGGCACCTGGCATCAAAACAAGGTGTTTCAGCCCCACGTCATATATTTGTTGCGCTACAGAATAGAGATCGATTAAACAAACAAGAACGCAGCCATATGATATTTGGTAAATTAGGCATTAATGAAGTCTAACTGAGAATAAAAGGACAGCAGGAACCGTCCGAGGATATACAACTTGATTACGAAACGAACCAAATAGCACGTGTGCATTATCGTCATCTGTCATATCTGGGACGCGATCAAAATGTCGATACTTGTTTGCAAATATGACAGTTGGATTTTAAGAGCCTATATCAAGTCTATTACTTTTCGCTGGAACATCTTGATTTAACAAGACAATCCGTCATTTATATACACTTTATAGGTCGTGTAGCCCCTGCTAGTGTTAATTATAGAGCGGTCGCTGTCATTCTCAGTGATAAATCAATGCAACTTGAAGGTGTTGGTGGACGAATGAGAGTAATCGATGCACCAGTGGAAAACATGTAACAATTAAATCAATATGTTATTAATAAAATGTCATATAGTGTTGTTAGTGTTACGTTGACTCCTAATCAAATTAAAAAATTGCAATCGGAATCAGCTAAAAAATGTGGATCCACAATCACGATGAAACACAATCAGATGTCTGGTGATAAGACTAAATTGTCACTGACAATTCGTCAAATAAAACACTTCAATGATGGTTTCAAAGATAAAACAGGCGTTCAGATCACTTTCTCTGCAGCCGCGATCAAAAACATACTAAAATCAGGTGGTATATTCCCGTTGTTAGCCGCGATTCCAGAGCTAATTGCGGAAGCAGCCCCAGCGGTGACTAAAGCGGCAGCTCTAGGAGCCGTTGGTACCGCGGTAGGAATGGCACTAAAGAAAGCTACCGGGAAAGGGTATAAAAAAGAGAAAGGGTCTAAGACTACCGGGAACTCAGCACTCGTGGTACAAGGGAAGCGGCCTAAAAATCCCATGAACGGTTTATTAATTCGGGAATCTTTGGTTCCAATGTCAAATTTTGATTTACTCGATGCTGTTTACAAATATTGCGATTAAAAACTTCGGAGGTGTCTTTATGAAAGATCAGTTGTCGGCACAACAAAACAGCGTTGAAACCAGTATCATTAATCTCGATAACAGCCCGGACCTGGTACTCACTAGGTTGCATACGCGATTGATCCGCGTGTGATTGTTTAGTTCGATTCATACGGGTTAGCGCCCCCTAAAGAATTGATGCGTTATATAAACCACTTGAACACCCCTCGTTGGTACCCAACGCTACCAACAAAACAAATGAATGACCCACGAATATGAGGATACGAAATATTAAATGTCCTTGACGCTATTTCAACATCTAGAAAAAAACCTCACCGGGTCGTAAATGAATATACTAGTAGTCGGTGGCAATCGGATATTTGAAAATAAAAGATTTTAGAGAAGTAATTAGTTTTACAATAACATGATTGATATTTGGGGAAGACCTTTATCAACGCTGAAGAAACCCGATGCCGACAGCACTGCTACTGGTGATATAAAAAAATAATCGAAGATGAAATAGCTGACATGTTGAACTTAGCAAGTGTTGATCCCAAAGAAATAGTTATATTTCAAGATCGTCAGGGTAAAATAAAAACTAGTAATACTTCCCTGGATGATATTTTAGTTAAACAACGAGACGCAACAGAAGATAATATTGCGTTGTTTTCCAATTAGGGTAGACTCAAACCAGGTGTACTTATTTCAACTATTGTGAATAGAATTAACAATTTTGAACCATTAAAAACACTACGCGATGAATACAACGACCATATAACAAAATTCGATCAGTTTTCTGAATTACAAAAATATATAATTGACAATATTGACAATCTATTAGATTTCCTTGGTAATCCACCGGTGACCACACAGAAGCTCACAGAGGAAAAAACTTCTATGTTGGAACTAGCAACACTTGAAGTCAAATATGCAGATCACGTTGAAAAGTTTACATCGTTTTGTAAAATTATCATTGATAATTGTTTTGCAACTACGCTGGATAAAACTGACATAAAACTCCCTGATATTAAAAAATCCATCGATGATCTTAAAGCAACCAGTAATGAAATACCCGCGATAAATCGACGAGTAGAAGTTATTCGCGAAGATATTAAAACGACCAACAATATTATCAGGGATGATATGGCAAAGATGATAAGAATATTTGAAAAAACAATAATTTTTCATACTAAAACCAACAACGTAGTATACACGATTCAATACGGATCATTTGTGTGGACACCATCCACTAACACATTAAATATCACCGCGGCCGTCAAAGGGTATTAATCGATTAACACTAGTGACACCGACTAAATTTAATATTTCATCAACGAGTTCATCTGGGGTCAACAATACGATATCAATGATCATCGACAATGATACAACTGAACAATTCATGATAGTATCCACTGATAATAATTTGGCTACGGTTTCAGTAACATAGTATGAGGAATTCGTAGCGGATTTAAGTGAACAACTAAATTAAAATCGTAAACGATTTGAAAATCATCATTAATGATTTCATCACCGACGATACCTTCAGTATCTCAATACCGCTATGATCAAGTCAGAGAGTCTCAAACTAAACTCAAAAACCTCACAGAGGAGTACTAAACATAAATAAGAAACTACCGAAGAAGAATTACCGCAGTTGATATTTCTGTATACCCGGTGAGTGGTGTAATCACCGGAGCTGGTATTATACACTCCTCGGTGACAATGATTGCTCCGATAGCTGTTCAAATTTGTATATCAGCGGTGACAACAATCGCGGTAGTTACTTTGATTATAACAACAAATATCATCATGCTGCCAGCGTAATATTCAAGATTACGTCGATAAATTTCATGAAATATCAACCGCGTAATCGCAATTATCCTCGTTGATATCATCGTCGCTCGATGACACATTAATATATGATAGTGAATTTTCAGCGATGGAAAGTATTTATGATTCCGCGATGTCGAAATTAGAGCAGGATAATTATAATAATACCAATGTAAACACCGCAAGAACTACTTCAACCAAAAATGGAGAATACAAACCCGGTGAAAACCAGCATGATCTCAATAACATCAACCAGTCCTGAATTCAGTGTGAATTTCCCAACTCTGCTTCCCGTGAAGGAAATAGCCCTTGCAAAACTAGGAGTATACCATAGTTGGCTTAACATTAGGTCGGCACCATTTGGTGGTCAACAACCGAATAATTCTTTGGTGTTTGCGAGTAAGAATAAACCCGATGCAACTCCAGACTGGAACGTTGTTTCGTTACTATCTGGGTCATACCAAAATCGAACAAATCAATAATGAATTACAGCGTAGAATAAAATCCATTACTAAAAAAAAATCGAACACCGCTAGAACAGTTCATGAGCCAACATTATCATCTGCCATTAAAATAAACTTACCGGGATATGTCGTATATATATCTATCAGAGTTCTATAAGGACAATTCTGGGTTGGCCTGAAATCCCACCTCAGACATCTTATCAAATACCTGAACCTAAACAATCTGATTATGTCACGGATATACAATCATATCCTGAAATCAACCTATAAAATCTAAAGTATTTACTTAATATAAAAAATGTAAAACTAACTGACAGATTCACATTTCTTAATAACAAAACCATGCAATGGAAATTTGGTTTCGAGAAAACTCCTAATTTATCCATTGCCATTGTATTCACTTTAAATAATGTCATAGGTTATTTGAAAGAGTTGTATCAATTATATAAAACACAATTAGAACGATTACGACGGAGCTTCCAAGAGCATCTCTCTGATGTAACAAAACCACGTTATAAGATAATAACATATGTTAGGATATTAAATCAGCTTGTATCCGACATGGAATATATCAACACACGAATAATTCAAGTAATAATTAATGACAAAAACGGAGATAAACAAAAATTTCTAACCGGTTACAATATCAAAGAAAGCGATTTACCCGATTTCAAATTTACTGGATATAACGCAAATGAACTAAAAAAATCTGTTAATGATCTCCTCGACGAGTTTTTTCTACAAATATTCGCCGCATGGAGAAAAAAATACCACAATCACAGACAACTATCCTCAAACATATTAATGATCCGGACGGTGGTGGTAGGCTTATCGCTCCACTCAACGTCAATATACCCTCGGTAATTGCATTGAAGTTAGTATGTGGCGTTATCGATGGAAGCTAGCAAATAAATCTCGAGCGATCAAATCAAGCTCAGCAGGGATATATTTTATATGCATTTCCACCAACAGCTCCTCCAAGGTTTTTAATAATTCAGTATCCAACTAATCCAGTCTATATGAGATGTCATAATAATTCGTTAACGAGACTTAATTGTAAACTCATTGGCCAATCGAATAATCCGATGGATCAACGAGGACATTTTTTTACAAATTAGTCTGTTTGTGAAATTGTATATATTTTAATCTTAAATGAGTTTTATTGTAAAAAAAATGTTAACCCATAGAAGCAGAGGGGGTACGTGACCACGCCCATGACGTCTATTTTTTTTACGATTTCGAGAAAGCATTAGTTAGCCAAATTGACTTTCCGGCAAGTTGTCCGATTTGCCCCTCTCCTGCTGCTCTTGAACTCGTCCTTGTTTGTTAACAAACGACCATTTGTTTAATTTGAATACTAAACAAACAACTAACAGAATAATAAACAGGTATGAATCACTGTCAAGTTAACGAGAGGATGTCCTGAAAAAACATATGGAAACTATATAATAATAACTAACATAAACATTTATACTGATAAAAATACACATTTGACATGTTAATTGATTTTCAAGAAGGTCACTTATAGACTTGAGTGCTTCCAGAGCAAACTAATTGTATACCCCAACAAACAAATGGCTGCATTGCAATGCTATTCAAATTTGCTAGAAATCTATTTTAAAAAATTTCATAGTCTTAACCGTACTGAAATGTTATGTAGAAATAAATAAAAATGTTGTGTGTTAGACAGTTTTAAATGTATTGTTAGTTTTGCAAGTCACTTGATGTTTAAAATATTATGAAAGATAGATAGGTCTGCATTAGTATTGCGCATAACAACCAAAGATATATTTTTTGCAATTGTTTGAGGATGTGGTAACTTGTTATGTCAGCTATTGTTAAATGCTCTTTGGAATATATAATATATGTTCGTTTACCACAAATACACCAGGTATTAAGAAAATTTCTCTCAAGCTGGAGATTTAGGCGGAAAATGATTCGTCTATCAAACGTTCTAAGTTAGTTTATGTCCAAATTCCGATGCAATTCATGATGAAACACGATGCCATATATGCAAAGTCAGCGTTGTTATGATTTGCCAACATTATTTTGTTGAATCGCAGATCATCGTCTTCTTGTTTGGAATTCCGTATTACCTCCAGTAAATATACTTGCTCAAACATTGTATTGATGAACATTTGTATCACCAGGGACACAATCACTTCAATTATATAGCTGGCCACAACAAAAAAGAACATAACCTCTCATGCGTACAAAGCTCAGTTGTCTAGCTATTATCAATAATTTAGTTATTCGACTAATCAAAACGTTTTTCCGTTCTGCTGGAATCAACAATTTCCTTTAGCGGACGTCCTTAGCTTACTAAGTTTGCTATGGCGAAGGTCCTGGGATATTATTTTAGATAATGATGGAGTATACTTCTAACCACCATGTTGATCTAAAGTACGCAAGGCCTATTGATGTTTTTGTTATAGACCATAGAGAGGTATTGTACCTTCATCAAATGTATGGCGAGTGCCTGACATTTTGTCGTTCTTGTAGAGATACTAGTTGAACATATGATTCTAGATTTTCAGCACCAGAGGAAAACTGTCTTAATATTTTAAACTCGTTAACTTTAGATAATACTTGCGATGAATGAAGATGTCACACCCTCCACTTGATCTTCTCAAGCACTTGACGGTCACGAATGCTCCATTCCTCTTATTTTGATACTAAGCCAAATCCTGTTGATATAAATAGGAGTACATGTATATCAGAATATAGACAGGAATGTAAATACATGAAGTTGGATATTTTGTTAAGTAGAAGGGTAATGATGTATGTACTTTGGTAGCAATCAATTTGTTACCAAGGTATGGTAAATGGAGTAGGTGGGTAAATAGTGCTTACAGAGTTGGATGGATTATGCAGATACGAAAATATATATATGTTAGCAATTTTTTTTAATTTTGAAATAATTTGTTAAATGGCTGTTCTTTCTAGGATCGAGGTAATCTAGTATGCAAACGTTTATATATTTTCTAAAATACTCCTAAAAAGTGTAACGTTTTTGAATATTTGTTTAGACTTTACCTGAATGTGTGCATAGATACATACACACACACACATATATATATATATATATATATATATATATATATATAATACCGTTTCGACTTTATGGAACTATCTGCATTAAGCCAACTTTTCACACCATGTTAAAGCATTTAGAATGTTATTTTATGGAGTAAGAACTTTATTGTCTGAAGATATCGTCAGTGGTTTGTTAGTACAAGTAGTTTTAAAAATAAAAATACTTTTACAGGAGTGCAATAAATTATGAAAGAAAGAAGATGATACTAAAGGAAAAAGTAACCGCAGACATATTTTTCTAGCAAATTAGGAATGACTTGTCTTACAGATGAGATTATTTTGCAGGTTCAAAAGCATCCACTCCTATGTATTCTTTGCCTATTAGTCACAATGACTCAAACAAAGCGTGTATTAGGGACAGAATATAACAACACAGAATACAAATTATTAAAATTAGCCTGAACAGTACAGTATAAATTAGTTTACATTCTCCATGTTTGCTTTCGGAAGGTTGACAAAAAATCATACTATCTTAACAATCTGATATTTGCAGAAATCCCTCCCACAGCTCCATTTCACGTCGAAAAATATGTTAACGAAGTAAATCATCACTAATTTTGTGTTTTTTTTAATACTACATATTTGTATTGACTAATCACAGAGTAAAGAAGAGCGCAATAATAGGAATATACTTAACTGATGGATAAACAGGTCTCAGAACCGATCATGTAAAAACAATTCATTGTGATCGAGTCTCAATGAAGTAGTACTTCGTCATGTGGGTTGATCGTCTAGTTGACGTCAATTTCATTACGTATATGCACGTTTTGTCCAGGTCGGTCGATACCATATATAAAAGAGCATAACGTTGTGTTTCAATTAATTTGATTTAACTGTCTACGGGACATACCGCTCATTAAAGGTTGTTATTAATTATGCAATGGAGACTCTAATGACATATTTTGTCATTTATTTTGCAAGCCAGACAAATATTTATACTGTTCGTTCCTTTAAAGGAGAAAGCATCCGCTCCGCACTGAGTTATTAGTAGACATCAAAGAGCATTATGGCATGTTGGTTACACTTACTAATTGCCGCAATAGTCATGATTTGACGATTCATAAGATTCACCTGTACACAACTTGCAGAAATTCAGTGACTAGTTTTGTGGAAATTATGAAGATGAGCTAAACTATGATGATGTGTTTGCGTCCTAAATGACATTTGTATTGCCAGGAATGCAAATTTGATCAACATGCTTAAGCAACACGTGTCATAGGGACACGCTAGAAAAAAATGAACAAAATTAAATTATGAGCCAATAAGATAAACTAAATGAAGAAAGAAATAGTTTTTGATGCAACAGTTTCGCTAGCATCCCTTTTTGAAATATGTCATAATGTTTTAAAACGGTTTGTATTAATAATATCACATAAACAGAAACTGTTTCTGAAATTGTTTTCATTTTTTGTAGGGTTTTGGTGTGTATTTGGTAATGTTTGGAAGGCATCCGATAACACGATATAATTCTTCTTAATACTAAATAGTAGTGTTGATCATATTATGATTCATAGTTCAAATTAAAATTATATCTGTACGAAATATTTGATTATGTAGATAACGTTTCCTTCGATCCATCATGTACCCATCTTTGAACCAATCCGACTCATAGATTTTCAGTAATTACACAGAATATCGCTTACAAACAGTCCGAATCAATCTTCAATGACCATATCAGTATTACGTGTCTTTTATATTGTATTAACTAATTTGAAACACCAATTGTGAAGGAAAGATAAGTTAAACATATCTTGTGAGACTGAGAATAAATGAAGATGTATAATTCAAATTCAATTTTAATTAAATCTGTGTTTGTTTATTCGAGTTGATTTTACAGTTTACACGATAATTACATTTGTCTAGATGCTACTGATTTAAGCAAATTGTGAAATCTTAATATAGGCACAACGAATATTTGTCAAACAATGGAACTAATAACGTTTAAGTATGATGTGATGAAAACTTAAAACTTGTTTATATAACTGAGTCCTCTGTTGGTCTTACCTCCTCTTCTACCGTTTGTGCTTTCTCCACATGAGATCGACCGTCATTCAATTTGCTCACAAAAACGACGTTAGCGTTAGGATCAATTACATGATTCCTCTTTAAGTTTAAAGTGAGATATCGGGACCCGCCTCTCAGTTGGAAAGTCAAATCATCAGGGAGGTCAGTATCACTGAATTTCCGTTTGTTTGCCTGTAAACCGGTAGTCACATTTTTGACCCATAATGTTTTCGACTCGATATGTGCTGCAGAAACAGATATAAAACAAAGTTTGATAATTCAATGTACAGAAACAAGCCACGGAACTAGTGATTTTTTGTTGTAAATAAAGCGTACTAGGAAGTCATAACGTTTCTCTTTTGTCCTCGAATGGGTAGCAAATACTGGGAGAGGGATTAAATCTTCGAGTGATCTATCTAAATTAAATTAGATCTGCATTTGTGTTGTCCTTATATTAATGTATCTTTTTTCTTTTGACGCTCTTTAAACTGTTTTAAATTTTATTATTAACAAAATCACGAATTTGAGGAAACAAAAAACATACAAAGATTACATGTCAAATTAACGCTATAATACATATAACAAAGAGTAATATGATAGTGTTTCAAGATGTTTGAATGTCCTGATATATAATAAAATAAAATGTAATTATAAAGGAGACTTTATATAGATATGGTCTGAAATATTCGAATATATTCAGTACATTAGTCAAACAAATGTTAAAT
This sequence comes from Unio delphinus, assembly GCA_029339505.1. Taxonomy (NCBI): domain Eukaryota; kingdom Metazoa; phylum Mollusca; class Bivalvia; order Unionida; family Unionidae; genus Unio; species Unio delphinus. The sequence goes on from JAQISU010000162.1 coordinate 7,058,368, forward strand.
ATGTAGAAAAAGGATTTTGAAGACTCGTTTTAGTAGACCACAATACATTCGAATTAGACCTGATATAATGTAATTCAAGAAAAATAATATTACAAGAGTTTATTTATTGAGGACTAATTTATTAAATGTCATAGAAATGATAATATAGATACTTTTGAGTACGTGAGTGAGTAGCCATCTTCGTAAAGTTTGAGCCTGTTATTATAATATTTAGTTAAATAAAATATAGCATCATTTACTGTGCTCTCTATGTCAAGAGTTAACAATGTCAATACAAGGATAGCATACTATTGGCAATAATAACATTTTCCCAATATATAACCAGATTCAGAAATGTTTTTAATCACATTATAAGTTAAGTTGTGGGGTCATTGTAATCATGCGCAACTTGTTTTAAACGCGATTGGAAATAGTTACATAATCATAAGTAAATACGCAGAAGAAATGTTTTGCATGCTGCAAAAAGCTATGGAGAAGAATTGATCGCATGGTTTAATTTATTCTGCATCCTACACTGTCTCTTTATTAACATAAATAAATTAGATTGATTACTTAACTCATCATCAGCACTATGTTATCATGACATACGGTATATAAAAGGGTACATAACATGCCATAATTATTGACGTAATGTTCTCTTTTACCCGTTAATCAATCAATGTTTAATTAGTAGAATTTATACAAATATTGATTGTGAATATGATTTAAGTTCCTTTGTGGAAACGACCTACTATACGGCATTTATTAGAATATCAGGATGAAGCTTGAACTAAAACATTTGATACGTCTTACACTCCATTCCAACCCACATTAGAAGAACTTTCGACTGTGCTGGGACCTTCCTTAAAGTTTCGAAACTAGAAAAGGAAATCTTTCGATTAAAAACATATCTTTCTCTGATGTTATTCGTCAAAATGTCTGTATGAATGTCGCAATGAAACCCGTAGTTGTATCTTTGCTCTGCGCTGTTTTGTGAAACAGTGTTCTGGTCGGATTAAAGTTAATTATTTTAAGGAAAAGATGCTGAACTGTAGCAGGAGATTAATACTATGATTAACATATGTATGGAACATTGCTCGTGTCACTGAATAAGAGACATTAACAATGACTGAGGTCGTATTTATAAGGATAGGTTACGTGGTACGAGTGTCATGTCGTTATGCGGAAGGGGATTCATTCGTAATTGTGGCCGTGTTATGCATGCGGCAGCAACAAACAAAAGCAAACATGTGTTGCAAAGACATGAAATCAGAGTGTACTATGTGAAATAAAATACAAGTGTGCTAGTGTGGAATCAATTAAGTTGTGACAAAACAAAATATAAGCAGGCGTTTGTTTTATATATGTTAGGAGGCCTTTGGTGTCCAATTAACACTATGTTGTCAAATGGGAGATTGTATATGTATTAGTTATTTTCGAGGGATAGTTGCACAAATTTGCGTTTCGTGATGTGACACCTTATATTGATAACGGTCTTAGCTTTCCACCCTGTTTACTTTGTAGAATCGTAACATTCTTGGAGCAATATGATGTTCTGTTTAATAAAGCTTTGTATGTTTTGGGAAATTTGTTTCTACGTACCTTTATATATTCCAATGCCATTGTCTGGATTAACGGTGGTGCAAAATGGCTTCACGTCAATTATCCGTCCCTAAATAAGTATCACCATTGTGACAATATATTTCCACAAATATTCATCAGTCCACATATATTGAATATTGAAAGGTTTAATAGGGGCATATACTTACTTAGTTAACCGCTTTCATAATATATACACGGTTGTTGTTTCACGTATCGTACACAGTGTAGGACTAATTTATTTACTTGAAATCTGACAATATGAACTTCATATTTTTGTCTTTTCTTTAACTGGTATTGTACATGTCAGTCGAATATCTCTTATATAAAATGTTTTGCAAAATTACTGTTATTGGCAATTTTGTTTGGTTATTATTCAATTTAACATATCAACACTGTTGTTCGGGTAATCCAAAAGTCATTAAAAGCAAGGGTTACAACAATTTGAAAGATATTGACGAGGATTGCTGGATATTGCAGAAATAAAAATCTACATTAAGAGAGTAGGTACAACGTTTGCTAGTAAAACAAGAGTCTTCACTTCTAAACCGTTGTATTTTATTTTTGTTTTATCATATCACGTTTCGAAAATTACGGAGCTAACAAATCGTGAAATGAACTTATTAAATCTTAAATTTATTGGGAAGTAGCAATTATTTATAATTTAGACATTCTTCACTACATTTTACCACTGACGTCATGGAAAATCATCAAATCAGAAAGTTGGTTTATTTGAAACCGTCCGCTTTTCCATAATGAACGCATTGATCTCTGTCCTTGATAATGAAATTTCATGATCTTTAGATGTGTTATTTTAAGATGTCAAGTACATAAAAATAAGCATACTTTTACGTATATTTCATTTAAGTCATTTTTTAAAAAATTTGTTTGTTTTTCAGATTCAAATTTGGGATTTTAAGTTTAAGATTCGTTCATTGGGGGCGGGGTAATTTGTACTTTTAAAAATTAACCCCAGGTGTTGACCTCATTTCTGACCTGGCTTCAGAGTTGTAAACAAGTTTTTAAATTGATTGGTTGGTTCCAAGGACATTATGGGGCTTTGTATAAACATCTTTCCACCTTAGTTTGGTCATACGTAGTACGTGAGTTTTTGAACGTATATTTGTTCTAAAATAGTCTAGAAGATCACGTGACCCCTTTCTAGTTTACGTACAATCTGATATATAAATTATGTTTTGGAGCGAACTATTAGAGTAGAAGTAGGGCTGTTAGAATACTAAGTTGTGTGTCGTTTTGAGTTATTTTAAATTAGCTTGTACTGGAAATTATGTCAATTCGTTTGGATCAAGATGAATTGTTTTGTTATTTAACTGTAAAAGAATTGTGCTCATAAAATTTTACCAAGAGCTGACTTCCTCAAGTGACATCGTCTTCCATCTTGGATACTTTGCTGGGATTCGAACTTGCAATTTTTGGACATTTTTTTACCAGGACTTTTGCAATTTCTCTAGTGGATAATATTTGACCTATTTTTGGATTAATTTTGGAATTGATTCTTAAAACCGTAAGTTTATTTTTCTTTTCTGGAAAATATTCGTGCTTAATAAATTGTTTTTTAAGATGTTACAAGCTCTTTATTTCCACTCTTTCTATGTTACTGTTTATTCGAGCCTAATCACGTAACATTACAAATAAAAGTATCTACATCAAAACCGTCATCGTTGAGATCTTTACGTTCAGTTGCATTACTACAGTGAGAATTAGAAGATGGTAAGCTTACCATTTTCGTCAATTTCTTCATACAATATGACATTGTTTCTGAACAGTTTAATGATTGTTATCTCCAATATCTACCTAAATTCACTGTTAACCTTATTTATTTTTTATTATTTAAAAGTTCTTAAAAAAACAGCATACATTTTGTATTCTTGTGTCACTACATTTTAATATTTAATTTTCATGGTTTATGAAGTGTTGCTTCTTTGTAATAACTATGTATGTGACAGTTAGCACCATTTTATACTACTGTCACCTTAGAACAGAATATTACAGATTCACATGTTTCTCTAAAATGGAACAAAATGTTTTATTTTGTGTACCACATATTTCTATTCGTCATTGATCTAAATGTTGCAAGTCTTTTAGATTATATTTTATGACATCATATTTTCGTACGAAACGAAAATATATAATACAGGCAACTACAATTTCGATCAACAACATTTCGATGTTCGGTTATTATGATGCTTTTAATATTGCAGAATACATTGTTCGTATGACTGGTGTTTTCGCTTGTGGTATATAATATTCAGAAATGCACTTTTGTACCGCGATGCCACCTCTTTATAGTTATCTTCGTTGTCTCATTTCAAGTTTTAATTTAATCTGGATATCTTCTCAAAAGACGTATTGTTAGCATTCATCACTGGAGGTAAGCCCATATTATGTTTCTTCTACTTTTTTCTTCTTCGTCTTCTTAGTATTTATTATTATTATTATTATTATTATTATTATTATTATTATTATTATTATTATTATTATTATTATATTATTATTATTATTATTATTATTATTATTATTATTATTGAATCTACGGAATAATATTAAGAATTATTCGATTATGTTTTGATGGTCAAGATAACATGTGTATAAATAACATTTTATAACAAGAATGGAGAAAATGTAAGTGATAACCGTCAGTAGCTTGAACACCTGTCTCTATTGAATTAATACGAGAAATCATTATGACTGGTGCACATAAGTCAAATAAGCCTGATCCCTTTACAACCGTACAGCTAGTTGAGTGCTTAGATTAAATATAGCTACGCGAGTGCTTATATTCAATATTGCGTTCTCTGACTGATGTCATTAATAACTCTCTCTCATCCGGGGAATTTCCATAATTTTTCATAACTGTTATTGTAAAACCTCTGCTGAGGAAACGAACACTCGACCACAACGATTTAAAGAACTACAGCCCAGTTTATAATATCTGGGTCATGTATAAAATCTTGGAAACGTTGTTTAATCCAACTAGTATCTTCTCTAAATTCAGACTGTCTGTTTCGCAATGTAGACTCTTCATATCGCCTGTATCTTAGAGCTGAAACTACTCGTCTGCAAGTCATTAATGCCGTTATCTCTGCCTTGGTTATCGGTAAGGTTACATCCTTGACCCTCCTTGATTTGTATGGAACATTTGACACAATAAACTATGATATATTATTTCACCGTCTCCATCAGGTGCATGCATTAACAATATAGCCTTACAGTGGTTCAAGTCCTACCTTTTCAACAGGACACACCTTGTATTTGCAAATCTAATTATCTCAGACTCATTCCATCCATGTTGCTTAGGGTTATGTTCTTGGACCTCTGCTCTCCATTATAAACAGTCATCTACTTTCAGGTGTCATGTATCATCATCCAGTGTCTAACCAATTGTACCCTGACACCAATATATACATCTCAAGTCACACTAAATATCAGCAACATCAAACTTAAATTCACACTGTGTAAAATGTACGTGCTACTCCTGACATTACTATCACATTCAACCAATATGTCATTAACATATGTAATGCTGTATATCTTGAGCTGTGACGAATCATATCTATTAGTAAATATCTTTCAATTAATATCACTAGAACATTTATGTGTTCATTAGTAATTTTAACAATGGAATGTTGTAACGTAATTCTGTGTATTCGTCTCAATGTTTACTCCAAAAATTTCGAAATGTTCAACACTCTGCTGCTCGGTTTATCTATAGAGTAATACGATTCGAACAGACCTCCCCGCTGTTCTGAACCCTACACTGGCTATCTATTTGATCCATAATCAAACGTGCAATATGTTCTCTGTGAAAGATTTCACTGACGGATTACAGTCTTACATACCTATTTGATCTCCCCCATGTGTAAACACAACCAGGATACTTACACTCCTCTTATGACAATCGTATACTCATTATTCCAAATATGAAAACGCAGTCATATGGACAACGTTTTTTTGCATAGCAGGGCCCGGTATTCTGAAACTAATTACCCGTTGAATTCGGACACAAGGGCAACGTGATCCTTTATTACGAATCCTCTTAAACCACTCATTTTATCGACTGCAAAAATATACTTGCAAATACCTTATATTGTTTCCTACGTTAAAAAGTTTGAGAATAACTCTATGTATTACAATTGTGTAGTTTATTGATATATAAAAAAACTATATATCTAAGCGGTACACTAGAGTTTACTGATCATAAACTAGTGATTTTATTTTACTGACAGATATAAGTGCTGGTTTCGAAAGATATAAACAAAGACAGAGAAAGTATTATTTAGATGTTGTGAAACCGTCCAAAATATAATCCTGTCAACCATTTAACTCCAACCACTTCTAGGACAATACTGATGTTCAATTATGCCATCTGTAAGACATGAAAGAAAATATCCCCTGGATAGGAGTGTGAGATGGGTAAAGAAACTCCTAAACTCCAAACACGACTAAATAGTTTATGTATTTGTGCAGAAAGAAATCACATCACATGAATCTAAATGCATTTGCAAAGTATATACGAAACATAGACACATCATATATACATGATATTTCACAGATATGTCCCTTGAAATAATCATCAAACACTAGGAAACAAGTATTTGCAAAACAGCAAATTGTATTGTATGCTTAGTTTGTAATGATAGCAATGATTGCAATACCAAGGTTCAGAATATAATATATAAAATAGTATATGTTTTTGATTATTATTTTGTCTATTATTCTCTCAATAAAGTGCAGTAGTAGCTGTTCGGTTAAGTTGATTATATATATTTGGGATTTCGTTCTGTGTAACGGTCATTTAAATAATTGTTTCAAGATAATTTGAAACAAATACAAATGTTAAGCTATATATCTAACACATATGACAGATATGTTGGGTATAGCTGCTTTACTTACTGGTGCAGAACGAGGCTGAAATTTGATACAACGTGTTAGCTAAATGTATTTTATTATCTTTGTATCCGAACAATTGCAAAGAATAAATGTATTAGTCTGAACTGTTACAATCATATTGAGTAACGCAATGATGCAATAACTAATTTGCACTAACACGCATTGGTATTGCCTTCTTGGTTACATGGCTCTCAACTATTGCGCAATGTATGTAGGTGTCACATCAAATGTGTATGCTTACGTGTCTGATGAGAGAGAAGACTCATTTAATTTATAAATAAACAATTTATGAGAAACATATTGTTAACTTCATAAATATATTTATTAATTAATCTTTCCTGACATGTCTTTGCATGATGGCACCTGTCCATATCTTAACTTACTTATCCTCTTACCCATTGATACCGCGGTTAATCGGTGATTAACCTGTCAACAAAACATAGGATCAATTGTACCATCGGACATTCAAGGTTCCGTATCATTGCTACGTATTTTGGCGAATGTGCTTTACCCCATAGCCTCCCACTATATTTGCCTGATAGAAAGGAAGGACTAAATGTTATGAAAACAATGACTGGAGAATCATAGATACAGTCGTTCAGAATACATTTTATCCATCTTTTGTAAATTAAATATTTGAAAGATGTAATAAATGAAGTAACACATTTCCTGTCATGCACATACATTGATTTATATATTGTATTTTTTGTTCTGAAAAAATCAGAATGTAGGTGAAACTGACAAAACTATATAGATTGCGCTATTGCTACGTAGAACCATTGGAATTATATAATATATATGTGTTTTATTCGTTTTGATACAGTTTAGATTAATCGGGTTGCCAAAATATCCATGAGAAAGGCTTCACACTCTTAAATATACGTAATTATAACTGTCACGGAATTGTATAAATCCTTTTTTATTGATTAAATTCGTGTACTCGAGTACCAGGGGGGTGATTAATGTATATTGTATTATTTCAAAAAAGTGAGATCTGTGGTTCTTATAATATGTGCATTTGATGGAAATAACCGCATGTCTTCAGGCAGACACTACCTGTGTATAACTTACCCCAGCACATGTACAACTGTTTACATTATCAATTATCTTGTCTGTCAGCGGTCTACTATAAGTGAATTACTTTTACGACATGAGTAAAATTATAAATTGTTTGCTAGCCGACTAAAATATATCCAACTTTTCAGTTTAGTAGCTGTGAATTACTCTCCTTGTGTTTTTTTTAGAGTAATATGTTTGTATTTTTTTATTCCATTTGTGCGTACTGATATTAAATAATCCAATATTTTTGATTAAATAAACGCGCATGCAATAATAATTGCATTTTTATTTCATTTTTAAAAAATATAATTATATTATATCCAAAAGTGTTTTGATGTGAATCGGGACATCCCATTCTGTTTTCTTGTCAAGACGACAATCACACATTCAGTAAATACATGTATATTTACTTTACTTGCTCAATGAATTGGTTCGCAATAAAAACTGACGGTCACTGGAAGTTCTTTTGACTGAACGTTATTAGAAATGGCTTTTTTCTTATTTTAATGAACTTTGGATTTCATTTATCTAATTACCGTTTTATGTTGACCTGCAGTGACAAATTCCTGCTTATTCTAAGAAGGCATAACTATTAGGCAAGTTTTCAGTGTCTTACTATCTAATTATAAGTTCAAGAAAGTTAACAAACTAAACTCTACGATTTGTTAAAGGCCCTTCTTTGCGTGGCTCCAAGCATGACCTTCAATCAAGGACTGGTGTTGAATCTCAACTGACTCAAAAAGTACATAGGAATTCCAAACTACCTTGTGGAAGTGTCATGGTCCGTACGACTTTTCATCACATGGAGTAAGTTTAATAAGGTTGAGAATAGCCAGTTCAATCTGCATTTTGTGGTGCGTTTTTATAATGAAGACATTTTATCATTCGTTAACCTATTGTGCATTTGATATGATGACTATATCTGTGACATAGCTGTTTAGAAAGAACAGCAAATGATTCGTAGAATCTCCCAATAAAAATAAAGTACTATAAGAGTCGTCGACCCCTCAAGTTTAATTATCTTCCTCTATCTGTGTCTCTCTTATTTCCATGTTCAACTTCATTAAACTCTCTAACTTCAACTAAAATTAAAACACTACTGTACAATTTATTTTTTCGTACGTTCATAATTTAGTTATAAAATTTTAATTCGAATTGTATATTCTGTCCTAAGAGCCGTATGAAGATGTTGACTACTAATATTTTCCACCCTTCACTGTTTATTGTACCTGGTATTAAAATTCTTCAAACAAATACAAAGAGCAATATTTTTTGAATTTTAAATTAATATTATTACTGGTTTTGTAATTTTAATATATCGGTATTTAATTCAGTTTGCAACAAACTTACTCAATTGTCTGTGAATAAATATGTTCATATAATTGCTCCGTTTATCGTATATATATATTTATATATATATATATATATATATATATATATATATATATATATATAAAGAGCGAAATTGTATAATGCAAAACGACCGATAAGTGAAACATCAAACTGTAAATCTAAAATGAATAAAATTATTAATTCAATAATACATCCAACATTTTGTAGATGATATCTTCTCTTTATAAACCGGCAATGCCTAAAGGTAGAAGAAAGACTGACGTGGAATTCGTGGTATTCGAAGAATTCCCTGAAACGAAATTTTGGTGTTACAAAAAAACACGAATATTTTAGCAAAGCTAGTTAGTTTAATGTTCCGTACTTTATAAAGTATCGTCATTCATCATTATGAAAGAAATTACGATAATACATTATCGATGTCTCCATTTTTCTAACCATTCGTCTGCTATAGTATTATTGTAAATGTGCAATTATTATTATTATTATTATTATTATTATTATTATTATTACTATTAGTAGTAGTAGTAGTAGTAGTAGTAGTAGTAGTAGAATTAACAATAATAATAATATTACTAGTAACAGTTGTAGAATAAGTAGTAGTGGTAGTAGTACTAGTAGTGCATTTTGAGAAAGGCAAATGATCATTGTCTTGTATACGACGTTAGTTAATTTCATTTAATACTTTTAAACACACACACACACACACACACACACACACACACACACAGACACACACACACACACGGGCGCAGATGCGCTAATATGTGTTGTATAAAGATTTATTAAATATGTTAGTTTGTTCAGGTATACAAATTATAACACACCTAAGCTTGTTTTCCTTTGAGTGAGAAATACGTGACTTTTCATCGAAATATGTAAACAAGTGCAGATAAAATCGCACTTAGATGATAAACATTCTTTTAAACCTGTATATCCCCTCACCAACATGTTGTTGTTTTGTTGTTGCAATTGTTCTAGTGTTTAACGCCGTTTGTCAACACACGATAGGCTATACATGGCACTCGATATAAATGATGGAAGAAGTGCCAACGAAAAAGCCCTGGATAAAAAAAAAGGACAACGATAAGCTAATGGCATGCTAGTGCACATCCCTACATTGTCCGAACCTGATATTGGAACCCACAAAAGCAGAGGTGAGATGGCAATTATCCCAAACGGAGAGCGCGTTAGATCGCTCAGCCACTATATATATATATATGTCGTTTTGCCTAATCATACAATTGATCGTAATGGTTAAAATGAAAATAACTGCCAAATTCTGGCAATAAACATGTTAAAATTAATCACTCTGTTTATCGCAGTGATACAACAATGAGTACGTTTATTATATGTCTAACTGCAAATCTGAATCGAAAGAAAATACAAATTGAATAACACAGTTAAGAGGTCTTAGTTGATACTGTGATCCTTACATAGTTGTATTGCCTAAGGGTGCTACAAAGATTATATGATTAACACACCGTTGTCATTCACAACAGGTGATACTAGCTGATCTTAGTTGATATTGTGCTCCTTAACAGTTGTACTGCCGAAGGGTACTACAATGCTGATGGCATTAACAATATTGTCACACCTGAAATAACGTGATCTAAAATACACCATTCACAAATGTTTTGAACGTACAAATGATGATTCAATCTTACATTGTACGATTGTATTTGAGCACCCTTGCCTATTCCATTACACCTGTTGAAACAGATGGTGTTATGGCACGTATTGTAATTAATGATTGCAAAGCACACAAAAGGTACCATGAATATATTAAACAACCTGCTTGCTTTGCCACAAGGTCGAAAACCGAAGTAGAATTTGAAATTGCTTAACATATAATCTGGGTCATTTGACGTATTTAATTAAAAAAGTTCTCAATAGAATGGAAAAGAAAAGACAGAATGAATGATACCATTAACGAAATATTGAAACTTGAAGGACAACATCTAAATGGGACCACATATTGTCCAATTTTTATTTTCGAAACAATGTTCTTATAGTTATGTTTAAAGTTATGGGTAATTTCATTGTTTATTTTGCCATGATGCAATCAGTACACACATATTTCTCTATTTGTGAGACTCTCTCTCTCCCCCCTCTCTCTCTCTCTCTCTCTCTCTCTCTCTCTCTCTCTCTCTCTCTCTCTCTCTCTCTCTCTCTCTCTCTCTCTCTCTCTCTCTCTCTCTATATATATATATATATATATATATATATATATATATATATATATATATATATATATAATGTATTTGAAATTCTGTCTATCACACATTTAAAACATATTGAAATAGAAGACAGAGAAAATAAATAATATTAGTCAGGAGTTACATACAGCACATGTCATGGGCTGGGCGTACAAAATAATCCCTGGTTCAATATATAGTAATAGACACAAAACCCCAAATATGTGTAACATAATTTTTTGCACGATCGTGGTCACTTAGTACATATAATTGCTGTGTAAAGATTTGATGAGCTTGAATGGAGCATGTATAATAGCATAAATGGATATGTATTGATGATGGCATAAGGTTTCAAAATGTTTACTTTACTTTTATTTTTTTTACAAACATTCAATCATGTTTTCCATCTAAGAAGGTTGATAATAGCAAATAAGCTAGTCAAACCGCAACTTGAATAGCTCTTTCGTCGTCTTTAAATACTATCTTTAGACAAGTAAGTCAAATGTTACTCTTAATGCAGGCGGCGAGAGTGGATGTTATTTCTTTATATTTAACAGCATTCAGTATAACAAAGACAATGCTTGTCTCATTTATAAAAGCAATTGTACTTCTAAACATGTTATATGGTAATTCCAAACCCATGTGGGAACAAATCTCTATATCCAAAAGCAGACAATGTTGTGATTTTCTAAACTTAATGTAGTAACACTAATATACAGCATCGCCCAAACATATGCAGTAATATTACGATATCTGCAGGCACTGATTTGTAATCTCCGAATGTGACGCAGTAATAAAGCTACAACTGATGAGGTACAAATAATACATAGTTTTTTTGCATTCCACTAAACCTCTTTTGTATTATGCAAGAAAAATTGTTTTCCCGAACATATCCATAATTGTATGCATCAGTTGAATAAATGTTCTTCCTTACACATGATGGAAATGTGGGAACTTTCAAAAATATTCCAACTTTAGTCTTTATTTTTCTAATACCTAGAAATTGATGGCGACGTCTTACCAAACTGCTGTACCCTATGCTTATTTTTAATATTGGATTTTCAAAAAGCTATCATAATGGTTCTTAATTGAGTAATAACGAGTAGTTTGCCAATAATAAAAAGTTATCTAAACATTTTTAAAAAATATTCCACTGTCATGAATACTACTATTATAACCAGTCAGATGATATGGCGTTTGAATTGCCAGATATCAAACTATATAATTAGACCTCAACTGTTTATGTTAAGTGAAACAGCAAACGTTTGTATGTTGCAACCACGCCAGTGCCAAACGTTTCTCTCACACATGCATATATTCAAATCAATCCAACAATACTTCAAATAATGTGCTCAGAATGCTTTAAAAAAGATAATAAAAGCGGTTACCTAAATTATTAAATATTTTGGTGGACTGATGGATATTTATCCAAATATATTGTCAAAATGGTGATATTTGATTAAGGACAGATACTTGATGTGTGGCCATTTTGCTTAACCGTTTTTTAGTTAATGGTATTGGATGTAGAAAGGTAGGTAAAGTTCTTTGACCTAAAATGTACCAATCGTTCTCAAACAGAACATCATATTTATCCGAAACGTTTATGAGACTGTTAAACGTAAACAGGATAGAAAGCTAAGATCATTAGCACTACATGTCATTACATCACACAGCACACATATTTGCACATATCCATCAAATCAAATTAATAACAATTCTTTTCGTATTCTATTGGACAGATTTTTTTTTTCCAATTTGTTTGTTCAACAGTCAACAAAAGACCCCCTACCTACACCCTCACACAAATGTACGAACAATATTGTATGAAAACACAACCTCTTTCTTCAATAGTAAATAGAGCACATACACTCGGACTGTTCATTTGCACAATACCATTTCAATCCAGTCAATGACGTAAACACGTGTTGTACCCATCGGTAATATAAGTATGTACATCGAGCAACAACATTACGTTATGTAATGGATGTGTTATAGTTTTTTACTCTATGTTTACTTTCTTTTAGTTCTTTATTACAACCAAACAATTATTTTAATAATATTCAACACAACAACAAAGTTGCCACTGCAAGACATTGAGTGAATAATATAAACAAATAACTTCACTATTCAAGTGTTCTGTAAGTTGGTTATACGATCATTGCAACCATTATACACAATATATACATATTTCAATTAGTTTTGTTTCAGACGTTTAATTAATGTGGGTTACTATTAAAATTACGTGAATGATGTTCAACAAATACAAGTATTTGCCACTGTAATGCATTGAGTGAATAATATAAAAAATATATTTGCTGAATTATGTTGCAAGTATATGTATATATATATATATATAAATATATATATATATATATATATATATATATATATATATATATATATATATATATATATATATATATATTTATATATATATATATATATATATATATATATATATATATATATATATATATATATATATATATATATATATATAGATATATATAGATATATATATATATATATCTTTATATATATATATACCTATATAGCTGTTAAACACTACCAAATATTCGTCATTGCAATGCATTGAGTGAATACAATAAACAAATATACGTCCGTTCAATGTATGTTGATAAATCCTAGGAAAATATTGTGCCAGCTTATTTAATTATAATTTATGTATTTTTTCATTTTTTCCTTTACAAATGCATTGAAATTTTTTTTTATGTTATATATTTGGACAAATATTTAACGACTTCACTTGTGTTCGAAGCTTTTGTGGGGTTGTGTACCAACCACACGCCTATGCAGGTGGCAGCTGATTTCCTGTTTTATAACTGTGATCATTGTGAATCATTACTTTCACTAAAGTGGTAGTACATACTGGGATAAGGTATTCAATTTGGAACGGATGCTTTCCATCTAAATTAAATTTGCCCTGACTTTTTTCACATCCTTTGAAACCAACATATATATCTCAATAAAAGCAAACCACTACTTTAAGTCTGTTATATTCGATATGCCACTTTGTTTAATGAGATACAATGTATGATGCTCTTTGTATGATTGGCATGTAAATTTAGTATTCGAATTCGGTTAAAGTCTCGTCAGCTTGTTTTACCTATTGGCATTCAGGTGAAGTGAGTTCAACAACAGCTAAGATGAATTAACTGTTTAATTCAAATTTTATTTTTCTTTCGATTCAGCATTACTGACAATTGTTTCATTAGGCTGTATTTATAAATCGATGTAACACAGAAAGTGAGCAATATTACCGTTTATACTCAGTTTGTTCTCAGGCATACTTTTGCGATGCGCTGCAACCGTCGCACACTGCTGAACATGCTCAATACATATATATTTAACTCAAGGTTTCTTTGCCCAGCAGTTTTATCAATTTTGAGCGTATAAATAAGTTCTATTTATGATAACATTCATATGCATTTATACACAAATACATAACGTTTTCGCCTGTCTTTGGAGATTCATAGCTTTTACTCACCACATAAAGTTCCAGGTAAGAATTGCTTCCCTGTGTTATCGAAGGCATCAATGAACATGACGATTGTCCTAAAATGGGTAGCATATACTTGGAAAGAGATCACATCTTTGAGTGATGCATCAAAATTAAATTTGATCTGCACTAGTGTTTTAATTCGTTTAAGTACATATACTTCTCATTTTAACAAATTATTAATGTGTGTTTTACTCGTGGTACCTTCGCATGTAAATATATTCAGTAAATCAACTCTTGTTTAACTTCTGCGCATAAATTTACGTTTGGTCAAAGTTCAAAATGTCAACCTCGCCAGCTTCCTCGAAGGAAAATCTTCCTTCCTTAACCCTTCTCAGTTAAAATAATAATAATAATACTTTTATTAATAATAATAATAATAATAATAATAATAATAATAACAAAATAATAATATTTTTAATCAATAATTAGAAATAAAAATGATTATATAAATAATAATACTGATAATGATTTTTTAAAAAATAATAATAATAATAATGAGAAGAAAAAAATAATAATAATATTAATAATAATAATAATAATAATAATAATAATAATAATAATAATACTGATAATACATGATAATACTAATTTAGCATGTATCTGCAGTGGTGTATGCTAGATTTCAGAAACGTTTCAGATGGAACAAAATTGATCCTAACTATCAAGCAACACAGTAACAACAGACTGACCTTTGTGGTACACATCTATTTGACTTTATTTCGTATACACAATATAATATTTACGATGCAATGATACTATCAAGAAAAAGCAAAGTCTTGAGTTGCCCACAACATATCTGATAATTTACCGTTGTTAAAACCTTAATGACATTAGGAGGTCATCAATATACAAACAATATAAATTTGTTTGCATTACGTCAAGCAAAACAGGAAGGGCCTTGACTCAGATCAATGACTCTTACTATGAGACAGATATAAGCAAAGTAAAAAGTTGTTTACCAAATATTTCTCTGGTTTTGGAATAATGCCACCAGCAAGATATAATCTTCCATTTCTGGACAATGTAAAATCCAGCTATCAATGTGACGACATAAAATCAAGTAATTGACTAATATTATTCTAAATCTAAAAGACAAATAATTAAAGTAAATATACAAAATACTTGATATTGGGAGAGTATACGGACCATTTATTAATCTTTTTTTCTTTATCTCAATTTAGTAACTACAGAACGTATGACTGAATGTTGTGCAGCAGCAGCAAGGGCGAATCGGACAACTTTATAAAGGCGTCCATTTGGGAAAGAAAGGCTTCTTCGAAATCGTAAAAACGCGTCAATTTTGCAAACCATTACTTCCTCGAAATCGTAAAAAAAGACGCCAAAGTCTTTTTCGGACCTCTTGCTGCTGCTATGGGTTGAACAATTCTTGTTGAAATTGTTAGCAATTTTAACCAAATAATTAATCAAGTCCAATACGATATCTTGATCTAGGATGATGCAAATGTATCGTTACAAATCCATATGGGATTCACTGAGCATTGCAAAAGAAAGATTATAATCCATATTTGCACTACACAAAGTCTGATGAATATTTCGTAGCGTATGTGTGTCAACTCCATTGATTACAGCAAGAATAATACAGTTATCTCTGATCACTTTTTGTATTTTAGTGTATCGTTGAGTGACATATATTACTTAAGTGTTTTTATGCCTATCTCTGGAAAATATCCTAGCAGGATTCTTTTGATTGTCTAACATGACATCGTTATATACGACTAAATTGTTAATACTTCCATCAATATCATCAATGCTCGGTGCTTCATCGATAACGGTTATACATTCAAAAATAGCCTCGCCGGTGATTTCTGCTGCCTTTTCGTTGTAATACGTTAGCACTTCGTAACATCGTTGATCGTCTACCCTAAAGGCTATTAAATACAACTTGTCCCATTTCATTGATCTCGTTATCAAATTAAGTAGCAGTTGCGTCTTGCCACTTCCAGATGGTCCAGTTATAATCTTCGAATAGAATTCGGTAGTGATGCCTGATGCTTAATTCGTTCTCTTGTTTATGTCGCCGCAAAATGCAATTACATTCATGTTATAATAAATATAGTATGGATCTGTATTGTGTAAAATGTAAGAAGCGTCCTGGCACATATGACTTGACGATTACAACTAAAAAAAACAGATCAGCACTTTCTGGCAAGTGTGTACAATGTAGTAAAAAGAAATTTAGATTTGTTTTTATGAAATCCGCAGATGATTTTAAAAAAAGAACGAGGTGATATTGCAGCCAAGCTAGCTAGACTCCCAGAAACACCATGGGCGAAGTATCCAGGAGAAAAACACCTCCCAGCGTTTAATTATTGTGTACCCGGGACTAGATTCGATATCAGACTTGTTGATCAAAACCATCCTGGACCCGGTGAAAACCCAATAAACGCTATCGACAAGGCATGTCATGCTCATGATATTGCTTATAAAAGCAGTAATCTCCAACAAAGACATATTGCAGATGTAAAATAGATTCATGCTATGAATTCTATTACTGATAAATCCTTCAAAGAAAATTTGGTTTCCTGGTTGATAAAATCGCCGATGAAAGGTAAATTAATAATGGATGCTCGTAGCTAATAACAACATGGAATCTATTTATTATTCTCCAAGAGGATACTGGAGGGTTAAATCTGCAATTAATAAACTCGCTACCGCTGGAAGGGTGAAAAATACCACAACAGAGGATTGGTTATCCAAACAGGCGATATGGCAAATTTATCTACCATCGCCTAAACAAATTAACTTTTGTTATTTGAGTGTATCGTTCAGTGTCATAGGTCACGTAAGTATTTTCGATTCCTATCTCTGGAAAATATCCTAGCAGGATTCATTTGATTGTCACACATGATATCATCACATACGACTAAACTTTTAATACTTCCACCAACATCATCAAAGCTCGGTGCTTCATCGGTTACGGTTATAAATTCAATAATAGCATTGACGGTGATTTATGCTGCTTTTTCGTTGTAATCCTTTACCACTTCGTAGAATCGTTGATCGTCTACACTCGAGGCTATTAAATACAACTTGTCCCATTTCATCGATCTCGTTATCAAATGAAGTAGCAGTTTCATCTTGCCACTTCAAGTTATTCCAATTATTATCATATGAATAGAATTTGGTTGTGTTGCATGATGCTTGACTAGTTATTTTGTTTTTGTCGCCGAACAAATAGTTACATTCATGTTATTATTAATATATTATGGATCTGTATTGTGTAAAATGTAAAAAGCGTACTGGCATTTGAGTTGACGACGATTACAACTAAAAATAACAGATCAGCACTTTCTGGTAAGTGTGTACAAAGTAGTACAAATAAATTTAGATCTGTTTCTATGAAATCCGCAGATGATTTTAGAAATAAAACGAGGAGGTGTTATTGCAGCTAAGCTTTCGAAACTCACAGGAACACCATGGGCGAAGTATGCAGGTGAAATACACCTTCCACGGCTTGATTATTGTGGACCCGGGACTAGACTCGATATCAGACTTGTTGATCAAAACCATCCTCGACCCGGTGAAAACCCAATAAACGCTATTGACAAGGCGTGTCATACTCATGATATTGCTTATAAAAGCAATAATCTGCAACACAGACATATCGCAGATGTAAAATTGATTCATGCGTTGAATTATATTGCTGATAAATCCTTCAAAGAAAAATTGGCTTCATGGTAGAAACAATCGGTGATGAAAGATAATTTAATGATAGGTGCTGGTAACTAATAACAACATGGAATCTATTTATTATTCTCCAAAAGGATACTGGAGGGGTAAGTCATCAATCAGTAAAATCGCTTGCGCTGTAATGGTGAAAAATACTACAGCAGCGGATTGGTTATCCAAACAGGAGATATGGCAAATTTATCTACCACCGCCTAAACAAATTAACTTCTCGCATTTTGATGTCAGCGTCGTTAATGAGGTTCATGAGGCCGATATATTATTTATGCCGCATGATCGTGTTTACAAGTATGCGCTAACTTTAGTTGATGTTGCGAGTCGATACAAACAAGCAGAGCCGTTAGAAACAAAATCATCAACTGAAGTTGCTTATGCAATTGAAAGGATTTATCGGCAGAGTCCTCTGCGTTGGTCAAATCTATTACAAGTTGAATTTGGCAAGGAAATTCAGGGTGCAGTTTTATCAGCAATGAAGCATCATAATGTCACCATCAGACGAGGACATTTTGCACTACATCGCGATCAGGCAATTGTTGAATGATTTAGACGAACGCTTGCAGAGCGGTTAATTGGATATCAATAAGCGAAGGAATTTATTCAGGATAAACGATCTCGTGAATGGGTTAAGAGATTACTAGGCGTAATTACAGCGCTGAATAATGAGATTACTCGAACAATTAATATGAAACCTAAACACGCTATTAAAAGGAAGTGTATACCTGTAAAACCACACCAATGATTTATCAAAACAACCACTCATCGTCAATGTTACAGTAAGATATTTATATGAACCAGGAGACCTTGAAGGTGGCAAAAAAGAGCTACTGAGTCTATTTGGAGTGTCACCTTACATAAAATAGCTTAAATAACACGATCCACGGGAAGACCAGCAATCTATTGGATGGATTCAACTGCTCCTCAGAGTGGGTTTACTCGTGAACAACTACAAGTGATACCGGAGGATACTCAATTACCGCCGCGTGGTCGTAACTAGCACCTCTTCGTCTGTTGCATTCAAGACAAGTCAGCATCACATTATCTCTGGTATGACCAATACTGATATTCTTTCTGTCTACGGCGAATTGTCGAGAGTCCTCATCCGACCAACTCCAACTAACTATACAATTACAACTCTCACAGTGATTATTCTGTTGTTGTTTCAGTGTAATTATTAAATCAGAATCAATATCCAATTCTCTGTTATTTTTTGTTGTCCGGTTGTTAATAACCAGAGAGTTTTTCTCTGATTATATCATCACTGACAATATCACTTATTGTAGTGTCATTAGCATCTTGAACAACTCTTCGAAATTGATTTATTCTTCGTACTCTGGACACTGCAAGATAAACTAAGTTCGACCACTCGATGTGATTATCTAACATCCAAATAATTGTATCGGATATAGTTAATACCTGTTTTGAGGAATGAGCACACACTCTGAATTAGCTGTAGTACTTGTGAGAAAGGGTAATGATAATGCTGCAACCTGGGACAGTTCTGGTGTTGATCCTGGTAAAGTCATTTTAACAAACCTACCACAGTGGATGCCAGTAATGACTCTATCAATCACAACAGAAGAATCATTACTAGGATGGCTATCAACAACAACAAATACCATGGATTATAATATTGATGGTATATTTACATAGCGCCTGGTATCAAAACAAGGTGTTTCAGCCCCACGTCATATATATGTTGCGCATCAGAATACTGCGCAATTAAACAATCAAGAACACAGCCAGATGATATTTGTTCGACGGCAAAGAAAATCAACAATGGTATCACCGTTACTATCTACACAAGTGATGCCTACAAATGTTAGTAAAACAATAAATAACGCAGTAGATCAGAAATTAGGATCGTTGGTGACTTCATCATTGACAGCAAGTGACCAAGATAATATTACATCAAATATGATAGCGGGAAGTGGCTTGAAACCACGACTGAAATTGCGATTTAGACCACGATAAAGTCATGATTTAGATCGAGGAATATATAATACAATGTTCAAACAGACACTTGATCCAGCGTTTGATATGGACGCCCCAGTGCGTAAAGATGATTCTGTACGCGATTGTCAATTGTATTCTGATCATGCAGTACAACCAGATCTTCGATCAAAAATTGAACTTCAAGTTCATGATACCAGTAAATACTTTCTACCAGCTGAAGCATTTATTGAAGTGGAAGGAGAACTTAGAACAAATAATGCAGCTAATACACCATTCGCAGATGACCAAAATGTACTAGTTAGTTTTGTTAATAATGGTATTATGGCGTTATTTGAAAGTGCTAGATATATGATTGATGGAAGATAAATTAAATCTATTGTACGTGAGGTTGATGTTGCCACAACAATAATATGGTTAGCAAGGTATTCTGATGATTATACAAGATCAGCGTGTCCGTCTTAGATGTTCGCTAAGGATATTACCGATAACGCTAAACACATCCAATATATTAAATTACGGACACCACAAGATACTGCAGATGGTCCTAATCAACCAGTTAGTCCAGAGCACGCAGTAAGATCAGATGCTGATTTTGATATTATAAAAAGTACTAATCTTAATTATAATCTAGGATTTGCAACACGTGTATCAATGTTAATAAGACCACATCCACAATTTTCATGCGCGATTCCACTGCATCATATTTTTGGATTCTGTAGAAATGTCCGAAAAGTTATTTATGGAGCAAAACATACAGTAGTGCTTGTGAGAAAGGGTGATGATAATGGTTCAATCTGGCACAGTGCTGGTGTTGATCCTGGTAAAGTCATTTTAACAAAACTATCACTGTGGATGCCAGTAATGATTCCATCAATCACAACAGAAGAATCATTACAAAGTTGGCTATCAACAGCAACAGATACCATGGATTCTAATATTGATGGTACCTTTACATAGCACCTGGCATCAAAAGAAGGTGTTTCAGCCTCACGTCATATATTTGTAGAGCATCTGAATACTGCGCAACTAAACAATTAAGAACACAGCCAGATGATCTATGATCGAACTGGGTGTAATGTAGTCTCGCTGAGAATAAACGGACAACATGAACCATCTAAGGATATACAACTTGATTACAATACAAACCAAATAGCACGTGCATATCATCATCTGTTGTCATATATGGGACGCGATAAAAATGTCGATACTGGTCTGCATACATCACAGAAGGATTTTAAAAATCTATATCCGATTTATTACTTTTCGCTGGAACATCTTGATTTAACATAACAATCTGTTCTTGACATACACTTTAGAGCTCGTGTAACCCGTAATGCTGTTAGTGCTAATTATAGAGCAGTTGCTGTCATTTACAGCGACAACTGAATGCTACTCGAAGATGTTGGTAGACGAATGAGAATAATTTATGCCCCAGTGGAAAATCCATAATGTAACCATGAGATCAATCTATTATTTATATAATGTCATACAGTAATATTAGTGTTACGTTAACTCCCGGTCAGATTAAAAACTTGCAATCAGAATCAACTAAAAAATGTGGAACCACGATAACGCTGAAACACAATCAGATGTCTGGTGTTCAGAATAAGTTGTCACTGAAAACTCGTCAGATAAATCATTTCAATGCGATTCCAGCATTAATGGCGGCAGCAACCTCATCGGTAGCTAAAGCGGCAGCGTTAAGGCCGTTGGTACCGCGGCTGGGATGGCACTAAAGAAAGCAACTGAACAGGGATACAAAAAAAGGGAAATAGTCTAAGATTACCGTAACGCCGTATTCAAGATACAGCGGAAAAGGCCTGATACTAGGAACAGATTATTAACACCGATGTCCAATTTTGATTTACTCGCTTGCTAGACTTGCTGCTAAAAAATTGCGATCAAAAACTTCAGAGGAGTCTATATCAAAGATCAGTTGCCGGCACAACCAAACATCGCTGAAACCGGTATCATTAATATCGATAACCGTACCGGACCTGGGACCCATTGGGTTGCATACGTGATTGATCCGCGTGTAATCATTTATTTCGATTCATGGGGGGTTAGCGCCGCCAAATGAATACATGCGTTATATAAACCGCTTAAACACTTTTCATAAAATGAAGAATTGGTACTCAACGCTACCAGCACAAAAAAATGACCCATTAATATGCGGCATAGAAGTATTGAATGTCCTTGACGCTATTTCATCATCGAGAAAACCACCTCATTAAGTCGTAAATGAATATAGTAGTAGTCGCGATTAAAAGAGAAGTAATATAAAATAACATGGTTGATATCTGGGGACGATCTATCACAATGTTGAAAAATCCTACCGCGGAAATATCTGTAACTGGTGAT
Organism: Unio delphinus; assembly: GCA_029339505.1. Classification (NCBI taxonomy): domain Eukaryota; kingdom Metazoa; phylum Mollusca; class Bivalvia; order Unionida; family Unionidae; genus Unio; species Unio delphinus. The sequence continues at coordinate 7,081,009 of JAQISU010000162.1, forward strand.
GTAAAAAATAATTGAAGATGAAATAGCTGAGATGTTGAACTCAGCAAGTGTTGATCCCAATGAAATAGTTGTTTTTCAAGATCGTCAGGCTAAATTGAAAACGAGTAATGTTTCTCTTTATGATACTTTAGTTAAACAACGTAACGCAGTAGAAGATAATATCGCGTTGTTTTCCAATCAGGGTAACCTCAAACCAGGCGCACTTGTTTCAACAATCACAGTACAAATATTAACACTCGATAACAATTATATATCCTCAACAAATTCATTGAAATCACTCAATGATAAGTATGACGATCATAAAAATACATTCAATAAATTTACTGATTTACAAAGATCCATCGTGGACAATATTGTGTTAGAATGTTTTGGTAATCCACCAGTGAACACACCGAAGCTCACATAGATAAAAACTTATATGTTGGAACTAGCAACGCTTTAAAGCAAATATGCAGATCATGTTGATCAGTTTACATCATTTCGTAAAAATATCATTGATACATTTTTTGCAACCGCACTGGATAAAGTTGACATAAAACTCCCTGATATTAAAAAATCCATCGATGAGATGAAAAACTTCGACTAGGCAATTAAAAATGATGCAACGAGGATGATAGCATTTATTGGAAAAACAAAACTTCCTCATGCAAAAACCAACAACGTAGTATACATGATTCAATACGGATCATTTGCATGGACTCCTACAAACAATCCATTAAGTATCACTGCAACCGTCAAGGGTATTTATCGATTAACACTAGTATCACAAACTCAGTTTAATATTTCATTAACGAGTTCATATGGGGTCAACAATATGATATCAACAATCATCGACAAGGATACATCTGAACGATTCAGAATATCATCCACTGATAATAACTTGGCAAGGGTTTCAATAACATGGTATGTAGAATTCGTAGCGGATTTAAGTAAAACAGCGAATACCGCGATGATCAGGTCAGAGAATTTCATACTAAACTCAAAACCGTCAGTGTCGAGTATCAAGTACAAATAAAAAAATACCGACGAAGAATCACTGCAGTTGATATTGCTGTGTACTCGGTCAGTGGTGTAATCACTAGAGCTAGTATTATACTCTCCTCGGTGACAATGATTGTTCCGATAGCTGTTCTAATTTGAAGATCAGCCGAAACAACAGTCGTGGGAATTATTTAAATAATAACAAAAAATATCATCATGCAGTCAAAGCAAACTGCAAGATTACATAATTAAATTTCATGTTGTGTCAACCGTATACTCCCAAGTATTCTCGATGATATCGTCGTCACTTGATGACACATTAACATCAGATAGAGAGTTTTACGCGATGGTACGTATATGTGATACTGCGATGTCGAAATTAGAGCGGAATAATAATAATTAATGGCAACACCGCAAGAAGTACTTCAACCAATAGAGGAAAATATCACACCGGTGAAAACCAGCATGATCTTAATAACATCAACGAATCCTGAATTCAGTGTGAATTTCCCTACTCCAACTCCCGTGAAGGAGATAGCGTTAACAAAATTACGAGTGTATCACAGCTGGCCTAACATTAGGTCGGTAGCATTTGGCGGTCAACAACCGAATAATTCCTTGGTGTTTGCGAATAAGAATAAAGAAGACGGGACTGGAGACTGGAACGTTGTTTCAATACCACCTGGGTCCTACGAAATCGAACAAATAAATAGGGAATTATAACGCAGAATAAAATCCATCACTGGAAAAGAATCGAAAATTGCTATAACAGTTCATGAGCCAACATTATCATCCGCAATTGAAATAAACTCACCCGGCTATGCCGTTGATATCTATCAGAGTTCAATCAGAACAATACTTGGATGGCCTGAAATACCACCTGAGGCATCTTATCAAATAACAGAACCAAAAAAATCTTATTATGTCACGGATGTACAATCATATTATGAAATCAACACATCATATCGAGATTATTTACCTTTTATAAAAAATACAAAACTAACCTATAGATTTACATTTATCGATAACAAAACCATTCAATGGCATTTTGTTTTTAAGAAAACTCCTGATTCATCCAGTGCAATTACATTTACGTTAACTAACGTCATTGATTATTTGAAAGAGATTAATCTATTACATATAACACAACTAGAACAACTACGACGGATCTACCATGAGCATCTCTCTTATATAACAAGGCCACGTGATGAGATCACACAACACATTAGGATATAAAAATAGCTTATAACCGATATGAAATATATAAAAAACGTTTCATTCAAGTAATAATTGATGATAAGAACAGAGATAAACAAAAATTCCTAACTGGTTACAATATTAAAGAGGCCGATTTACCCGATTTCAATTTTTTCGGGTATAACGCAAATGAACTAAAAAAATCTGATAATGATCTAATTCAAGAAAACTTTTCTCTGATACTCGCCAAATTGAAACAGCAAACAACAATCCTCAAACATAATAATGACCCAGACGGCGGTGGTAGACATATCACTTTTCAAAATGTAAATATATCATCCGTGATAGCATTGAATTTAGTATGTGATGTTATCGAAGGGAGTTTTCCAAAAAAAATCTCGAAAGATCAAATCAAGCTCAACTAGGATATATTTTATATTCACTTGTCCAACATCTCCTACAGGGTTTATAATACTTGAGTCCCCAATTAATCCAGTATATATGCGATGTCATAATGAATAATTAAGGAGAATTAATTTCAAACTCACTGACCAATCCAATAAACTGATTTATTTACAAGGCGAGGTTTTACAAATTAGTCTGTTGGTATGATATTAAATGATTTTCATCGTAAATTTTTAGTGTGAACGTATAGCAGCAGCAGGGGGAACAACAACAATTATGGCGTCTATTTAACGATTTCGAGGTAGCCTATTTTGCTGAATGGACGATTTCTTATGATTTCGAGGAAGCCTTGGTTTGCCAAATAGACGCCTCTATAAAGTTGTCCGATTCACCCTTTCTGCTGCTTGTATCTTATCAATACACAGTTTTCCCGATTCGATTAGTAGATCTGAACATAAGATAGATAATATGTCTTCCAAATGCATGTGCATCACATTTAATGAGCATTATTTTAATCACATTTTTATACTACTATGTATCATGCAAATGTATACAACTAGACGCAGGCAGGTAAAGATTAAAAGGGAAATTGATAAATATAAATATATGGGCAAAGGCTTGGTTTGCATGTCGGCACCAGAACACAGGCAGACTATTTTGGTGGAAAGGTTATGGTAGTGAAGTGCATTGACAAAAGACACACAAAGGTATCTGACCCAGAATGGTCCTATGGTAACAGTGTTTACTCGCCTTCGTGTCAGCGCGTTTGAAATGCTGATTACTCAGTCACCTCATAATCAAACGGTAAGGGAGCATGTACGTTGTGATGGTATAATGCCGTATATTTATATATTTCCAACGATAGCTATACCTTGAACATAAAATGTTTATACCTTTTGATGTACGTCAGTCGTCTACCAAATTGGACACGTAAGCCTACATCACACGTTTGCCGTGATAACATTTCAGACATTATAATAACATGATCAGCCCAGTAACCGATACACAATTAAGAAATGTTTTGTTTGTTCAGATCAGTTATTACATCATACCGTTACTCAATATGATTGGAACAGTTTGGTCCTATATCTTTAATCACAAAACGAAAATTGTGCAGTAACAAACTAGTTCTCACCTGCACAAACAAATGACCATTCAGCACATATATTAGTTGAATCCAAATGGCTAATCCGATGATTATTTCCCGTAGACTCCTGGCAGTATTTGAGTGAACAATGAAGAAAGGTGTCCTACTACATGTCGTCTGTTTCGCGCTTTATGTTCGGTCAGGTACGCCTCTATTTTGTTTTCATTCCATAATTTATGTTTAGAGCAAAACGATTATGAAGTTTCTTTACTTTTCGTAGCTAATGTATTCCAAACTTGCAAAAGTTGCTAATGGGAAGACAAAACTATCCTGAACAAAACGTTGGTAAATAAAGTCTAGGATCAATCATGTTTGCTAACCCAGATGGAACTATCATGCTATTTACCATGAAATATATATAACATCAATGACATGCTATTTAATACAAAGTAACTTATTTCTGAATGGATTTAAACAGGCAATTGTTGTACTGCATTATGTAGACCGTATAAGAAAACAACGTCTTATTCGCATTGCGAATTTTCATTTTAATTAAAATTATCGATTATGAGGAGAGTGGCATGTTGCTGACGTCGGCATTGTGTATTTCATTGTGGCTGTAAATAACGGTAGTTCCAGGGTAAATAATATTTTAGTATGACATCAATTATATTAGATGGGACGTGAATCCTTTCATACAAACATCTGACCATTTCCCAGCCCTGCACTCCTCGGCATTCACATAATCGAGCACCATACCTCATGTCACATGTGATAGATTTACCTGTTGCGCCAAGGACTTCATATGTAGTCGTGACTGGCTATCTTTTTTATCTGCAGTTTCAAATTGCTCATATGAGATCACCGTGTCAACTGTGCGATTTGCGCTACATGCTTATATATTACGTCACATATTTTGTTTCGTACAAAATTAATTGTTACCATACTAGCACACCTGCATTTTGTTTACCAGTTAAATTGTTACCATCCCCTACTACACCATGATTTTATTTGCTTTGCAATGTATGTTGCCTCCTGCATTGTTGCTGCCGCATGCATCACGCAATCTCTAGTCCATTTTAAGCATAAACGGCAGAGTACTTGTATCACGTCCACGTACTTCATACATATTTCGTCAGTCATTCCTGGAAGTATCTTTGTTTATATTAGCAGACGCTGCCCGATCAAAAGAAATGAGCTCGTCGTTTCTGTAGCTACATTGCAGCATATATTATAAACCAAATTACTTTGCTCCGCCCATGGCATGGATGACACACATTGGCGTAAACCAAATGTATCCGTAAAGCCTCAAGTACGACATTCGTACATACATTCCGATGACTAACATACAATAATTATATATAGTTCGTCGCAAGTGTCCTTTCCATTGTTTTGTAACTTTAACGAAAGTCCCAGAAAAGGTCAGTTGCACGTTATTTGAAAGTATGTTGCAATGGAGCGAAAACATAGAGATAGTGGTCTTTTATAGTAGGTCAACCTAACATTCCAATATATACAGTATAGTCGGTCCTTACCAAAAAGGTATTTTAAACATATTCACAAATACGCTATGTCAAATACTATGGATTAAAGCAATTCTTAATTAAAGGGATAATATTCAAATCAGTGGGATATTGAATCACATATTTCAATGACGATTACGTAAATAACCATGGCACGATATATACCATATGTCAGGATCACGAAATATTGTAAAAGGGAGGCAGGCAATTCATATAGTTTGTATTGATTTAAAAAAATAGACAGTGTAAAGTGCGGAATAAATTAAATCAATTGACCAATATGTTTCCATCTCTTGTTTACAGAATTCAACACATTTGTCATGTTTGTTTACTTATGATGATGTAACTATTTAAATACGAATTGCGTATGTTTACAATGATACCTGAACCGAACTAATATTGTGATTAAATACTATGCCTGACCCTGGTTATATATGGGGGAACTGTTATTATAGTCAATAGTATGCTCTCCTTACAGGTACATTGCTACATCTGATCATAGAATGCACAACATGGTCCTAAATTTCATTGAAATACTTTTATCAACACATTAAAATAACATTTTACTACTATACGTTGATGGTTACTCACTCAAGTGCAGACAAGCATCTTTAAAGTTATTTCTGAGACAAAGAAGATTTTTTTTCAAAAATATAAACTGCATTACAATTAATAGCTTAAATTGCTTTTGTATTCTTGCTTCTATTTAGAATATGTAGTAGTCTGGAGGAAGAAAGGTTCAATTCCGTGTCGTGAATATGCACTGTGTATACTTGAATATTATAGTACAAGTCTATATAATATTCCTTTCATGACTACATTGTGTATTTTTATATCAGGATATTCAGACATCTTGAGACAGTATTTACTTACTCTTTATTTAATATTTATTAGAGATGTTCTTTGACATTTGATCTGTGAACGCTATGGTCTCTTTAAGTGCATGTCTTTGAAGAGGTAATATTTATGAAACAGTCCAATCAGAACAAAACTAAATATACATGTGCTGTAGAATTCATGTGATGAGACTAATATTACAGCAGGAGAAATACGCTGTTGGAAATGGAATATTGAAAGTATTCTCTTTTTTCAAGATCAATGATCAGAATATGTATTACTTCCATAAACGTATTTGTTTATTTGATTGTTTATTAATTTCTCGAACATATTCAGATGCAATTGTTAAAACAAAATCTACACTTTTAGCCTACCTCAAGTTGTATTTTCTGCTTTGCTTTAATAAGCATTTCGTTCAAACAGTAAAGGTGCACAAATGCTTTAAAAAAATACAAAATATAAACATATCTGTAGAATTTTGATACAATTGTAATAAGTAAAACATTTCATTTTACTTCATCAAAAGGATTATCTGCAAACTATCTCACGCATATGTTTGTTTAATGAATATTAAATTCGACCAATTTAAAAATGCAAGAAACGAAAGATAAATTAAACATTAGCAAGGAAACATTTTGGGTCAAATTGTGAATGTATAGTAAACATATGGCCGCCGAATTCTCTTTTGTTTATATCATTCATACCAATTTGTTTCTGCAGCACCCAACGAGTCGGAAATGGTGTGGTTGAAAGATGTAACCACACCTTTGCATACTGACGAACGCAAATTAAGGGATCCTAATCTCCTGGATAATTTGACTTTCCAACTCAGAGGCGGGTCACGAGTTCTCACTTTAAACTTAAAAAGGAATTATGCGATTGATCCTAATGCTAACATCTATTTTGTGACAAAAATGAATGACGGTCGATCCCATTTGGAGAAAGCCCTAATTTTGGAAGAAGAGGTAAGACAAACAGAGGGCTCAGTTTTGTAATTTGAAACGTAATAATATTAGTCCTCAACTTGAGTTTGGATTTCTCGCACACCGTACTAAATCTTTATTTACTCATTGGAAAAAATATTTTTGCTTTTATGTTTTTATTTGTGGCTTTTTAATACTTATTTCTTGTTCAATAATTATTTAATGAATCTATTTAGATGATTAATTCTTATATCATACAAACTGCCATGGAAAGAAATAAAGATGAGGAAGAGGAGGTAAAGGGAATTCTCCTGTAAACTTTAAAACAACTCGAATACACAGAAAAAAAACAAATTGAATAAGAATTACAGATTTAATCACACATCTCCAATTATGCACAGTTTCTCATGAAATAATTTACATCTCTTTAGTTAGTGCTTCCATAGTTTCTTTAAAATAAAATACAGGCAACACTGAGAAAATGGAAATTAACTGTTTGTATATCATCTTTCTTTTGTAAATAATGATTGACATATGAGTCACATTGGTGCATTTCTGGCTACAGACTGGATCAAATGAAACATTGGAGAAATAATACTATATTTCGTTTAAACGGATGGATAAGTTGAACTAAACATCATTATGTGGTCAATGCGTCTATTTGTGTGATGCAGAATGCACTCTTTTTATGTGAAGCCTTCGAAACATTATCACATATACACAGAAACTCCACCAAACATTGAAACCTTCCGAGATATAGTCTTTATGTATTCAATATTTAATCATAGTTCTGCCCCTCTCCATAATTTCTACCAATATAGTCTGCTAGTCGTTCCGTGACCTTTATTGCCTTCCTAACATTGTAACCCACCATTTTTGCAATACCTCTTTACATACTCTCGATCCGTGATAGACCTTATCTATAATTCAAAACAGTTACTGGATTGTGTGAAGTGGTGTGCCGGTTCCAGCACCATATAACTCGATGCTAAAATGAATAGTAATACACAAGAAAGTGTAATTAATATGTTAAGTCTGTTCTTATGAATCAATTAAACTTCGTACTTCATCTTCAAAGATGTTTTCTCGTTTAAGCATATATGATTCATATGTATGTAAAGACAGGCTTACCTTTCTAAAACATATATCATTTTTTCAAATACACCTATTTCAATGCAAACACATGCATACTTCATATTGCATAAATTGTATTGTTCGGTACGTAACTCAATGTTACCAGTGAGAATAAATGTTGATGTCTGGATCAGCGAAGATGTTAGCATTCTTCGGCACGTCTTTCAAATAGAACAACTCCACACGTACTAAGGAAATGAGTTACGTGTAAATAAATCGCTGTAATGCTCTTTGACGTTTACAAATATCTTCTTAATGATAGGATCCACTCCCTCTCTTTCTGTCTGTCTGTCTCTCTCTCTGTCTCTCTCTCTCTCTCTCTCTCTCTCTCTCTCTGTCTCTCTGTCTCTCTCTCTCTCTCTGTCTCTCTCTCTCTCTCTCTCTCTCTTTAAAGGTAAAGGCATCATACTTCTTTGCCAGAAGTGTACAATAAATACCAAACTATATCTGTATATAATCATCCAATGACAAATTAATATTATCCTTTAATGAGCGATGTGGCACGGGATGATATTCAATGAAATAAAAGGGAAAACATAAAGCATGCTCTTTCATATTTGTTTTCGATCGACCGGAAAAATGCATATATACTAAATGCGATTAACGTAAACTAGATGATCATCCCACATGACCAAATACCACTTCAGAGAAAAGCGATATAAATAAGTTATGTATACATAATCGATCTGAATATTGTTTATCCATCATTTAATTATATTTATATTAATGTTCTCGTCTTTACTGTTTGATTAGTCGAAATAAATATGTCGTATTACAACAAACTCAAAATGAGTGATTGTTTATTATTTAAACATGTACGGCATGGATTTAATAACGTGGATTGATTTCTGCGAATATCAGGCTGCTAAAACAATTTGTTTTCACTTGCAGTCTTCCTTGTCAAAGAAAACAAGGACAACTTAAAGTGATTCGCACTATAATGCTTCGACGTAGTATTCCTTTATACACGTTTTGATTGATCCTTTGCTCCTAGTATGCAAATTAGATATGATTTATTGCTTCATGTACTGTTACAATTATCTCATCTGGAGACAGGTCATTACTAATGTGCTGAAAGATCCATGTATGTGGCTAGGTTCTTCCATTTGATCATCTATTTTGTTTTCATCAGCTAATGTGTGATAGTAAGAGCGTATTCGTTTTAAAAATATTTGTCTAAACGACTGACATTCGAATCAGAAAAGGTCTATATACCCAAGGAACATGATATGTTAAATTAATATCTTTCACATAAGATGAAATGTTTGGCTTGATGCAGTTAGTTAACTACAAAGGAGCCTGTGTTGAACATGTTACATGTCTCTATCCAGAACCAATGTTTCTGCAAACATAATATTGTGGTGTTCTACTTGCATGGAACATCTCAGTTTGAAACTCAACGTGCTGATAAAGGAATCCCAAATTATATCAATGAAAGAACTTATGAAATTAGTTGATTTAGGAAAGACATGCATGTGGTTTGCTTTCCATCAAATACATATTTATGTATTTTGCCTATACCCAATCCATTTATGTTTTTGTCTTGTACAGTTCGATCTTCCTTTGTTGAATTTCCTTCACAAATAGTATAGAACAAAAAAAAATGTTTATCTTTTTCGTATATACTTGTATGACAACAATCTCTGCTTGCCACTGGTAATCGATGTGTCTTAATGAAACTGTTTTGTTTGAATAGCATTTTCTACCGTGATTACTTAGAACGTATTAAAAATGCTATGTAATAACTATTTTAATTCACTGAATTTTCACAGTTTATTGTATTTCTACGATTGACTGATTTATCTGAAATAATCGTAAACATCGATTTACGTCATGCTTTTTGTTCCTTATTGTCGATTCCAAAGCCAATTTTTCCTGTTGTTTTTTCCTGTTAACGTATACTGTCACATCTTGCTGAGCTAGCAGTCTTGCTATTGGGTTTATTTAGTTACACTTGATCTTGTCCCAATTTTGCCGTCAAATTTATTCCGTCACACAGTGGTAAAGTAAAGATCTTTCTGTCCGGTTCTTGTGTCACATCGTACTGTCTGTTTTAATGTTGCTATGAGGCGTGTCATATCACACCGTAAGATGACGCTACTAGTTTTCTTCTGTCAGACGAAGCTGAACTATTAACGTTGATGGTATGACAACCGTGAATAATAATGGATGAAACCAGGTACCCTCTCATTGCCATTCGACAATAATATTGGCAAAAGACAAACCTGCCCTTACTTAAGAACATGTATATGGATGAGACGGTTGATTTGAAATATTTTGTTCGATTCATCAACGACCCAAAAACATCAATTTAGTAGATGATAATAAAGGACTCCTTCTACCTAGTAGATATCAATCTATGAGGCAACGAGAGTTATCCAGGGTAACTGGCTGAAATGCGCGTGAGTCTACATGTTTTTGCTGATCCTATGGATTAAGTTCCATGTTCGATATTTTCTTTACTGATCAGTTCCATTGAAGAATCCTACGATCTGTTACCCAGTTTAAAGTATGTGCAGATATAGACTGGATCAGTACCGATTGCTATCATTGCCAGTTCTTTTTTCCAGTCATCATATATATTGATCTTATATCATACAAATCGAAATACCCCAGTTAGCAGATCGAAGCCGCTCTTGCAATCTCGTGTTCTAGTTTCTTATATGATGCTACTATATCATTTACAGTTCATTAGCATATAAACCGGAGAATCATCCACAGGAGTATGTGATAATCAATACAACTGTCTTCATAAGTCCCCCTTTTTAGCAAATCCATATGTCTAAGACCTTACCTGCCTATTTAAGCTTTCAATCAGCAAATTTGTATTGTGAGTCTTGTTGAAATTTCAATAGGCTATTAAACTACCTTGGAGATTGGCACCTCTTCTAGAATATATGATATACAGTGTGTTGTTCGCCATCCATAGGATTATTTCTCTACTTTTCACTCGACCTGGATGAAGTTTGACGATGTCGTTCATTACGTCATACAAAATATCCTTAGTAATATCTTTTATTCTCGGCTACCGCACAAAGCCATTGTCAATGTTGTCTGTGAATCCACACAGGTGGTTTTCAGTTCGGCAGTGTCGGATCCGACATAATTTGTGAAATATTCTACAACATTTTAGTCTCATCAGCACGATAGTAAAACAGTTTCAATTAAAACTCGTGTAACATGCTGCACTTTGCGACCACCTTATCATCGCTGTTTACTAGGATCGAATCGATCCACAAATATGATGGACATTTATATACATTCATGCCTTGAGATGAATGTCTGTTCGACTGTGTCTGTGCCACAAACTGTATTAAAACGAAAAGACACACAATAGGACTGTTCAGTTTGACTATACAAATAATGACTTCCAGTATCAGATTTAAAGCATCGTTGACCTCGTCGTTTGTTGTATTCATCGTACATATTGATATCTAACCATTAGGTCTTACTAAAGTTTTGTGATACAGACATGACATATATGGCAAGTATTGGATGGGCATGTACTCCCTTCTAACCTCAGAAAGTTGCAATGTCCTGCAGACCCAGTATTTCAACGTTTCTGCATTTAAGTCAAATTGATAGACGCATATCTGCTCCACATTCGAGCAGCGCTCTAATAGTTAAAATGTCATTACGGATCAAGTTACTCAATGACGATCGGTATTTACGCTGTTTCCATTTCAGCAACAATCTCGAACTTTTGATTGCCTGATGATTTCAGTACAGACACAGTATCCCTTGTTTGAACGAGCGAATAAAGAATCTCGACGATGTTGCTTTTATGCAAATGCATATATATAGATATATATATATATATATATATATATATATATATATATATATATATTTCACTTGTCGCTTACTGGACAAATACTTGGTAGGAAGATGTGCATTAAGAATGCTGTGTTTCGAGTCAACTTAACCCGACACACTAAACAGCAAAAAAGTGTTTAAAACTAACAAAATTGTAAAGCGTTTTTAAGCAAATATATTAAATACAAGTCTCTGATCAATACATCTTTAATAAGTATATTATCTAGTTCTTAGAAAAAACCTCCGTTTAAAAATTAGCTCGAAACTGAAATAAATTACTACCCATTCTAAATACCTAGTATGTCAACAAACCAACATATATATTGAGCTCCTAATCAATCAATCCAACTCTGTAATTGCAATTACCCATCTAGTTTATTAACGACACCTAGTCAGAAAATGAATTACTAACAACTTAGATACAATTTTTTCCTTACTAAAAACCAAAATGTCTTTATTCATTTTTTTTCATTCCTGTCTATTTTCTGATTTAAATTTACCCATTTTTGTATCAACAGGAGTTGGCTTACTATCAAGATAACAAAAATGGTGCATTCGTAACTGTCAAATGTTTGAAAAGGTCTCATGGAGGGTGTGACAGAGTTATTGTAAGTATATTAAAAAATCAACAAGTTTAACATGTGAATACAACTTTGATTTGATGCTGCAAATCTAGAAGCTTTTGGACAGTTAGTATCTCTACAAGAACAACAAAATATCGGGCACTTGCCATGACCTTGATGAAGGTACAAATACCTCGCTAAGATATGTGAAATGCAATATGCCTTGCTTTCTTTAGACAAACATAGTTGAAGTAAATAGTATCAATAAGCTTATGTACGTCAGATAAGATGACTTGTCGATCGTAACACAAACTACAAACAGTCTCATGATATGCTGTTTAAATTTAGATGGAGAGATTTTGTTTTTGTTTCCGTATTTTCTAATTAGAATTTCTGAAAGATAAATGTATTCTTGACATAAAGTAATGCGTATGATAGTGGAGCAATATATATAGTGCTATGTATGTTTAATTTGTTGTTTGACTGTTAGTTTCTTTTAAATTATTCCATTACATGATATTGTTATGCAACATTTTTTTAAAAGTGTATTTGACACTACGTAGAATGACCTTTTGTTTTCTTTTAATTTTTTATGCAAACAGTAGAAATATCGTATCTAGTTCCTGACATTGTTCGGTGAACAACGTCTTTAATTAACTTTATCATCCTTCTCAGACTAAGAACATTAAGTTGAGTCAAGGTAATACCTGGAATAAGTGACATTTATCAATTGTTAAACAAACGTATAGCTGTCAAAAAGTATGAAATGTGCTTCTTATCTGGGAATCTAAGTTGCATCTTAGTTTGTATAATAACTAATGCATTGATAAAAGCTAGTAGTTTAGCTTTAGCTGTAAATTGCATTTTATTTGTGAAAAGTGTAACAGAATTGTTTCCGAGTGGATGGTTTATTAAATGAACAACACAAACACAATGTATGAAAGATAATTTAAATTTATGAAATAAATTATTAATGAAAAAATAATAATGTATCAACACAATAACTCGTGCGTTCAACACCACAATTACACTCACAACCATTCACAATACATGAATAAATAAAATATTAGTACAAAATAAAACACAGATACAAAGGAATCTCTTGGACTATATACAGATCCAAGGAACCTTTACAAAAATTATATTAACGCAAGTATAAATTGCGATAAATAAATACAAACATCAAACTATGATATCGCACGTATGGATTGTGACAACTAGCACGAACATATACATGTATTTAATCAAGTTGCAAACTTTATTGAGCTTCATGTAATCCCTTGAAATACTACTGTGATTTGAAGTAACTATGTAAATATAACAATCTATTCAATTGTACTATAATTGCAACACACACATGTGTCTCGACCCTATATAACCGTACGATTCACCAACTATTGAATCGCCGCCCAGTTACCCCGAATACCTAGGGTTGACTCAATACTTTTATCGGCCGTTTGCCCTTCACGGATCCACCACAGTTATACGTACAGACAGCATACAGCATCTACTAGAACCATCGGTCCCAAATACCTAGATGCCACCCCGGATGTTTACACCTGTAGACAGCTCCGACAGTCAGACTTCTAGATTTCCGGATATTTACACATCACGACAGATGTAGACGGACAGACAATCAGACAGACAGACAGACAGACAGTCAGATAACTCAATTTGATCTCACAATCAAATGGCTCAATTAATCACATTCAGCTACAATTCAGAGACATTCAGAGACGTTCAGCTACAATCAGCAACAATTTCAGCAACAATATCAACTACAATAAAGAGACCAAACTAATAATAGTTTTTTCTTAAACAATCTACAACTTAGATTACACTATTGCATTTAAAGTCTAATAGTGACTATTAATTCCAAATATTCCACGTTTAAATCTGCATTGTAATAAAGGCATCATTACATGAAATGATAAACTGAACAAATATTCACAATGAAACGAAATATAAATTTAACACTCACCCCTTTGGCTGGAGATAGAATGATGAGCTATCTTTCCTGTGATAAGATAATTTTGGTCCCGTAATATTTATCAGAATGCATTCTGCCTTATATGTCCTCAAATAGGTGAGCAGAATTCACGGCAAAATTACCGTGCACCCCGTGATTCTAATGTTCTTGACTTCAAGTAATACGAAGTCAGGCACATGCAAATCGTTACACGCCTCTTACCTTGAAAAAGCACTTATTCACCCCAGGTAACGCATGTACAACAAAACACAAAAATGGTGAGATTAGTTTGTAATTCAAGAAAAAAATAATAAATTCAATTTTCTCTTAACTCTGTGACAAAAAGATTGGGCTGAATATTTTCTTTCTCAAATTATTTAATTCAAGTCGATGCTTTCGCTGGAAATACAAAAATGACAGGATATTATTCTTAGAAAATGATATTTGCTAAATTGTATATGGAATTCAAAACACGAATTTTATTTTGTGTTATTGCACAAAAGGTTTTCGACTCATTAGGCGAACGCTCACTAATGCAGATGTCATCGCCATCGCACTTAAACTGCATGACGATTTGAACTATGATTTGTTTACGTCTCATTGATAGGAAATGTTCTTAGATTACATTGTGGATTTAATTTGATTATAACGTTTCGGAATTTAATTCGTGGATTATAATTAGTTTTGATTGATAAACCTATTCAATATTTTTCCATTTTTACAACTTTGCAGTTTTTCCAACTTTTATAACGCTTGTTGTTTAGATCTACTTTCTACCTGTCATTCTTAACGAATGTAAATTCCATTAAGCACTTTTCTCCATACAATAGGAAATATCTTTTACATGTTTGGATACTGTACATTCCATATAATAATCTCGAATATTTATATGATTTCTAAAGACAAAAAAACAGCTTAATGTAGGTTTTTTTTTAATTGACCAACAGTGCTCATTTAAATTTCACTTCTAAACTTTGCATGCATTTAAGTCACAATAACTGTATAAAAGGTGCATGTGTATATGTCACAATTACATTCGATCTTGAGCATGTAGAAAAGTATTTGCAATGTATGCTGAAACTTCATCGATGCGATTCATCTATTAAAAAGGTTTTCGTTCCCATTTATTTAACTAGACATATTTCAAGACCCAAATGGCTCCAGTAAAAAGTGTTCATACAGTGTTCGTAGTTACGTAAACACGACATCACGGTGAACCATAAATCAGCCAACTAGCGTACAAATATCACAAAATAACGACTTGTTGGCCTCAGAGTAAGACCTCATTGTTATACAGACACCGCGTTTGCAAATACACACATTACTTAGTTGTTATTATTGTCGTGGATTTAGAAGTAAGGTCAGTAGGAACAGCACTGGTTTTATCAACCGTAAAACGAATAGTACAACTGCATCTATTTCTACCATTGCTACTCATTCCAATACTGTCAATACTATGGATACAATTAACAATGATTATAGCAGCAAGATACCTTTATAAATAACTCTGACATTATAAGATTCCATAAAATGCAATACATACGTTAACAACAGCTGAAATTCGAGTATGTCTTATTAAACGCGTGATGGAGTAGTTCAGTTGTTTTCAAAACACGGAGATAATAGCGATATATTACATTAATAAAACCCCTGGTCCAAATCTTAAATGGAAGCCGCAAAGTTTAGAAAGTTAGCGCATAGGACTAAAAATTGAAAAGGTGCCAATTCAAATCCAATCATAACACCTGACCAGCCTGAGTCAGCAAACTTGATCTGTCCCTTGGCAAGACACTTGAATTCAATCGCCTGATCACTGTGTATCTTATCTGTATTAATGTGTCGTAAAAAACAAGAGCAAGAAAATCATTAACTCATAAAGCTGCAAAGATTTGCTTAAATAATTTGGACTTAAGTTTTTTCCAGTTACAAATGAGGGCAACAGGTTTTTCTCTGGTTAAGACAAGCTTGCAAATTATGTGCGAATGAGTTTAAATAAAAAGACAGCTTTACACGTGCAGGTAATCGATTCCATTTGTTTTTAAAAAATAAAGTATAGGTACGGATTCTTATATATTTATTTATTATTTATAATAATAATATTATTATTATTAATAATAATAATAATAATAATAATAATAATAATAATAATAACAATAATAATACAATGAATACTTCAAATAGTATTCATGATTTTATTTAAAGAGTTGACACAAATATTTGCACAGGACTACTGTTAATATTACCTCTGCATATTTACAAAATAAATGAATATACACGATTAAACAAACACAGTTTTAAAAATATAAAAACAACGATATCATACTACATATATATTTGAAAGCATTGTTCCAACCAGGTACATTATCAATTTACGGTACAAAAATAGTGAGACTATTTGGTTTGAAAAATTATACTTTTAAGTAATATTATATTTGTTAAACCAATAAAGATCTATCTTTATCCATTGACTCTATTTATAATTAAGTGGAGTTAGCTTTATATTTTCTTGAATTGTCATTGCAAAGTTTGTTCAAGGTTAGAAACCCAAATATTTTATACATGTATCAAATAATTCTTTACTTCTCTAAATTCTTTCCTAGCAAAACATAGTTTCTTACGGTAATGGGACCATATAGCTTGAAACTGTGTACATCACTAGGCTTTATGAAATGTGCCTGTTAAATTACTGAAAAGATTTCAATATCATTCAATGCATTTCTGACGTTACTTACAATGATTATAGATACTGTTGATTCCCAAGATTGCATATGTTTCCAAGTATTTTTATATGAAGCCTTTCTAACATCACGTTAGTATGACATATGGATTAAACATATTTATTCTAGGCCTTTGACACTGCTAACCATTTCTAACGACATTTTATTCGACTAACTATTCAAATATTATTTTCCTATTGTTTTTCTTTCCTGAGGGTTCGCATTCGTTAATTTTTAAATATAGTTTCTCTTTTCTTTCACGTCTTTTTACTTGTACGGGAATATCATTTCGTCTGAAAAACGCTTTAGATATAAACATTAGTCTTCATATCTAGGTTAACTGTGCATAAGCCTTGGCACAATCCTTGTATACATTTTCATCAACAATGTCCCAGTTCATCTTTTCGTGCACCATACTTCCTACAGACGAATAATGCCGTTTCAAATACATATTTATCTGAGACACATCAAATTGGAAAATAGTTTTAAAAGTATAATACTTGTGATATGCATGTCAGTTTTCAGTAATGTTAGTTTCAGTTAGTCGCACGATGAGCTATATTTTCTTGTTTACATACATAAACAGTGTTTTAATTAGAAAGTATGCCCGTCTTATTTCGTATTTACTCTGTATGTTGAAATGATTTCAATGCAATCTGCCCCATCTCCATTAAACACCGTTTTATAGCTGCACTCTCTAGCTTTATCTGAAGGACATCTAAGTTGGCATCATAATGGTTCATTTAAGTAAATGTAAATATTCTGGTTGTCCTATTTTTGTGTCGCAAACAGTATAACAAAAAACATTCCGGTGTGATAATAAATTCTATCTTGTGACACTGCATTTAATCAATACGGACTAAAGGCCACTTTAACAGATCGTTAGCGTAACGTTCGTGATTGGTTTAATTGTGAATCAGGAGATTCCTTTCCAACATCAAGGCAGTTAACATATTCTATTTAGGAACGCAAATCAAACATCACTACCTACACCAATCTCTCACTGAGATTGTCTTGAAACATATTAGCGACTAAACATAGTATCACCGTCACAAACTAATACCAGGTTATACTATTATGTAGGTACCACAAACAGTAGTGTGTCAGAAAGAGATATGTTTCTTAAGGAGAAACCATACATATAGAAAAGTGAGTTAGAATGATTCCCTTAAATAGACACAAACACACATACACACACACACACACACACACATATATATATATATACATATATATATATATATATATATATATATATATATATATATATATATATATATATATATATATATATATATATATATATATATATATTCGCCTTGATCTAGAATGGAAATATATTAATAGAAGACAGAAATTACGATCTTCACCCAGCAACGACTAAAGTCACATCAAGAGGAGACTTGTTTGATGTTCCAGATCTTGGTACAACATATATTCTACGTGAACAAATAAATGTCCAAAGAGAAAGTTCAGTCACACATGAAGGTTTGTAAGAATTTATAAGATTTGATGCATACACTACATGTACATATTTTATGTTTGATGCATTGTAACGATGGTACGAATACATGTTAGAACAAACGAACAGTAACACAGGCTATTAGGCGTAGCTTATACATATAGTTAACGGTCTCATTGGGACTTATATTTTGTTGGAAATCGTTTCGTTAGAGTTCTTCACTTGATTTAAACTAGAGATACAATTTAGAGAACATATGGAAACGTCGTTGTACCTCTAACAATGAAAGTTAGTTTGCTTTCCTACTGGATTGCGTTTTACTTGAAGATGGAACTCAGTGACCAATAAGGAAATTAAAACGCATATTATGTATATCTATCTATCTATCTATCTATCTATCTATCTATCTATCCATCTATCTATCTATCTATCTATCTATCTATCTATCTATCTATCTATCTATCTATCTATCTATCTATCTATCTATCTATCTATCTATCTATCTATCTATCTATCTATCTATCTATCTATCTATCTATCTATCATATCTATCTATCTATCTATCTATCTATCTATCTATCTATCTATCTATCTATCTATCTGTCTGTCTGTCTGTCTGTCTGTCTGTCTGTCTGTCTATCTATCTATCTATCTATCTATCTATCTATCTATCTATCTATCTATCTATCTATCTATCTATCTATCTATATATATATATATATATATATATATATATATATATATATATATATATATATAATAAAGAGTATATTATCTTGCAGATACAGTAACTGACAAAGTTAAACAACTAGATAAAGGCCTAATCCTACATTTTCCAAACGGACATGAGCAGTTCGACTTCTCAAACATCACGTTTTCGCCCGGAAGAGGATCAGTTTTACATAATAGAGGTAAGCACAGATTACACGGATGTCAAAACGTGTTTATATATATATATATATATATATATATATATATATATATATATATATATATATATATATATATATATATATATAGAGAGAGAGAGAGAGAGAGAGAGAGAGAGAGAGAGAGAGAGAGAGATATGGCATGGTGTACCGGGATACGAATGCCAATATCATTTGATAGTTGATTTAGTTTATATTTATATTACACTGCACTAATGTTATTTAACATTGTATGACTATTGATACTGCATCATCGTTATAAAGAACATAATACTTTCGATGAAAACGACTATGAACACAAATACATCAAAGAATTCCAAATTATTATTTCATCATGCGCATTTCAAACATAATTTATATATCTTAAAAAAGCGAAAACAACACAAAGTGAATGTTTATTATTTACATTCTCTTCACAGGTAATGGAAAGCAGGTTTACTATGTTGAGACGGCTGTAATGCTCGATTCCACAATATGGAATTTGTGAGTGTAGACTTATATGTTTAAGACAATTATTTATCTGTTCACATTCCTACATCATTCTACCTGTCAAACAATATCTACGTTAGTGCATATCTACTATATATACATATATTTATTATGCAAAATCCAATGATTAAATATGTGTTCAGTTCAGATTAACACTAGAAAACATTCTTGATTTTTTGTTTTAAAGACCATTAAAAAAAATCTTTTGAATATGATAATAGTTCAGATGCCAGGTAAATTCGTCATGCTTTAAGTAACCCCGACTTAGTAACAATATATTTTAAAACAGATAAAATATTATAAACCGTATTTAATACTATACGCACAATGTTATATTATAATATATATATATATATATATATATATATATATATATATATATATATATATATATGTTTATATAGATAGATTATATTACATTACATACATATATATATATATATATATGTATATATATATATATATATATATATATATTTATGTGTGTGTGTGAGTGCATGTGTGTGGTGTGTGTGTGTGTTGTGTGTGTATGTGTGTGTGTGAAAGATGAGTGTATTCTATAAAATGTGAACAGGGCACACTGATACTATTAATACAAACAATAATAGAGATATTTTGAAATCGGTCGGTATTTTGTATTTAGCAGAATATCAACTGGTCACGCGCGGCTAGATGAAAAGAAAGCAAGAATGCACGATGCATCATTTTGAAGCTGACTATACTTTTGCTATTCTACAATCTATGTAACCGACATTGTGTTATTTTGCTTTGTTATATATCACACACACATAGAGGACAATTTAGTGTCCCATTTATATATTACATGGCAAATAGCTGACACATGTTCGGTTGTTTCAGCTACTCCTCAATGATGATGCAAAAAGATAATGCCATTTTAATGCCTCTTGAGGTCGCAAGAACAATCAGAGAAGTTTACTCACACATCATTAATGGCGTAAGTAATACATATGTAGCGTAAAACAACTTTAATGTTCTCTTAAGCTATGTGCCACCTATTTGTTTAAAGGAAAGAAATGTACAACTTAGACTACAAAGAAGCGTGATTTCACAGGATAAGCGGATCGTACAGTCTTTGTTATGTCGCCCTAACATGGAAGTTCTGAGAGTTACTTGGTTGCAACTGATCTGATTGACATATCTATACGTTTCTTATTTTAATCGAAACTTCACTTATCAGGTGCCGCTGTGTACATCAACAAAATGTTGATCAATGAGAATATCAATAGTGTCCGGTTTATAGACGAATCAGCAATTGTGTTAATTTAGACACGCATAGATTACGATGTTTCCCTTGTCTTTATGGTATATTTGTAACGGATTGAAATGTATTTTTTATAATAATGTATTCTTTAGAATGCAGGATTATTGTATCATTGCTCTATATCGATAGAGTATTTTTTAAATATACTAATATCACTTTTTATTTGTTTTATCTATATATAATTGTATGATAATATATGTTATCCTTAGCTATGTTTATGAAATATACATATTATCTTTAATCCATTGTTATAAACATTGTTTGTTGTAGGTCAGCCTGAGATACAGCACAATAGACGATCCTAGTATTGAAATAAGTGTCACCCTTCGTAAATTTTTCGTTTTAAAGGTACGTATATTTTTTGAATTCTGGATTCATGCACATTCTTTCGTGCTGACCATTGCATACATTCTCTAGAAACACATAAAGTCTAATATGATCCTCCATTACAAGAATTCAAGCAATATGAATTTAGCCTTAGTCTGCGAGGAGTTTCGAATGAATCAAACAACCAAATTTGTTGCCTCAGTCTGAGTGGAGTTTGAATAATTCAAGCAATCTAAATTTGGCCTCGTTCTAGGTGGAGTTTGACTAACTCAAACACTCTGATTTTGGCTTGAATCTGGGTGGAGTTTGAATAATGCAAACAATCTGATTTTAGCGTTAGTCTAAGTGAAGTTTCACTAATTCAAACAATCTGATTATCGCAATATTATGGGTGCAGTTTAATAAATGCAGGCAATCACATTGTGTCATTAATCTGGGTGGAATTTGAATAGGTCAAGCGTTCATAGTTTGGCCTACGTTTGGGATGAGTTTCAATAATTTAAGCAATCAAATGTTGGCCTTAATCTGAGTGGAGTTTGCAGACTTGACGTAATCGGATTGTGGCATTCTTCTGGGTGGAGTTTGAATATTTCAAACAATCTGATTTTGTCATTTGTTTGGGTGGAGTTTGAACATTTCAAGCAATCTGGTTTTTGCCTGATTCTAGGTTGAGTTTGACTAACTAAAACGCTCTTATTTTGGCAATAGTCTGAGTTGAGTTTGAATAATTTAAGAAATCTAATTTTGACATTAGTCTAAGTGATGTTTGATTAATTCAAACAATCTAATTATAGCCGTAGTCTGGGTGCAGTTTGACTAATTCAAGCAGTCAATTTTGGCCTACGTTTGGGTGCAATTTGAATACATTAAGGAATCTGATGTTGGCCTTAGTCCGATATGAGTTTGCACACTTCAAGCAATCTGATGTTCGTCTTAGCCTAAGGGGCGTTTTAAAAATTTAAGCAATCTGATTGTGACCTTAGTCTGAGTAGAGTTTGAATTTTTGAAGCACTCTGATTTTGGCCTCAGTCTGAGTGGAGATTGAAGATTAATTCGTCTTTGAATAGACGACTAATCAGTTACAGTTTAGTTCAAATATAACCGATGTTCCCGATTATTCAGAAGTCTAGTCTATCGGATCAAATAATCTTCTCAAATATTTTATGCAATAATCCGATTCATCTAGAGGTTACATTAGTTCATTTTACTTCCTTAGGCAAATAGTGTTCTTTATACGGCTAAAAACACTTGTGTATGACTTATAACTGATAATCATCCAATAATTCCCACTGTTAATGAGTCGGTGTTTAATCAATACAAGATACACCAATGCTTTAAGCATGAAAAATTACTTTTTATGATGAAAGTTGTGCACTGCAAACTCAGTATACTTTGTATACAATGAATCAGTAGTGAAAAACCTTAAGATACTAGCGTTAAGAAATTAGCGAAGAATATAAACTAAGTTAAATGACGAACCAACCAGAGGTAATTAAAATATTTTAATAAATCGACAGTTTTGTAAGTCTGTATTACTCCATAATCAAAGTTTCCAAACAAATCAAAAATCACTCCATCTGTTATCTCTATTTTCTCTTCATATTCATATTCGTCCTCCTCCTCCTTTTTCTCGTTCGAACGGCTTTACTAACATTACCATCATTAGTAGGTCCAAGAACATCGTCGTTTGACACATGTGAAACTCTACAACGCTCGTGTTTGCATGGATTTTTGCCCGTATCTAGCAAAGATACTTCAGAAAGAGAAAACGAGAAATGGGGGATAACCAGTTGTGAATGTCATATTAAATAATTAATAATCGAATAAAGAACATAATAATAAGTTTAAGGTAGAACAACATTGGATTAAATCACAATACAGTATGTGTACCTCGTAATCGACACATTTAAGATATAGGCTAAGTGTCACCGGCTATGGTAACTGTAGAAATGATATAAACACTATAAATTGATCTCAAGGAAAACATTGAAATGCCGTTATGACGAAGCGAATTACTATATGTTACTTGCTACAAGTTCAGTTGGAACGTTTTCATTCAGCGCATTATGTTTTTCCCCCTCAGTAGATGTGTGCCTATTTTCTCCTTTTACACACGATAGTGGAAGGAAAACGAAAAGCATGACAGCGTGTACCATTTTGCTCTCATTTACAAAACAGAGAATATTATTACTTTTTATCATTTTTGGCTTGCCACACCATTAATGATTTTTGCATGAGGATATATTCGTCATTGCTCAATATGCCTGCGGTTGAAATAATATGTATACATCTATAATACTACCACATAGGCGGGTCACAATTCCACGGTTTGATAAAACAATAGTATTGGGATATTATTTTGCTTTATACTCACATTCAAAATGCAATACTAGTTTGAATGTATGTAATATATATATATATATATATATATATATATATATATATATATATATATATATATATATATATATATATATATATATATATATATATATATATATATATATATATATGTGTATATATATATATATATATATATATATATATATATAACATGATTTTATTTCAATGCGATTGAGTTTTATTTCCCTACCAATACAGTTGTCTCGTCTGATAAAGGCACTGACTGTCATTCTGCTATATATCATGATTCAACTGTACCAATGATCCTTTCTTTGCAACAAAATTTTTGCAGTATGTGATTTTGTTAAACGACAGATCGCCTCAAGTAGTTTGAGTGCTTCTTGTATCTATTCTTCATAACTTAAGGTTCGTAGTTAGGTAGATTTCCTTATTCTCTAAGATTGGAGGTAAGCAGACCGCGCACGTTGTCCTGAATCCAATAATATCAAAGAAAGAAGAACTTTGATCTTTTACCATCAATTATTAGGTAAACTGTTGAGTCTCGGCGTCATTTTAATAAAAATTTGCCACAAAAGCAAAATAATACAAATATTTATTTCCTTCTTTCACCTATATCACTATAGTTTCTAAGACTACATGAGAAATCCAAACTACATAATTACGACATCTTTATTCGATTGTTTGACTGTATGGATGGTAACTGTAGGTGCACACCACTTACTATATTTGTGTTCCAGTTAGGTTCCTAATGTTTTATAAAGGCGGTGAAAGACTTTGAATACATGGATTCTATGTATGTTTTCCATTTTAATTATTTTTGTTTGATGAAGACTATGGAAGAATTTGGACACCCTGATTCTATGGTGGAGATTGTTGACGGAAAGTTCAAAGTTGATGTTGTCAAGTACCTTTATCATCAAGCATTATGGAGTAATGATCACGACAAAAACAGCGACCATGTAATGCTCTTTTCGAAGTAAGTGTAAGTAAGTTAGATATACCCGTATATTTCAATTGCACAATGTCTTGGGGTGGCATATGCTTAACATAACGCAGAATCTACATTTCAAATACGTTGACGAATGATCCCCTAAGACAATTGTTTCATATATTCTCGATAAAGCATCTAAGCTAGTATCAATGTATTGCTTCGACGTTGTAGACTATTGTATACAACATATGCTCCTTTCAGTAAGGTTTCATTAAATGTGATAAGTACGTTGAGCTGCTTACAAAACGTAGCTGCCATGTACAGTTAGCATTAAATTTTTTCATCCTCATTTCAGCATTAGACAAAACATTTTCCAACAATATATTGTTGTAAACAGTCTATGTAACCTTTATTCAAGATACAATTGTTTTGCAGGTTTACATGTTTATTATTATTACAACATGTTCTCAGTAACACTAGGTAATATGTTTAGTAGGGTATGTTCCATTAAAATCTAACTCTTGAAATATACCTTCACCGATATGAGTATAGTTTAGTGCAGTATTTCCTTATTATGTCAAATTTTTAACCCTCCCTCCACCATTACAACAAATCAGTAAATAAATCTCAGAACAAAATTTCCAAAAAAGCAGAAACCAAGTAAATCATATGTTAAACAAAATAAACTTCGTTTTCTAACCCTCACAATAACAATACATGTATATAGATACAACACATAGTTAAATAGCATTGCTTGGCGTTTTCGGACACGCAAAATAAAAAGCTTGGTTTCATTTTATGTCAATGTGTATTCATTTTCTTAGAGTAATTGGTGATCGTACGTGCATTTCTCAGGCATTGTTACTAAGTGAAATGCCAATAATATATTTATCAACAATGACACATATTTGGAATTAAGGATCACAGAAGCCTTCCATAGGCTACAGATATTTAACCACATATTCATAGAAAATACAGGAACTGTTATTTTGACGAAAATGTATTCATATATTGGTTCCTTTGATGTCTACAATTGCTATCTATCAAACGTATGTGCATTTAAATATTATTAATTAAATTTTAATGTGGAGAAACGATAATATGGTTATAAGCACAATACGTTAAAGTTCTTCTCATACGTGATAGTTTTACTTTTCCATCTGGAAAATTATGCCACAAATGTGAAGAAAGGAGGTACAAATTCTGCCTCAGCCCAAATATTTAACAGTTTTAAAATATGTCCGTTGGAGAATTCGTCCAAAATTCATGCTATATTTGTCAATGAAACATATTTAAATATGACATCGGATATTCTCAAGCTCGCCGTTAAGAATAATTTTATTTTCAGATATGCTATGTACGAAAGTACCACTGGTATCGATATGTACGGTATATGCTCTCTCTCTCTCTCTCTCTTTCTCTCTCTCTCTCTCTCTCTTTCTTTCTCTCTCTCTCTCTCTCTCACACACACACACACACACACACCTTCTCTCTCTCTCTGGATTGATCAAACTGTTAGCAATTAGCGTGGCGTTATACATATCATACGGATGTGTCGAAATGTCACAAAATACAATGCTTTCTTGGGCCATGTTTGTTTGTTACAAAGTCAGTATAATTCGTAATCAAAGCCAACAATCTTTGAAAATAGGCAACGATGATGTATTTGAGTCAGAACATGAAGACACAAATACAATCACGATATCAAGATGGTAAAATAATTACCTCGATTTAGTCTCTTGTTTTGCTTAGGAATTGGTAAAGAAAATTACATTATTATCTAGCCAGAGAACATACTTTTCGATGACACAACCATTATCACAGTTAGATTCAAAACAAGAAATGTATAATAATGAGTAATGGTGAATACCTGGAACAGCGTCAAGTAGAAGCCCGGAAATTCATCTGCATAACACAAATTTTTTACGAAAAGCTTATTTTAGCGTTGCTAGTCTCCATTGCATTTTCGCCCAAACATAGGGAACAGGCGGTACTTGCCACTACCACCACCTCATTAGCACTAATAATTCTTTACATTTGCTCATTAGTTACCCAAGATTCTAAATCTACTATGAAAATGAATTATAAGGAATACAAAAAAATTTAGAAAATAAAAGAAGTCATTTTAAAATATCGATTCCTATTTCAATATGAAATATTTTCCAGCATCAGGTTAAAATAAACAAATAATTAAAGGTTCAGTATCTGTAGAAATAGTTATGTAAAGTTTTGCAAACATATCGGTGTTCTGTTTAGTTTGTTTGTCAGGTATATGGTTTATATTTGACCTTAAGGAGACTCAATAAGAGAAATCACTCAGAGATATTAGATAATAGTTTTTGAACAGTTGCTGTGTTGCGGTCAATTTATATAAATGGCTATATAATGTAGCTATCATCTATAAAACAAGATATTACATAACCTAGTGTACGTACGTAAGTGCAAATTACATGTCAAGATATTAGACTGTAACTAAATGTAAATCAGTTTGAAAGTTTAAATGATAGATGTGTTTAATTTTCATTGGATGTTTAAGACATATGGTTGAGTAATAATAATAATAATAGTAATAATAATGCTAATAATAATGAGGACCTTGGATTGCACCTAATCTTTCGAAGCTCTAAGAGCTTTATACCATCAATTATGATATGACTACACTAAAGAACAAAACAAAGGACAAAAACAATGAAATTGGAAAACATAAAAACATGCTGAAAAAAAAGATACAAAACATGATTAGGTTGCTAAGTTTGCCCCTGCAGTCGAAACAAGTGGGTCTTAATAGCACTTTTAAAAGGGACCACTGTGTCTTTGTGTCTAATTTGAATATGCAATTCATTACACGTCGCCGGGCTCTGTTGTGCAAACGGAAGTTTTTCATATGACTTTGTTTTCACATTGGGAACAATGAGAATACGATTAGCAAAAGCAGAGCGTCAGAGCGTAAGGATCTAGCTTGTGTGTGCACATGGGTGAGGCTGGATAGGTATATTGGACTGGTGTCTGTCTGTAAAACATAGCACAGATTTCAAATTTTGTGTTTGATTCTTATCGAATTGTCAGCCAATGCAGGGTACAGAGCAGTGGTGAGGAGTATTCTAACACATATCACCTAATAGTATTGATCATGAATTTACATGCGTTGTCATTATCAATAAGTATTGCTTGATATTTTGTATTCGAAGGTAACACATATGATTTACCTGGAAACATGTCTTTGCCGTAGTTTGTAGAGCTTAAATCACGCCATACATTAACAACATTAAATAAAATAGCAAAGTAATCTGACTCGTCTGTTATCATAATATTTCCAAATAAACTTTGAGCTGCGGATTGTTTTCAACCGTTATCCATTCGAAATTTATTATTATACTGGAATTATTTCCATTTTTAATTTTCAGGTTATGCCTACGTTGGGAAGGTGTGTGATACATATTTCAAAACATCACTAATCCAGTCACGTGATTATTATTTGACAGTTTCCACAGCAGCACACGAACTTGCACACAAGTAAGTTATATTATGCCTCCCGATTTACCCCTGCATTTACATCGAATCGATCAGCATGTATGGGATCCCGTGCTGGCGTTCTGATTTTGACATGTGACATTCCTTGTACCCACCTATCCATTACTTGTTGTTTTCTTCGAGTTGTGTCTCCAGTTTACGTATTTCATCCACCCAATCACGGCATAATATTGACAGTCGATTGGACGTGGAAACAGTTTTGTTGCAAATTGGCGTACAGATGAAACGCAAACCATTTTAATGAAATAATGATTTTGTGTAGAAAATAAAGGTTGTCTTCGTTATGTCTCAATTCATTAGCTGCGAATGAACAAGTGCGTGTCACGCCGCTAGTTAGAGCTATATCCTCAGAGTGATACGATATGTAATGTATAGTCAATTGCCTTACATGCTTCTTCTTTTCAAGTCTTGGAGCAAACCATGACGGTGAAGGGAACGCTAAAGCTTGTAGGGCTGATGGTTCCTTTCTTATGACTCCCTTGGACCCAGCTTTCGACAAAACTCAGCGATACAACATGAATCCATGGATTTTCTCAACCTGCTCAGTGGAAGTGTTTAAGGATGTACTAAAAAGCAAGTATGTATACTAACTATACATACATACATACATACATACATACATACATACATAAATACATACATACATACATACATACATACATACATACATACATACATACATACATACACACACACACACATACATACATACATACATACATACATACATTATAGAATTGTAAAATAACGATTTTGGATTGTTTGTTACTGATCTTGATTACAACCTTCTACAAACAATGAATTTGTCCCTGAAACAAGAGAGTAATTTAGCGTGGAAAATTCCAACCAAAATGATTGCGAAAAGCAAAATCAAGTATAGCACACTGTTTAACTAATCCATTACAGCATAGTTCATAAACAGTCAATCCCTGTGCTATGTCTATTTAATTTAAGTGTGTTGGTTAGTTGAATTGCTTTTTATGTAGTTTACTACATCGTAGTGAAGTATAATATTGTATGCTAGATTTGATCTTGCCCAAACGTTGGTTCATTTCTGCTTGACCTGTATGACTATTTTTTTTAATTTGTGTAAACAACTAACAATAGTTTCATTTTTCTATATGTGTTATCATGATGATATAATTAACCAATTTGTTTAAACTTCTTTAAAAGGTAATAAACCATGTCGACGTATTACTTTGCGATGGAAAGTGTCTTTCTTGCATAGGCATGTATATATAAATTTACATTTGAAACGGAATTTATCGAATTTTGCTATTTGTCAAATCTAATGTTGTCAGTCACGCCATACCTGTATCTGTACTCCAATATGTGGATTAGTTCGCTTTTCAAACAACAAAATATAGAAATCACTTTCTTAATTGATGTATCTTCATATTGCATTAAACTGCGTTGTACTGCTGCAACCTATTCTGTCTATATATGTACCAGTACATGCTTCCATTAGAGGAGTATTCTGCAAACTGCACTAGTCACAAAGCTAAGAAATCATTTGCTCCTGCAAAAAGTAAAATTCAAGTGCCTATAAAAGTTAATATGGTTGCAAATTCCGGAACCTTCAATGCCAATGGTTGTTCACTCTCGATGTTACAGATTGCAAATACAAATGCACACGCATTTGTTTTGAGTAATTCGATTTTGTTGCAAATTTCAGTTGCTCCTCTTAGACATTTCGATGGTCTTTTTCCTCTTTTTAGTAATAACGTTATCTCCCTCCAAGTATATTCTTCTATATAATATCACGAACACGATTTTTTTTTCCTTTCTCTAATGACTGAACATGTTATACAGACAGGGAAAATCAATTTCGGATGAATATTTAATTTTGTAGTTATGGTTAATTATGGCAACCTAGCATTATGTTCATAAAAATTGAACCGACTATGATTCAATTGCTTTCAGCTTCACACAAACCTTTTTACACGGAAAAGTCATTGTTATCGTATTGTTTGAGATTATGTTTGTGTCACATAATCAATTGAATTTTCATCTCTTTCCGATTTGTTTGTGAATTATATATCATCGTAGTAAAACTAATCATTTCGTGTCATCGTGCATGATATTATAAACAAATATGGATTTATAATGCGTGAAATATAGGATGCGTACGGCAAAAAAATACATTAACTCCCGTTACGAAAAACAATAAGAGACAAGCATTCACCGGTAAGTGTACACGAGTCAGTACAAATATTTATTTTTATTTATCGGTAAAAAAAGAAGGTGATATCGCCGCAAAGTTAACAAGACTCCAGGGGACTTCTGTGGGCTAAATACCCAAGGAAAAACATCTTCCAATATGGAATTACTGCGGACTCGGAACTCGACATGATATCCAACATAATAATCAAGATCAACCCAAACGAGTGAATAAACTATAAATGTCATAAATAGAGCCTGCCATGCTCATGATGTTGCTTATCGAAGTAGGAATCTTCAGCAACAACATATCGCAGATGTGAAATTCATTCGTGCATTACATTATATCACCGATTAAACATTCAAGGAAAGATTAGATAGTTGGTTAATAAAATCTGCGACGAACATAAATTAGTATTTATAAGCGGAGCTTCACAAAACGTTAATTTTTCAACCGATTATTAAACTAATGGAATCAATGTCTTATTTCCCGAGCAAATATTGGAAAGGTAACGTAGCGATTAATAAATTCTCCAGCGCAGCAAAAGCCACGAAAGTTACCGCGGTTTATTGGGTATGTATACAAAAAATAAGGCAAATGTATTTACCATGTCATAAGAGAATTCTCATCGCACATTTTGATGTCAACGTTCCAAATGAAGTTCACCAGGCGAACATATTTTTTTCACATTATACTGTAAAACAATCTACATACAAATACGCATTAACTGTAATTGATGTTGCGAGTAGATACAAAGAAGCAGAGCTTATATCGACAAAGACATCAGCTGAAGTAATCTCTGCGTTTAAACAAATTTATTGACAAAGACCTGGACCACAAGGTGGTCAGAAGAGGCCAAATCTTTTACAAGTTAATCCTGGCAAAGAATTTCAAGGTGTGGTATCATCAACGATGAAACAACATAATGTCGTCATTAGACGAGGTCATACTGCAATGCGCCTCAATCAGGCAATTGTGGAGCAATTTAATCGAACATTTGCAGATCGCTTATTTGTCGAAGAAATTTTTTGAGGATTTACGATCACGTGAAAATTGCAACATTACCAAGTGTGATAACCACGTTAAATAATGAGATTCCTTTAACAATCAATATGGAACCTATTAATGCAATCACATACACGAATAAAAATTTGCATGGGCGTGTTTTTTCACCACAGCCAGTATTTGACAATGTCATTGTAAGGTATTTGTATGAACCTGGTGAACTTGAAGGTGGTAAGAAAGTTCAACCGATCATATCTGGAGTTTAACCGCGCACAATATATCTAGCGCGGTCACATATGCAAGTAGACCATCAATATCTAGACTCGATTCAACTGCTCCTCAGCAAAGATTTACACTTGAACAACAAAATGTTAATCCAGCGGATACTTAACTAGCACCACGACGACAATAACATTCAAGACAAGGTAACATTACATTTTCTCGACAAACATGACTGCTAGCTTTTCTCTCTATGTTCGAGTGTCATGGATCATTATAGGACCAACACCACATCAGTATACAATTACCGCTCGCGCAGTGATTATTCTATTGTTTTAATTTCATAATAAATTCAATGTAAAGATTGAATTATCTTTTAAAAAAAATGTCGCTTTGTTTATAACCAGCAAAGTTATTTAATGATTATATCATCGCTGACAATTTCATTTTTTAATGGTGTCATTAGAATCTAAAACGACTTCAAAATATCGCTGACAGTTAATCCTTGAGATGAGTGAAATTTCACTGCGTATCCTAGCGTCCAGGAATATTTGTTTGCGCGCAATGTATCTTCGACAACGCTGATATCAACCGAAACAATATCATTTAACACGATAATTTGCTTTTCTGTCTTTGATAATGTCAGACGCCTGGAATATCAAGTTCAATAGTTTGTCTTTTCGTATCAGGTGGTCTATAACACAATGGAACTGGTAACGTCGAAATAATTTCTTTATCTGTTTCAAATAATTTAATCTGAAGTGTATCTCTGATTTTCCTTCTAGTCGCAATTATCAATTAGGTTGGCTTCCAAGTTTACCAACAATCGTCGATGGAAGTCACAGAAATGGTTGTACGCGTTTTTTATACTTGATTTTATATGGTTGTAACCTTATTGATTTAAGTGTTTTTAACGATTCGGTGATCAGTGTCAATTTCTTTATACTAATCATAATCTAACAAACAGTGGTGGTTGAACGATATATCTGTACATTAACACAGCAGTGTTTTTAGTTAACAACAACGAATCCAAAAATGTTTTTTTAGTATATCCAACGACACTGTAGAAACTTCATCCTTCATGGTGATCCGCGGAATATATTTTTCTCCCATTTGATCAGGAGTCATATCGTCACCTTTATATCTAAAATAACAGCTTTGAAAAGTACAAACATGCGGTACTCTGGTTGTCTGGCAAGAGTATGTGTGGGTAATAATATAATCATGTTAGAACTTGTTTCGAATAATTCAATAACTCGGGTTGTCTTAACACATAATCCTGGTCCGTACAAGTAAACGGTTTAATATATGGATATTAGAGCATAAACGGATGGCAACAACGACAATTTCAGTATTGTTTCTCCACGATGATTCTCCTCGATGACAAAATCTACAGATTCGTAACATCCGTATAATTGTTCTTGATTTATTCTCCACGAACCCCATTTATGAACATGTTGTAGTAAACATCTCGAGGGATTTATTATGTTACCAGTTAAAGTAAAACGAATATATCGCAACTCAAACAGCAATATTAGAAAATCTATTTATCAGCGATAACAGAATAATAGAAACATAAGCATGCATCGAAGATCTTACACATCAAAAATAGTGGCGATTCACTGTCACAGCATATAGCAATAGTACCGACTTTTACCCATGTAAACAAATAGGCGTATTGTTTTGTTGTATCCGCGATTATAAAATTGGATTCAGCTTCATCTGAAATCAGTCATGAATAAGTGTATAATCTCATCTTTTATCCAGAGTAAATGTACTGATTACTCTCCTGTCGAGATACTTTTACGGAGATTTTCTCCCTAAGATTCATTAATAGTGTATCACTCTTTCACCTGTAAGCAATTTACGTGTTGGTAACCAAACTTCTGTCTTTTTTTTCTATACGATATTGACAATCAACTGTATCCACATTCCACAAACAATCATTTATTGTAATAATGCTATTGGGGTGCATATATTCGTTGATAACTGTTACCAAACCAAACATTACAGATCAGATGAAGGTTTTCTATGAGTTTAAACGAAATCACAAGGGTGAATCCCGTCAAATCAAAATCAGGTAAAGGTCCATTTACGGCAGCTCTGGTCATTTCATGAGGAGGGTGACCAAACCGCGTAAAATATTCTTTACATTCACTGTGTTTGAGAAAACGTCAAAGAATCGTGTCAAAGGCAATAACAATCTCGTGATCATACTTCGTATTCCACAACCGTCCGTGGCCTTACTTAACACGACTCAGTTGTACATACGAGAGAAACTCAAATCGGCCTGGTGCCTCTTAACTTTTTTTCTGTGGGAAGTGAACTTCAACAGATGGAATTGTAAACCAACGGTGTAGCAACTCTTCTGTATTTGTCGCTGAATATCGTGTAGAGACTTCTGTCATCGTCGCGTGAAGAAATTCTGTACGGTATAATTCGACGTTATGTTTTACAAATTGGTCATAAATACAAACTTCGGAACCTGCCTTTAAATAACCATACTGATACATGATCGGTTTTACGTAACTGGTAATGTAATCAAACATATTACCAGAGCAACATTTTATAATACGATCTCGCTGATATATCCTTGAGGAGTTGTTCTACGCATGTGAATATGGATCGCTAATTTCAATCGGAGCTCAATTATTTAATGCTTTGGCATATATAATCTCCGGTGATCGTTGTTATGGTTGTTGGAAATCTTAACATTTGTTCTAACTCTTCAGCATTTTTTTTTTGAAACTCCAGTATCCTAATCTGATTCAGTCTATTTATTTAATTTGGAACGTCTTAGATCAGTTATATTTATCGTCTACGTAATATTTTGTTGTTGCGTTGTTGTCCAATTTTGGAATGCCATGCTCTGTGATTTATTTCGAGTTCATGTTTAACGGTTCTGTTATTATGTCGCCGGATTTGTTTTTACTCGGCTGTTAATAGTATCTAACACAGTTGAAAAAATAATACCTCGGTTGAACTTACCAGCGGCATCAAACGCCAATGGGGCATTTTCAGTTACACCGTTCAGTTTAAATAAAATATCATTCAGAGAAACATTACTCGCTTTTAGTGTTCCTTGTCTGTCTTAAAACTCAACTATTTCGTCCGGTTCTACACTTGCCAGTTTTTACTTTTCGGGCATTTTATCGCTGATAATTTTCTTTATATGCTCCAGTGAAACTCCATCTGTGTTCTTTTACCCGACATAGAGATCATCGCCAACAATCTACCCTTATACGTTTAAGATTTCTTTAAATATTTATTACTGGTATATTTGCGTACGGCTTTATGAGGTGGTTTATCAGATGCTAATAAAGCTTCAAGAAGATTTAGTATTTGTTGGCCACAAATTGGCGGATTTGTCATTGTTTGTGTATTTAACTTGGATTAACTGATCCTCACTCTGTGAGGGAATTTTAATCGGTGTAAATAACGCAGAAATTCTATAGGTGGAGCTAACCCGTAGAAATAAAAAAAAGGATTCCACCTGGATAAAGCGCATATGCAAACCAATGTGTTCCAGGACCAGTGTTGTTAATAATACCAGTTTCAACGCTGTTTGGTTGTTGTGTTAATTGATTTTGCTTTACAGCACCTCTGATATTTCTGATCGCGTATATTTTTAACTTCATCGATTCAAACCAAATGTGACAACGAATTTATGAACAAATTCTCCCTGTTAGTCTTAGACCATTTCTGTATCTGGTTAAACGACTTCTAGGTAGTCTTAGACCTCGTCCTTTGTTTCATCCAAGCCAAAAGGTTTTCCTTTGAGACATCCCAGTAGCGGTTCCAACAGCACCTAGCGTGGCAGGTTTTGCAACTGCGGGCTAGCGGCGGCAATCAGAGTTGGTAACGCGGCAAGAAAATTAAATTAAATACTTTAGGGATTATATAATTGACTGCGGATGTAGCAAAATTAAGTTGAACGCCAGTTTTTGCTGAGATAGTTAAGTTGAGTTTTAGTAAGCGACAACCTTTTGGACCACGACTGGCAATCTGATCTTGTTTAAATCTTATTGTTGCTACGCATGTACCTGCGTTTTTTTTGTTGTTTCGCCTAACCAGTAGTCAAGGTGAAATAAACATGATTGTATCACATTTTATTATTAAATGAGATTAATCTAATTGTATACACGTTTTCTACTGGTGCATCAACAACTCTCATTCGTCCACTCCCACCTTCGAGTAAAATCGATTTGTCGTTGAAAATGATAGCAATTGCTATATAATCAGCGATAGCCTCCCGATTTACACGAACATGGAAATATATGTCAACAACACTCTGTCTGGTTAAATCGAGATGTTCCAGTGAAAAGTAATACATCGGATATAGATATTTAAAATTATATTGTGATATTTGCAGACCGGTGTCAACATTTGCATCACATCCCAAACACGTCGATAAACGATGGTATACACGTGCAATTTTGTTAGAGCTGTAATCAAGAAAAATATGTTGGGATGGTTCTTTTTGATTCTCAACCCGATTTCATCAACACCATGCTTGTCAAATATCATGTGACTACATGTTGTGTTATCTACTCGTGTTTTGTCCTGTAGCGCAACAAATATATACCTGGGGTAAGAAACACCTTGTTTCGGTGCCATAAGCCACTTACATTCACAAATGTATGTTTTGCTTTAAAGATAACGTTCCTAACATTCCTACAAAATCCGAAAATATGAGATAATGGAATCGCACATAAAATATTTCCATTGTCATCTATTGAAATTAGGATCAGCATTAATAATTATATTTTCGGCCTAAAATTTAGCATTTTTATCAAGATTTATTTGATGTCTTATAAAATATTGATTATGATCAGCGTTATCAGTAATATCCATAGCATATACTCCAATCAATGGAATAACTAGTTAAACGACTTATTGTTGTAGCACATTAGCATTATTTTCAATAGATTCAATCTCTCTTCCATCAGTTACATATTATAGGTACTAAAAGGTGCCATAATACCGTTTTTGACAAAACCAACATGGGTATTTGAGATATTTGCGTATGGTATATTGGTTGCAACATTTGTTACAAGTTGACCTTCTACTTCAATGAACCCCTAAGCGTGTAAAAAGTATTTACTTGTATCTTGACTTTGAAGTTCTATTCTTAATCGCAAATCCGGTGTATTGCATGATAGGAATAATGCTTGAGACCCGATGCGTCCATATCGAATGCTGGGTGAGGTGCAGATTTGAACATATTATTATAAATTTCTCAATCTGGATCATTATCTCGCTGACTTTTTCAGACCACTCCCCGCTATTAGATTTGCAGTAATATGTATATGCGTACAATATCCTTGATTTATCAACGATGCTAGTTTTTGGTGCGCGGCTCGGTTTATTATTTTACTAACATTCGCGGACATAATTTCATTGGTTAATTTTACTGGTGGTGATTTTAATCGTCGAATCAATGTGGTTAATCTTTATTTAGCTGCAGAGAATGCTTTACAGGCAACATCGCAAACAGCACTAATAACTTTATGACGAATAAAGTCAATAGCTTTGATCGATAGTTGTTTTTCGATTGGTGATGCTTATGGAGTAATCCTTGCAGATAACCCTTGAATATCATTACCAAGACATTCTCCTTAATATACTTTATAAACGGCAGTCATGAATTTACTACATAAGTCATAATTGGTTTATAGTGGGTGCAGTGTATGCTTATCTCAAATCATTATTTATCTAATCGTGTGAAAAAAAATCACTGTAATAATTATCATCGCGTTCATCGATAAATTCGCGATATATACCGATATCCATTGTACCACTTTGAAATAATCGTTGACATATTTCAAGTATATCGAACTTTTTTACCCGATATGATAATTTCTAATCGTGCTATATCTGAGATAATATTAGTAGGACAGGTAGTAAGACCACTCCCTAGAGTTCCAATTGTACTTAAATTCGTAGAGAATCCCCTTCCCGTTGTTCCTTCTTCAACTTTTTTATCAAAAAGTCATAATGGATAAATTTCTAGTCTTGCTTTTTTCAATTGTTGTTCCGGGAGGAAAGATTATTGTTATTGACGTGATTCGTGTTCATTTTGAAGTGTTCTTATTTGTTCAACAAGTTCATCAAACTTATCAAACTTATCATCATCCAGTCATCCAGACTGACGTGTTTGTATCGTATACAGACTGACGTGTTTTTATCGTAATATATACGTTATACCCATTTAATAATATTATCATCATTTACATTTTTATAAATTGGTTAAATATTTTAGATTTATCATACACACCAGTTAGTATTTTTTCAGGGAAATCAACTTTTTCAGTATTTTTAATAACCTTAATAATTCCTTCTCGAAACCATCAATCACATCTATATTCTCACTTCGTATTTTAGATTTGGTGATTTATTTACACGGTTGTGACGGTAAAGCAGGTTGTCGTCGAACTGCAGTTATTTGTTTTAACACTGGGAGAATACCTTTTGTCTTTCTTCGTCATCCTTAGTATCTCCTAATAAAACTCTTAAAATAGTTGTTGGAACCTATTCAGTAGCTTTAGTAATAGGTTTCTATAATTGTCCAATGTCTCTTACAAAATCAAATTGTAGCTGTTAAATTTTTTGTCTAACAGAATCTCCCGTAGAAATAACGTTTTTAATATCAGTTAACCTCTTTTGTGCTAATCTTTTTGATAATGAGTATCCTACCATTATTGTTATATAAATGATATAATTATTCGCGACAACGATCCAGTACATTTCATCGGTTATTTAATTTAAATCGGGGATTGTTGTTACAAATCCGGGTTTGTAGAATTTAACCTCGTCGTTTACAAATCCCGGTTGGTAGGATTTTACCCAGTTATTTTTAAATCCGGGTTTTTTCTCTTCTATCGGATTTTATCTCGTTTTTCAAAAACCTGCTTAATATATATGTTAGTAGGGTTCATCCTCTCTCTTACTCATTATTACATTATGTTGATCACAGCTGTTGATTTTTGTTTCACCACTGACACGATTACATATGCATTTCTTGAAAGTGTATGCAAAGGAGACAAACTACTGATGTCCAAATATTCAGTGCGTTAACCAAATACACCTAATCGTATTAACAGACCGTTGACA
This sequence comes from Unio delphinus, assembly GCA_029339505.1. NCBI lineage: Eukaryota > Metazoa > Mollusca > Bivalvia > Unionida > Unionidae > Unio > Unio delphinus. Next base: position 7,119,974 of record JAQISU010000162.1, read on the forward strand.
ATGCGACAACTGTTGCATATGGACCCATATTGATTGATACGTTGTTAACTGAACATTTGATATGGGTCACGTTGAAAATGTTTATATGCATCGAACCAAGGCTACATTGAAGCGATTAAATGGTACACTTGTAAAATGGGTGACCTGTCAAAAGGGCTCACGACAAAAGCGCGCTGTCAAATGAGCGCTGACAAATGAGCGCAAGACAAAAGAGCGCAATACCAAAATAGCGCCGACTAAAACGCTCTGATTAAATTATACAAACAAGTAGAGTTAAACTAACAAGTACAGTTATATAAACAAGTACAGTTATACTTACAAGCTGACAAGTTTTCAAAATGGTAGAAGTTTTAGATAAAAAATAAAGAAAACATTGGAGGGCAAAATACAAATGTTTGCAACTATACTATCAAGTGTAAAAGACAAAGGAGCTCAATGCTAAGAGAGCTCCGAATAAATTATAATAACAAGTAGAGTAGAGATGAAGAAGAAAAGCTTGTACAACGTTGGTACAAACAGATTTGCGATCAAATCATCTGTTACACTTAATATATAGTTACAAATTCCAATTCAAGTTCACTATGTTCTGCACCTTACCAACATATACAAAATTACAGTGTAATATTTGTACTAAAATTTACATGGAAAGAACCAAGTCACAGAAGGGCAAGATAGTGCTGTTTGTCTCTGGCTACAGATATTTAAAAGATAAAGAAAACAAAGACGGAAGTTCATCATAGAGATGCTGCAATAAAAAAGGATGTCGTGCTAGAATTAAAATGGTTAAGAATGATATTCTCTCAACATCGGAACAGTCACGCTCAGGATCAAATAAAAAATGAAGAATCGAACGTCGTATCAGCCATGCGTAAAAGAGCACTGGAAGGAGTCGAAAAACCAAGACAAAGCTTTCAATTATTAATATTATTTGCGTTATTGTGTCTTGTGCACTTTCGGTATTGAGCTCTTTCGTCTGGCGCTCAGTCGTCCGCGCTCGTTTGGTATTGCGCACTTTTTTTGTGCGCTTTTTTGTCGGGGTGCCGTAAAATTAATTTTCGGATGTCAATACTCCTTAGAAATGTTCATGCCTCTATATCATTGTTTAAAAAAATGATCGCACGAGTAAGTTCCGTGATCTTTGATCAGTCATAAAATTGCTCAGGCAATGTTACAAGCACCTGTACCGTATTTTTCTTGCGGTTCAACAATAAGTCAGTTAGCAGGTCACATTTAACAACAGTATTCAAAACCTAATTGTATTTAATCTGCACATCGTCTAGAACCAAAGAAGCGTTGATCCTAATCAAATAACTTTCGGAGTCTTGTTTAATTACATTTGATACTGTACCGCTGTATAACTGTACATCGTTTTACCATGTTCTGGCAAAATAGTGCCCTATAGAGCTTTTCTTATTTGATAGAATTTAAAAGTTATGCTTGCAAAGCTGTTAGGGGTATTATGTACACGCATTGATCGTTTTCGTGGATATTGCAAATGCTTTAACCCACGATATCATTTCATTAAAGCTGTGTATGTTTGAATAATATTGACCTTGCAATGTCGTTCTACAATTATGGACGAGTCATTCGACGATATTATAGTTAGGGTACGGTCTAGACCAACACTACATTGGGGCAAATGGGATTCACATTCGCCGTTACAACATAGTTTTTGTTATGTATATCTGTATTGTATATAATATTTGTCAGTGATTGTGAATTTTGAAAATGAACATTCGTAACTAACATACCGAAGGAATAAAATCGGTTTTTTATACGTCCGCTTTAAGTTGAAATTATGTGTATGCTGCTGTTTTAATGCTTTTAAACTGAATAATGTAGATTAACAAAGTGACTAACAGGTACATATATTCAATACATATATATCGTTCTAGCAATGTACACAGTCAATTTTGTCATTCAGAAAGTGCTTAACCAATGTGGGTAAAATCTATAACGTGGTGGAATGGAATAAATTTACAGCGAAACTGCCAGGGCAGGTGTATTCTCTCAATCAGCAGTGTGAGATATTTAATGGACACGGATCTTTAGTATGTGAGGTATGTATATTGTCTGTCTGTGGTCGTGCGTTATCTTATTCCCATATCCCTGCCAGAGTATGCAATATAATGACAGAAATATGTTCTTTCTTTAAATTTATTTTTCAATGAAGACTTTCCTTCAATAAATGGTATATTTTATATATATATATATATATATATATATATATATATATATATATATATATAGATAGATAGATAGATAGATAGATAGATAGATATATATAAAAAGAGAGAGAGAGAGAGAGAGAGAGAGAGTGAGATAGAGAGAGAGAGAGATAGATAATAATGTGTCTCTTGCGCACGATTGCATACCACTGCCAGAATAGTCTATTATATGCAGATATGTGGTTAGAAGTAGTACCGAATGGACTGGTGCATACATACAACTTGCTCGACGCCCATAATCCTGTGCACTATGCTCAGAATATCCAGATTAGAATCCAAACATTCTCTTATATATATATATATATATATATATATATATATATATATATGTATATATATATATATATATATGATATGAATTAAACCCAAAATAAACTTAGAAATTAAAGAAAGCTTTTACTACAATACTAATTATGAAATCAATGATTTAAACAACACTAAGAGGACATTTAAAGTTACATATTATGCAAAAGGTTACTAAAGAATATTAATGAAATATGTGAGAAACCCTTCCGACTATAACTAAAACTTTAATTCAGCCAGAAGAAGGATCAGCAAGAAGATATTTTAAATTACATTGAAACAAGCAAAAAGTTTATCACAGCCATGTCATAAGGTAACACACTTATTATCATGGTCATTAATACGATTATTATTATTATTATTATTATTATTATTATTATTATTATTTTTGAAACGTCACATGGAATTAATTTCCCATATGCACTATAATCCCGTGCTCTGTCCACCCGAATCATTGACATTGAATCTTTTTCTTTACGAATATATATACATTATGAATACCTTTTCATTTAAAAATCACAAATTCTACTTTGTAATGTTTGTTCTATTTAACTGTACGGTCGTATTCATGTTAATAGCTTTGATAAAGTATCAGAAAAACATCTTCATATAGACAGATATCCAGATGTACATAACACGATCCGTCTCAGTCCTCGATACATGATATATTATCTGACACATTTTTCTCTGCACCTCAACTCGTTGGAAGCCTATCCCATTTGCGTACAATCCCTAATGCATGCATGCTATGTTGTTTCGGCTTTTAACAATACGTAATAGGAACCCAATAATCACACCAAACCCCACACAACCATATTAAAACTAGTCTAATTACTCATAATCGACCAAAGTGTTCCCTGCAGAAGACTGTTACTTGCGAGGCATGTTCACGGTGGTATATTACCGAAAGCTAATAACCATCTACGTGTAGGATCATATTATTATAATTATGATTACTGCGATGAGCTCATATTATAAATTGTTATATTTTTCCCTTAGAAAATTGCTTCAGATCAAATCTGGCCTACTTATCAAATATCAAATTTCAATAATTGTTACAGTCTCTCTTATTTTACGATTGTTCACCAACATCTGTGGAAGCTGTTTTCGTTGTATCCAGATTTATGTTTGATGTTTTGAGAACTAAGAGTCATTATTTATATACCACTTAAGTCGTGCAAATGGTTTTTTGTGTGACATTTGAAATAATTTTTTTTTTCTTTAAATAATTTGGATTCCAAGAGATTAATTTTCCTTCGAAATTCTTAAACTACAACTTCACACTGAAATATTATTTTATGGTATTCAACAAGAAACGTTTGACACATCAGTACGATGCAGACATCATCATCTGTCATAGCCTTCTAGGTTTGGATGTCATCTGGATTTGAACTCATTTTCATTGCGAACGTTTTATTACTAGAACTTCTATTTATTAATTATTCGATTATTATTCTTTTTACTTGTAAGGCAAGCTGGTTTCAATATTTCCCTTTGTTTTTCTAAGGCCGAAAATGTATTTGTTAAACTTCGCAAAGCTTGATGCCATCATTTGTTTTCGAATTACCTTTAGAAAGAAACAAAACAGGTAACATTGACATTTGTGCCATCACCTTAAATCGCCATAGACGTCCCAGTTGCATACGGTACATCATAAACACATTGTAGCGTATCCCGTGTAACATAATATCATTTTAGATCAACGGGTGCTAGCTCTAACATGGTTCAAAAGCGGTGCAAATATTTAGAGTGGTAAATACAATAATTTATACCCAAACCATTTTGACGTTTTCTTGTTTCAGAATAAGACACCTGATATCTGTCTCTTCATGAAATGTACGGATCCGGTTAAGAAAGTATGCCTACCAAAACATTTCAGTGCATTTAGAGGAACAGATTGTGGAAACAATATGGTAGTTTATCTGTGTCTGTCTATGTGTCTTCTTTATGTCGGTGTGTCTGTATGTCTGTCTGTCTATGTATGTCTTTATGTCTGTCTGTCTGGCACTCTCTCTCTCTCTTTCTCTCTCTCTCTCTCTCTCTCTCTCTCTCTCTCTCTCTCTCTCTCTCTCTCTCTCTCTGTATATATATATATATATATATATATATATATATATATATATATATATATATATGACTAGCTTCCATTATTTTATTAAGCTCGTTGTTCGATTCTTCTTTCTAACAAACCCAACGAAACATATGTAATATATATTCTTGTTGTATATAGTATGTTGTAAATTATCCAGTTCAGTGAAATTATATGGAAATTATACCAACCATATCTAATTTATTAAGTATGTTCAATTCGGTTCTTCATATGAATATATATATTTATATATATATATATGTATATCTATATTTATATATATAAATATATTTGCAGTGGTGCAAGGAAGGATTGTGTGTTTCAAAAACATCGAAATAGTCGAATACATTCAACAGGTTTGGATCCACATTGCCACAGGAGTTTGCCTGAAAATAATAAAAAGAACTCATAAGAATACTGCGCGCACCAGGCCAATTAGACCTTGAGAGTGCATCTATGTTTACTAAAGCTTTTGCATTAAATAAACTTAGATAAGACAATGTTCCATTACTAATGTTTGGCAATACTCAGACTGTATTAATTATTTACAAATAAACAGTAACCTGTAATCAAAAATCTTTTTGAGCGAAACATTAAAATTGGAAATACTCATGAATATGATTATTATTACAACGATTTTAGTACTTTTGATGACCTGTTTCTGATACGTGTGTCAAGAGGGCTCGGCTAAGAATTTCCAGTTGATATTTCTTTCGCAAAACAGTTTTGTAGCTCACTGAATACTTGGCACTGGAAAGTACCTCATATTTTCTCCAGATAGTTCTAGCGCTTCAGTGTTTAAAACCATGAACAACTTTGGTACGTCTGTGGCTTACGCGTCGCTAAGTGCGATATATATAAAAGAAAATCATGTGCTCTTGATCGTTTGCGACACCGACTAATTCTCTTTTGTCTTCTTGAATGAATATAATATAAAGAGTGAATAGCAGACCGAATAGCATTGAGTGATAAATAAACTAACCAATTATACGCAATTCGTGAATTCTGCAATATGAGCTGTCTGAAGGTATCTTAATGTTCATCAATGGTCTATGCAGAGCATCTCCTAACAAATAGTCCTTCTTATTCGCATCCTAAATCGACAAGGGATTGTCTGGTATGTTTACAATTCCATAACTTTTGTTCATCAACCTCAGGTACCGTCCTATGGGTTTTGGAAATTACCATTACACCCCTACCCATCAATTATCCCCTCAGTATACTACTCCGCGGTCTATTAATTCCATATATTACATTGAAAACATACTTGTCCTGGCATGTTCAATATAAAAATCATCATCTAATGTTATAGTACGAAAAAAATATATTTATATCATTACAGCTGAATGTTAAGCGCGATCCTTTGCAAGTATTTAAAGTACTCTATATTAGCAAAGTATTTAATAATGTTCATAATCCAAGCATTGCAGTCAGGATATTTCTTCGAGTTGGTTCCGCTGGATGTCCTCAAAGCTGCTGAGAACTTATCAGGAGCTGGAATGATTGCAGCAGTATAGGTGGCCAACAGACCTTAATATAAATGTGTCCATTTGTCAAACTAACACTTCCTACAAAACCGACAAAAATAATGTACACCTATAATTAAAGTGACAACACCTTTTCTGATATTAATTAAATCATATTATGTACCAATAATCTTTGAATAATCATTAACTACCTGTTTGGAATGAGAAAGACTAGCTCAAATTAAGAAATTTATACCCGTCGGTGATTCTGTCAGTAAAACAAAAAACGACAAGAATATCAGGTGGATTTTGCAGTAGGTGCTGAAAATTATTCAAACCTGTAACCAAAGCTGATGAAGCAGTTGCAACTGCCGCTAAAGAGGATCTTCTTACGGTATCAAAAATAACTGCTGAGCAAACTGCAAAAATAGAAAAAGAATCAAGCAAAGGGTATTTTTTTTAGATCTTCCAACCGATATAGCTGTCGCACAATTACAACCGTAAGCAGCCGCTGCTCACTCTACCGGAGAGGAAACACCTATAGAAAAAGAATCGTAAAAAGTTACAGTACAAATGTATTTACGGTGTGCGATTAAAATTGTTTGTAAAAAAGTGATACTCGGAAGATATTGCTGATTTTGCGTTTATGAATTTGAATCGTAACGAAAATTATTTATAACCCGAACATAATTAATATGTAGATATAAAGAAAAGGTATAAGTGGTAAAAGTATAAGTCTTCGTTTTCTAGTAGGTCTTCTAAGGTGGAACAATGCCTCCAACATGTTTGAAAACTATAATGTATTTAGTTTTTATGAAATTTAGAGAAAATGTGTATTCTCAATGATGACAAGAATATCTAGTAGTAAGAACTGTATATTGAAATCTCTTTGGAACTATGACATTAATGTAAATTCTCATATTAATAATAAATGCCACAAATTACTCTTTAGATGTGTCATTTAATTTTTACTCCTAATAATGCATGGCGCAGTTAATAGTTCTAGATGTTGCTGTATGTTTGTAGGATTGATATATATATATATATATATATATATATATATATATATACTTTTATGTTAAGTTTTTTATAAAACATTGTATTTTAATTTAGAGGTATGGACTTTGAAGTTTGAAAAAAAAAGAATTCTTATCTTACATTCTTATATTATCTTATATCTCATAACATATAGCAAAGATCTATTTTTAGAGAGTGATCTAATATCAAAGTTATACAGGAATAAATAATAATAATTTAACATAGTTGGTCAGACTGAGCAACAACGAATCTCACAATCTGAACTTCCTCCTTCGCCGCCATATGAACCTTCTCTATTGCAACGATGAACCCGGTGTTACTGATAGTGGATTGTTTTTGAGGAAGTGGTCTTGCCACCTGTACTAAAAATATTCTCTCCCACATAGCACGATTATAAACTCTCATGGGAGGAGCACGATATGGAAATAACTCTCCGGAAGTAATTAATGAAGCCGCTGATATTTGTCGACGATTATTGCAATGTGCTTTCATAGAGATCAGCGTATAGCGAGAATATATCAATGAACTCGTTGATTATTACTACAGCGATTAGATATAACGATTATAAAAAAGATTATTATACATCTGTACTATCATAAACCTGTCATGGTCAGAGCAGTAAACTTGCGATTACCCATTTATAGAGCAATTTACGGAGATAGTCATGGCAATGTTATTTAATGGTTATTTGCAAGAACGACTCACAAAATAGCAAAAATCGCAAAACAATTATCGATGAAAGCTAGTAATGTTATTGGTGAAAAAGCTCATGGTGCTATTGATAATATTGCCAGTAAGAGGTTTGTTTTCAGCTAAAGAAAGTCTAACACGACGAAAACCGCAGCCAGTACAATTACCATCGACGGAAATCATGCCCACTAATGTCAGTAAAATATTTAACCAAGCCGGTGATTAAAACAAGCAGCCGTGATAAATAAAAGATCTTATCAAGTACAAAGAAATATTATTGCTAATTTAATAGTAAGAGGTGGCTTGAAAGCGTCAGCGAGATCGGGATTTGGATCGATTACCATATAATAAAATGTTCACATATTCACCCGACCCAGCATTTGGTATAGACGCGCCGGTTTCCAAAGATGAATCAGTTATGATGATCAGTTTTATTCTTATAACACTTTACAACCGAATGAACGAACAAGAATTTTACTTCAGGCTCGTGCTACAAGTAAATATGTCTTACCCGCTCAAGCATTTATTGAAGTAGAAGAAGAACCTGCACAAACATTTGCAGATAATACATTATGTGCAGATGATTTTGTTAGTAATGGGATTATTAGGAGATTTTGAATCAATTCAGAATAATCTTGATGCTGCCACACAAATATTGTGCTTAGCAAAATATTCTGATGATTACACAATATCAGCTTGTCCGTCAATCATTTTTACTGAGAATATTACTGATAACGCTGATCATCTTCAGTATGGAAAAATAAGGACACCACAGGATACTGCAACTAATCCACATCCAACTGGATATAAAGCGAGACCAGGTGATGATTTTGATATAATAAAAGGTGTTAACGCTAATTACAACCGAGGGATTTTAACATGTTATGCTGCAAAGACAGCGTAGATTATTTTCATGTTCAATTCCATTCTCATATATTTGCATTTTGCAGAAATGTACAAATAGTTTTAATTTTAGCTAAACATTCAGTAATTTTCGTAAGAAAATTTGATGATAATGATGCAGTCTGGTGAGGTGCTGGTATTGCTGCTGCTAAAATAAAATATAACAAAACTCTCATTGTGGTAACCAGTAATTACTCCAATGATCAGCAATTACTGCAGAGACTAAATTAGTGTCATTTATGAATACACGTGGTATATCATTGCTATCATGGTTAACAACAACAACAGCTAGTATGCAGAGTACTATTAACGGTATATTTAAATAGTATATGGCACCACAACATCGCTTATCGGTGCCGCGACATGTATGTGTTGATCTACAGAATCATGCACGATTAAATGCTTAAGAGCGGTGTCATATGATATTTGGCCAACTGGGGTTTTCTGAAGTCTTGTCAAGAATAAACGGCCAACAAGAACCATCCGAATATATTTTACGTAATTACGGACAATACTAAAATACACGCGCGTATCATCGTTTGTTAACATTTATTGGAGGTGATCTGAATGTTGATAACGGGTGCAGGGTTAAGAAAACTATATCCGATGTATTGCGTTTCGTTGGAACATTCTTTTTTAACCAGACAGAGTGTTGTTAATATACAGCTTCGAGCTCTTGTAAGTAATGTATCAATCCAAGGTGGTTACAAGGCAATAGCTGTTATACTCAACGACAAATCGATGTTAGTTGAAGGTGATGGCAAACGAATGAGAGTCATTGATGCACCGGTGTAAAAACATTTAAATGTTTCCAAATATGTAAGACAAATTAGATTGCTCATATTAGTATACACGTCAATTAGTTACGTTATTGTTACTCTGACACCCAGTCAGATTAAAAAGCTACATTCAGATTCTGCTAACAAAAAGTGGAACTACAATATCCCCAAAACACGATCACTGGTGCACAGAATAACCTATCACTGAGAATGCGTCAGATTAAGCATTTTAATGATGCAACACAACATGAAAGGTGTTAAGGTTACTCTCTCTGCTAGTGATATTTCTGATATATTTAAATCACGAGTCAATGTCCACTTATCGTGGCTATATCATCACTGATTACCTTGCCGCCCTTGCGGTCACGAAAGTTGCGGTTTAAAAGTAGTTAGGACAGCGGCATGAATGCCACGATCGAAAGCAGCAAGGCAAACATACAAAAAAGGGAACAGATCTAAGGTTACCAATCATTTGCTTCACTTATTAAAAGAGATTGAGATTATCAGGAGCAGAAGGGGGGGGGGGGGTCTAACCCTACAACTTTTTCGAGAAAAATCGATTAAACCCTTGAAACGGGAAATAGAGGCTTCCTACGAAATCTCGTGTTTTAACCAAAAACAAACTAAAGTCCCCATTTGGCAAACGGAGCTTTAGTGATTTTTGTCTGAAACACAATCTTGCGGGAGAAAACCCTACAACTTTTTTACAAGCGTCGACGAGTTAATCTGAGGCTTCCTCGATAATGCGTTATAGAAGCGACCATTCAGCATAAACAAAATTAAAAAAAAATCGACGCCACCCACCGCATGGATTTAACAATTTATGTAGTTAACGATGTTCTTCGAAATACTTAATTGAATCCTCCATTGGGTAAAAAAACCACGCCAACGTTGTTGTAATTTCGCCCTCCCTGTTGCAATGGATTTAACAATTTATGTAGTTAACGATGAGATAACAATTAACAGATCAGCTTTCTTTGCGTCTGATTTTTGTAAACTGAGGCTTCCTCGAAATGCTTAATAGAAGCCTCCATTGGGTAAAAAAACGACACCATGATGTCAAACGGCTCTCTCAAAAAAGACAACGCACAGGATACAATTTTCATATATCAAGGGAGATAAATCCTTTATGGATAAATCCATATGACAGAGTTATGTCGCGTGATTGAAATTTAGTCCAATTACTTTCTATTACATTTAATTAATTATTCGTTACGATGAAAACTGTTAGCTAGCAGCTATATTATATTTTTACTTGTTTATTCAAATATTCACTCTCATTTAAATACTGTGAAACACCATTTACGAGTATTCGAGGAAATAAAATAACACACCATGTGGATTGACGCTGCTGTTTAGTCACCTTATATCACATTTGAACGACATGAAGCTTGTGGCTTTCCGAAGGCTAAACCGACCAATCAAAACTAACCAACGCCATTTGACATGGTGGCGTGGTTGTCTTTTCTTAATCATGCAACCGGGTTAAATTTCGTGGGTTGCTTTTGATTGGTTGGATTGCCTTTGAAAATAAGCCCGTCGTTTCCTGTTTGTATCGTCTAGTGCTGTCCCTTATTTCCCCAAGCATATCTTCTGGGCGGTCTAATATGGCATTTGTCACGCTAGGCCTCCCGCCGAATATTTATGTTTCGGGTGACGTCCATGGTAAAATAATTGGACGTCAAAATAAATAACAACCATGGATGTAATTAGCTCTCTGTCACATTTTGGGTAGCCCCGTAGTGTAGCTCAGAATGAATTACCGGCCAAAAGAAACTGTCATAGAGTCAAATCGAGATTGAAGAAATCTCAGAAAAAAAATTGAAATTTGCGAAAAATACTCTGACGAGAAAAAAAATACTCAAAAATAGAACCCAATGAAAGACACAGCGGCCTAATAATAAGGGGGCCAAATTAATGATAAACGCTCATCACAGGGTGTTATTTACTTTTGAATTTTTTTTTCTTCAAATTAGAGATAAAATATTTTATAATATATAATAATGGATATCCAAGATGTAAATAATATAATTGTTGAAATTTCAAATTTGAAAAATAATGGAATAGTATTATTTGAAAATCTAGACTGTGAACGCATTATATTAGAATATGTGCATATCGATGATCAATCAAAACGAGGTCGTTATGTTTTACCTAAGATGTATTTTCTGATAAAAAGAATACAACAATCTATTAATGTCTCGTTGTATCGTAACGACGTTAATGTATTCATACAGTTATTTAGTATCGTTGAATCAATTAGGCAGAAATTAGGGCAACAGTACCAGATTCGATCCGAGATAGCCTCTAAAGTTCGTAATATTAAAAAATTGATAAATGACCGCCCACGCGACCATTTAACGGATTCACCTAGCATACATTAACGTCGTTACCTTCAAGGGGCACATACATACAAACATGCATATATACATACATACATACATACATACATACATACATACATACATACATACATACATACATACATACATACATACATACATACATACATACATACATACATACATACATACATACATACACACACACACACACACACACACACACATACATACATACATACATACATACATACATACATACATACATACATACATACATACATACATACATACATACATACATACATACCTACATACATACATACATACATACATACATACATACATACATACATACATACATACATACATACGTACATACGTACATACATACATTCATTCATTCATACATACATACATACAACATACATACATACATACATACATACATACATACATACATACATACATACATACATACATACATACATACATACATACATACATACATACATACATACATACATACATACATACATACATACATACATACATACATACATACATACATACATACCTACATACATTCATACATACATATATACATACATATGCATGAATTAAAATCTTATAGGTGGGGGATTCTTTTTTTTTTCGTTGTAAAGTCATGCAATACAACAAAGACTTTCACGACTTCATATTTGAAAACTCAGTGGGGTTTTACAATAATGATGGAAAAAGCACGAGAGAGATTGAATGCTCTTAAAAAGTTTATTCCAATCCGCGACTGGCTGCGTGAAAAATTGCAGCAGCGACAGAGCCTTCAGACTGATTTTACAGAAAGGTCTGAACAGCGTTAGTTCGACGGCGAAAGAAACCACAAATGACTTAACAGTCATCACCGTTACCATCTACGGCAGTGACGCCTGCAAGTGTTAGTAAAAAAATAAATAAAGCAGTAGGTGCAAAACTAGCATCATTGATGGCGACTAACGCCCAAGATAACATAACCGCAAATATGATAGCGGGAAGTGGCTTAAACAAACGTCAACGACGTCGGGGAAATTGAAAATCTTTATATTTTCGCCTACAATTTAGACCAGCAGATATATAATACAAAATGTTCAAACGGGTACCTGATAGCGCATTTGATATGGATTCCCCAGTACTCAAAGATGATTCTGTACGTGATTATCAATTGTATTCTTAACACGCAGTGCAACATGATCTTAGATCACGAATTGATCTTCAAGTTCATGATACCAGTAAATACTTTTAGCCATGTGAAGCTTTTATCGAAATCGAAGGTGAACCTATACAAACAGATGATACACCATATGCTAATGACCCAACTATCCGAGTTACTGATAACGCCGAACACGTCCAGTATTCTAGAGTAAAAGCAACACAAGCTACTGCAGCTGGTCCAGCACCAGCCGGGTATGTAAGTCTAGCTGCTGATTTTGATGTCATAAATAATATTCCTAATTACAACCTAGGATTTGCAACACGAGTAGCAACGTTGCAGGGACAATATCGACGGTTTTCATGTGCGATTCCGTTGCATCACATATTTGGATTGTGAAGAAACGTCAGAAAAGTTATTTATGGAGCAAAGCATACAGTAGCATTAGTGAGAAAGGGCCCTAACGATAATGCAATCTAGCGCACTGGCGGCGCTGCGGGTAAAGTCGATTTATCAAAATTATCACTGTGGATGACAGTGTTGACTCCGTCGTTGTCAACAGAAGAACGATTACTATCATTCATGGATCAAGGAGGAACGTCTTTGTTGAGTTGGTTATCAGTGTCCACAGATACGATGGATTCTAATATTGATAGTACACTTACATGGCATCTAGTATCAAAACAGGGTATTACAGCTCCACGTCACATATTTGTTGCGCTACAGAATACTGCGCGATTAAATAATCTAGAACGTTCCCATATGATATTTGATCAAATTGGATGTAATGAAGTCTCGCTGAGAATAAGCGGACAGGAAGAACCATCCGAGAATATACAACTTAATTATGAAAACAATCACGTTGCACGAGCTTATCATAAAATGTTGTCGTATATGGGACGCGATCAAACTTTTGATTCTGGTCTACAAAAATCTTAGTTGTATTTTAAAAATCTGCATCCGATTTATTAAGGCAATCCGTCGTAGCAGCAGAGGGAGTGAACAGACCAAGTTTTCAAAGCAAAAATAAGGCTTCTATGGAACCCAAATTGCTTAATAGGCCTCAATTTAGCAAACTGAGGCTTCCTTGAAAATACTTAATTATTTTTTTTTAATAATTTGAGCAAAAAAATAAAAACAAAAATAAAAAAAACGACGCCGACATTTTCGATGTTGTTGTTGGCGTTCACCCCCCGTTGCTGCTATGAAGTTAACCGAATTAGCTATAGATAGAATGATGAATTAGCGATATATTTTTTATATAAATGTCAAACATCGGAGAAGCACAAATAACTAGATTAACACAAGAACGATTGGCTGCAATTAAAAAATATCTCCCGGTGAGAGATTCTTTCAGAGATAATCTTCAAGCGCGTCAACAAGCAAAGACAGATTTTACCACTGAAACTAAAGAATTATTTGCACCTATAACCGAGGCAACCGGAGAAGTTGTAACCGCGATAAAAGAATCTAAACCTTTTGCTGTTCCACTAGTTGCACCAGCGGTTGCTCCACCTGTTGAACCCGTGGTTAAACCTAAATCGGCGGTAATAGAGTTCAAGAACTCCGCAATAGATTTACCAAAGAAATTGTAGCATATATCGATGAAACTAAATTAGAAAAATTAACAGGTTTTGCCACGCTAGGGTATTATCAAAAGGATAAGTATTTAAATCCTAAATATGTAAATTCTATTTCAAATGTAAAAGAGTTTTCTGATGCGGTTTTTAAAATTAAAAATCAACTACCAAAAATTAATAATAATAATCCTTCATATCACGCGTATAAAACTTCCATTGACACAGAAAATCTTAAATATCAACAACATCGAGGTTTATTAGAAACTAAACAACAACGACTAGCAACAGAACAACAACAACTAAAACAACGATTAAAAGAAGAACGAGTAGAGGAACGAAAACGTTTACAATCAACTCAAAAAAAAACGAGGACGACCACGACCACAACCAGAACCTGTTATTGAAGATCCTCAACAAGACGACCCTGAAGAAGAAAAATCCGGCGAGGGATATCGCGGTGGTAATTCAATACCTTGTTCAAGAAGCATTCTCGATGATATATCGCGATTAGAAGTTCTTATTGGAGGAGTACGAGCTGGAAATAATTCTCCGGAAATAATTAATGAAGCAACTCAAATCTGTCAGCGGTTATTTCAAGGACATGTATTGGATATCGGACTATATCGCAGTTTCATCGATGAACTTACCGATGATTATTACAGTGATTAGACATATACCATTTAAATAAAATGATAGTACATCGTAGTATGAACAGAGCAAGACCTGTTTACGTTGTAAACTCGCGACTACCGGTTTACAAGCTCACGTATGGAAATGGACTTGGTGATATTGTCACTGGATTATTTACTAGAATTGCTCCAAAGGTTTCATCAGTTGGTAAAGAAATAGCGTCAAAATCTATTGGTGTTTTCGGTGACCGAGCTGGTAAAGTTATTGGTGAATGCGCATTTGATATGTTAGGTAGCGCAACAGAAAAACTTATGTCGTTGGCAAAACGTGGAAATAGAAATTCAAAGAAAAGTGGAAATTGATTTCAACGAAGAAAGTTTCAATTACAGTCTACGGAACAAATGCCACCAAAGATAGGTAGCGCGATTAATAAAATGGCAGCGGCAAGGTTGGGATTAATTGCTGGTTCAGGGTTGGCGCGGTTAAACACTTAGATCAACTACGTTAATATAAAATGTTCCGGGATGATATCGATGATGCTTTTAAAGTAATTGATCTCGTATCAATGAATAATTCTATACGCGATTATCAGTATTTTTCATATCAAGCACAAAATCCAAACGTAAAGTCACAAATTGATCTTAAATTCGATGATACATCTAAATACTTCTTGCCATGTGAAGCATTTATCGAAGTAGAAGGACAACTGCGGAAAGGTGACGATACTCCATTTGCAGCCGGCGATAATCTTAAAGAAACCCGGATTGGGTTTGTCAACAACGGAATAATGGCGTTATTTAGCAACGCTCGGTATTTGATTGGTTCTTCTAAAATAGAATCCATCGATAATGATGTTGATATTGCAACAACACTTATAGGTTTAGCTAGATATTTTGATGATTTTATTAAATCTGCGGGTCATTCAATGATGTTTTCAAAGGATACTACCAATCACGCTGATCATCGTCAATTTATTATAAAAACACCAACAAAGTTAGATAACTCTGCCTTCGCTGATGGGTCTAAAAGTGAACCTGTTGTTGTGAGTGATAATCCTGATTACAACGCAGGATTTGCGTTACGAAAAAAAATATCGAGAACGATGGTAGATTTTCATGTACGATTCCATTGTCTCATATATTTGGATTTTGCCGAGATGTTCGGCGAGTAATATTTGGTTCCAGTCATACTGTAACGCTTACACGAAGATCAACTGATGATTATGCTCTTTGGCATGGTCCTGCTCCTGTAACAGATGGTATTGTAATATTGACAAAGTTAGCGTTGTGGATGCCAGTTATGACTCCATCGTTGACTGTTGAGACTCAGTTGCTGTCGTTTATGGACCAAGGAGGAAAATCGTTGATGAGTTGGGGTGAGGTTACAACAGCTACTACGTCTAGTCCAGGTCCTGGAGTTTTTACTTGGCAACTTGCGTTGACGAAAAATATTTCCGCGCCAAGACATGTTTTTGTTGTATTACAACACCAAAATAGAACTCAAAAGACAGCTGCAGATGACAGTCTACAATTACGATCTCATATGATATTTGATAAATTTGGCGTCAATGAAGTATCATTGCGGATAAGTAACCAACAAGAACCCGTGGAAAATTTTATCATCGATTACGCACATAATCAAATTGGACGAGTTTATCATCGATTGTGGTCGTTTAGGGCTCGTGATCAAAATATCGATACTGGACTTCAAATATCACAGGTGGATTTTAAAGAATTATATCCGATTTATTACTTTTCGTTGCAATATCTTGATTTTTCTAAACACTCAACCGTTGATGTAAAATTTCAAGCTCTAGTTGGTCCTGCCCCTGATAGATTTAGAGCAGTTGCTGTTCTTGTCAGTGATAAATCTATGATACTTGAAGGTGGTGGTGGAAGAATGAGAGTCATTGATGCACCAGTGGAAAACCTGTAATTGAATTAATCAATGTTATATAAAAATGTCGTATAACACTATTAATGTCACATTGACACCTGGTCAGATAAAAAAACTTCAATCGAGTTCATCTAAAAAATTCGGAACTACGATTACGCTAAAACATGATCAAATGACCGGCGGATCAAATAAACTATCGTTGACGAAAACACAGGTTAATCATTTTAATAGCGCTTTTAAAGAAAAAAAAGGAGTTCAGATAACGCTATCTGCGGCTGCTATAGCAAATATGATTAAAACCGGAGGAATATTTCCGCTGTTGGCTGCAATTCCGGGATTGATTGCGTCAGTGGCTCCGACACTTCTTGGGGCGTTAGGAACTGGTGCAGCTGGATCACTTGCTTCTGGTGTTGTCAATAAGATAATGGGTAAAGGTCTAAAGGGAAAATCAGCGAGAAAAAAAGGGAAGCGGATTCAGACTACCAGGAAGTCGATTCATCCGATATTACAAAACCAATTAGTGAAATCTTACGGGGTTTCACCAAGAAAATCCAAAGGATTTTTACGAGAAATTCTGAAAGAATTTCCAATGTCAAATTTTGATCTATTAGAAGCTGTAGAAAACTACCAATAAAACATTTCAGAGGTGTATTCATGAAAGATCAATTACCAGCAAAACCACAAACACCAGAAACTGGCATAATTAATCTAGATGATAACACTGGACCTGGAACTCATTGGGTTTGTTACGCGATATATCCACGTTGTATTATTTATTTTGACTCGTATGGGTTACCACCTCCGATTGAATTTGTTAAATATACTTCGATGATTTCAAAGAAAATCCCAGTTTGGTATTCAACGTTGCCCACGCAGACATTAACAGATCTTCCAATATGTGGGCAAGAAACCCTTAACGCGTTAATGGTTATCTCGGCAAATCCTAAATTACCTCATAAAGCCATCCACAAGTACACAATGATGAAATCGTCAATGGAAATTTCTTCAGAATTTGAGAGATAGATCTAATATAACAATAATGTCAGATATTTTTGGAAAATCAGTACCACGCGTTTCTTCAGAAGGGGTTACTATCTCACAGGTAAAAAAAATAATCAACAAAGCTATCTCATTGATAGCAAACTTAGATGAATTAAAATAAATATATGATCAAATAAGCGCTAACACACAATTACAAAAAACCATCGATGACGTTAAAGTCACTGCTGGTGACTCCGCCGCGGATATGAAAAAACTACGTGACGATTATAACGATCATATAACCAAGTTTAATCAACTCAGACAAGATATCATTAATGCCATTGAAACTCCCATAAATAATTTCTTTGGTGTTCCGCGTGTGACTGCACCAAATCTCACAACGATAAAAGATTCTATGTTGGAACTAGCAACTCTTCAATCCGAATATGAAAAACACGTGAAACAGTTTTCAACGCTTCGTAGAAACATCGTTGATAAATTTATTGGAACCTCATTTGATAAAATTGAAATAACCCTTCCTGATATTAAAAAAGCCATCGATGATCTTAAAACAACCACTATCAATATCATAACAGATGCAACAAGAATGATAACAATAGTTGAAAAAACAAAAATTCCTCATGATAGTACTATCAACGTAACATATACGATTCAACATGGACCATATACGTGGACTCCGCTAAATAATATTTTAAACGTTACTGCAACCGTAAAGGGAATTTATCGATTAACGTTAGTGACACCAACGTTGTTCACGATATCCTCATCGAGTTCAACCGGGTAAATAATACGATATCAACAATTATCGACAAGGATACGATTGAACAATTCACGATTATATCAAACTACAACAATCTAGCTAGGGTTTCAATGACATGGTATGTTGAATTTGTAGCTGATTTAAGTAAACAGTTAAACTAAAATCTATCGGATTCAACAATGAATTTCACAAAGGATTTCAGAGAATTGTTGACGTCGTTAATAGATAAAATGTCGACAACGTCATTGTTATCGTTGGCACAAACAGCATTTGAATATCGTTATGACACAGTCAAAGAATTTCAAAACAAACTACAAACGTTGATTACCGAGTATAGCAATAAAAATAAAAAAATACCTGCGTAGAATCACATCAATAGATATTTCAGTGTATTCTGTATCAAGTGTGATTGCCGGCGCTGGAATAATATTATATTCGATGGTTATGATATCCCCCGTTGTTGTACCAATTTGTATTTCCACGGCTGCAACAATCTCTGGAATATTTACCACGATAACAAAAAAAATATCACCGTGTTCTCAACAGAAATTACATGATTACGCTGTTATACTTATCACCGCATCAAACGCTTTTTCGGAATTATCAATGTTGATATCGTCGGCGATTGATGATCAGATAATATTCGACGAAGAGTTCTCGAAGATGGTCAGGTTGTATGATTCAATTATTTCAAAATTGGAGCGTGGTAATTACAATAATAACAATGGCAACGTCATCGTCGCAAGAACTGCTTCAACGAATAGCAACAAATACCACCAACACAATAACAAAGTTGATCTCGCTGGTAACGAAAACACCAGAGTTCAGCATTGAATTTAACCCTCCGTTGGCAGCATCTGAGATAGCGTTAACACAATTAAGATGCTACTACAGTTGGCCTAATGTAAGATCAACACCGTTCAATGGTAAACCTCCCAATAACAGTTTTTCATTCTCGTCTAGAAAAACTAACCCCGACGGTGGTACCGCGGGAACAAAATCTGAACCAACCACACACACAATATATCTACCAACCGGGGCATATCACATCGAAGATATAAATGCCGCGATAATAGAAGCAATCCAGGCGATAACAGGACCAAATAAAATCGAAATCAAAGATGACCCTGATAAATACCCCATTGAGATTCAAGGACACGAACCATTAATTTCAACGGTCATCGAAATAAATTCACCGGATTACTCCGTAGATATATATAGCAGCTCAATTAGAACTCTATTGGGGTATCCTGAATTTATTCCAGGCACCGTTAATATAGCAGACCTACCACGGGAACCTTTAAAATCTGATTATATTTCCACGAAAGCAGATTATCACGGTTTTGATGTTGGTGATGTTGATGGAATACCGAAGTTAACATATACTATTCCGATACATGTACTCGGCCCTATACTCCTTATTGAATCAAAAATTACTGAAGATTTGACAGATATGAATAGAGATTTTAATAGATTTCTAGGTTATTTGATAACGGCAATTAGTGAAACTCCACCTAACAGAGATGATGTCATCAAATATGTACAAGTAGGTAATCAAATTATCGCCGACATGGATACGATTAATCAGGATAATATTAAACGTTTAATAAATGCTACTAATCCTGCAACGAGAATATATTTCGCAGCAAACCATAAAATCCTCGTCGAAGACATTCCATCGTTTAAGTTTACAGGATATAACGTATCATGGATACGAGGAAAACTTAGCGATACCATCGATGAATTCTTTGCACGGGTTCATCAACGTTGGTTAGATAGTCTTTCTGCTGTTCATTATCAATTACCGGAACCTAGCAAATCCGACATTTTCGCTAATGATCCACCATCGATAGATCCAAAGTTCAATTACAACTTTGATATTAATTTTCAACGTCCTCAATATATTTATCAAAAAAATTCATATGATGTCTACGACGGAACAGAAACTGATATACTCGTTAAATATGAATACAACGAATATGGTATAATAGTGTGGAGATTTGTTCTTGGTGACCAAGGTGTAATTGTGGTCTCAGAGAAATCACTTACTGGGATTTTCAACTCGATGAAGCAAATGTTCCAGATGAAATTAACACAGTTGCGAGATTATCTACAACGATCTCTAATGTTAGATCTAACAACTCAGCGTGGTACAATCAAACAACAACAACAACAATTAAATCAAATTATCGCTGATATGAATTTCCTCAATGATTGATTACTCTCGTTGGTCTACGAAGATAAATCACCAAAGAAAGAAAAATTCAAACGGGTGTTTTCACGCACCAATGACAATTTAGTATTTATGAAATTCCAAGGTTGGGATGTACCAGCGATGAAAGCATCAATGAATAGCGTCATCGATGAATTCTTTCCGCAGATTCACGCGTTATGGTTTAAAATAAACCCTCCCAAGGAAATCTTAACGTCAACGAATTCAGTGTATCGTAATAACAAACACAGATCTCCCGGTAACGTTGAGATATGATCGGTGATTGCAATACACGTTATCTGTGATGGTATCCTGGAAGTTTCTCAGTTGACGTTTCAAAATCAAACAACGCCAACCAAGGATATATCATGTACACGTTTTCTCCGGACGTTTCTCCGGGAAGTCTCATAGTGAAAAACCCACCTAATTTGACTTATCTTGAGCCCATTAATCCATTTCTGTCCAGGATGAGTTTTTGTATGCGTTTAATAAAATAATATTGCTTAGCGAGTACATATTTTCCATTATTTTGTGCAAATTCTATATCCGTGAAATCGGTCATTATTTGATCACAATCTAACCCTGAACATAGTTTAATATTTTGATCTTTAAGTTTGTCAATTTCAACAATAATACATTTGAGATTTTCAGAATTCATATATATGAAAAAGTATATTTGTTTAATTGATGAGTTGGAAATCCACAAAATGAATTCTGGACCCGCTATGGTGTTGGTCATCTAAGCATGTCCAGAAGCTTGATGCGATTATAAGTCATCATGGTTATATACAATGGATGACGACGGCACATCAACCCCAATGATCTAGTGTGGTTGGCGGTTGTAATACACATAGGACGGCACATACGGCACATTACAACCCCAATGATCTAGTGTGGTTGGCGATTGTAATACACATAGGATGGCACATACGGCACATCAACCCCAATGATCTAGTGTGGTTGGCGGTTGTAATACACATAGGACGGCACATACGGAACATTACAACCCCATGATCTAGTGTGTAGGCGGTTGTATACGACGGTACAACAATATGGTATTTACAATGACAATGGTTATATATACAAATGCAATGAATGACGACGGCACAACAATAGATTATATTATGGTATTTACAATGACAATGGTTATATACAAATGCAATGAATGACGACGGCACAACAATAGATTATATTCTGGTATTTACAATGATAATGATTATATACAGATGCAATGAATAACGACGGCACAACAATAGATTAAAACGATTATGGTTATATACAATGACAATAGTGTTTACAATGCAAACGATATATGACAATGGTGACAATGAACAATGACAATGATAATGGTATGTGCAATGACAATGGATGACGCGGGCTATTATACATTCAAGTGCAAAAACAAACCCCAAAATCCAACCCGGTTTGAATGTCAATAATAACATTCACACCACGTGTGACGGTTTGATTTGAGTTTGCACTTGATATATCATATCAGGTTGAATATAACAACTCATTACAACGAAGTTAGATTGAACGATGTGTGCTTGTAATTCCTTGTTGTGTATAATTCTGATTATTGACAGAGCTGAATTAATAGTGAGTACTTGTAAAAAACACTAAAAAAAATAATATGATTATTTGTAAACGCTATGATGATTTTGTTTCCTATGATGGAAGTCCTAAAAAGATTTCAGAAACGGATAATTGATTATATCCCGTTGAGATTCGTGATAATTATAACAACCAATCAAAAACTACCAAAACAACAACAGTGTTTCAACGATATATCTGTCATTGGTGATTTGTCACACGCGTTATACCAGTGAGTTATCTCCGTTAATACCATTCACACATTCAGTTACATGTAAAAAAATCGAATTTTTTTACAAAAACGTTTTGAAAAAGCGGTTTTTGTTATATTCTTTGCTACTTTTTGTACCGAGGGGGGACAAATATCAAAATATCTAGCTGCTAAAGTAATAGACTGAAAAATTATTTCCTCGTTGTCAGTATTAAACGATCTTACTGCTCTCTTCCCAACTGATTTATAATAACCAGTTCTTCCTCGTATTTTGTTTTCGCGTTGTGAAATAGCTTGAAGGTTGTTAAATATGTTATTTCTGGGATCGGAATCAATGTGATCAATAACAAGACCATCCTTGATCAATCCATTAAACACCTCAAATATGAATCTATGACAATAATATTTCTTCTTTCCAGCTCTAAACACCAAAATCCCATATTATTCACAACACCAATTGGCTTCTTGAGTCTACAGTGTCTAACAACACCATCACGAGAGGCTTCGTAATTAGTGATCACGGAATGTCATTGAAATTCTTGGCTCATTTATATACATAATACGTTATTTGTCTAATTCGTTAATTGGCTGAATTATAACATTGGGAAATCTTTCTATGTAGTCCTGAGCAGTTTTTATGATTTTGCCGTTGACGTTGTCGTTGAGAGCGTTAGGATTTTTTGTTGTTGTTGTTGTCATAATAACGCTTCAACTCTCTATAACGCCTACCACCGCAACTAATACATAACTGTGATTTGCCTCTAACACCTACCCCACAATACAGGCACGGAAGAGGACCTTTTTAACCGTTTCTCACACTTTGCATATGATACCCACAGAATTCATTTCTCCATGATTTATTACACGGGATTACTGATCCAATCATGAGCCATTTGCAATGATTCATTATATAAAATACTTTTTTATTTAAATACTTGTTTTAATTATATTATGAAAGAATTCAAGAGATTATCGAAAATTAAGCCTTGGAAAAATGCTAGATTTAATCTCGATATAATCTCTAATATACCAAAAAGTCTAATAGATGACAAAACCCTGTTGAGTAATTTCAGCGACTGTTTTAATGAATTTAAGCGCGATGGAGCATCTCATACGTGGTCGACATTTCGAATTATCAACAACATCGAAGATGTCGGTGTCAATATACACAACATCGATGCTACTACGAACGATACAAGAGCAGCTGAGATAATTTCACACCTTGGCGAGAAATACAAGGGATTTCAAAGGAGGTATTTTTTCAGAATAAAATTCATTATCGAAGTCGAAGGTGAATGGATTATTAGGGAAAATTTGAACCAATCTTCAAGGATAAAAAAACAATCACGCTGAATAGAGATTCTAAACCAGGAATTCTAACTGGAATTGACCAACCATACTACGAGAGATCTTACCCTGTAACAGCAGTTGTTTACGGAATATATCCGCTAAATGATAAGCCAAGTATTGCAAAACTAGCACCTATGAAATATTCACCGTTGACTTCGTCAAGGCTCAATTGTGTAGCAACACGGGTAATGGAACACTTCACGAATTCATCCAGGGGAAACAAATTAACTGAACAACGAAGTAGGAAAATAACCGAATGGGAACTGACAGTGAAGCAGCGCGGGGCAACAATTCAAGATATAACCAAATTAGAAGCATCAATAAAATTTCCAATATCGGTAGCGACGATAACCGGAGAAGTATTATACGAACCGAAATATCAATCGCGAGGGGCTCCAATTGAAATTATTGATCATAACAAACACGCGTGGACACCTGCAGTAAATATATTTCCACGAGAAGGAATCGTGAGATATATCCCCGAGGAAAATTCCGGGGAGCTTTGTAAGGATGTGTTCCACGAAGACAAGTTATTCGATGCTATTCATGCGTTGGGTAAAGATGATCCCGTGTCAGTATGGTTACTTAGAAGTGATGAAGATCCCGAAATAGGATTTGATCAATTTGTAAGACCAAATGGTGAATTATATCGAATTGAAGAGTTAGATACTAAAATGAGAAAAATTGCTAATGATTTTTCACCGGAGAGTTCCCATGAAAAACTACTCACGGATAGTTTTACTATTCCATCAGTGGTAGCTCACTTCGCAAGAGAAAAAAACTCATGGCGTCCAACACGAAGTGATTTTCTCGAGGACGTTAAATTGAGTTGAAACTTTATAGCAATTAGATCAATCTGTGTTTGTATAATGTCGTATAGTAATATCAATGTCACGTTGACACCCGGTCAGTTAAAAAAAATATAATCCAAATCAGCTAAGCAATGTGGAACCACATTAACGCTGAAACCTAATCAAATGAATGGTGGGGCAAATACATTATCGCTGACAACTCGTCAAGTGAAACATTTCAATGATGCACTTGTAGCAAACAAAGGCGTCCAGATTACTCTTTCTGCAACTGCGATTATAAACATGATAAAAACCGGTGATATATTCCCGCTATTAGCTGCTATTCCAGCGCTGATTGCTGCGGCCGCCACAGCACTAGCTAAAGCGGCAGCGTTAGGAGCCGTTGGTACAGCGGCAAAATTGCACTAAAGAAAGCAAAGGGAAAGAGGTATTAAAAAAGGGAAAGGGTCTAAGACTACCAGGAACTCCACATACGTGGTACAAAGTATCAGGTTTAAGAATCCTAGGAACGATTTACTAGTTCCCATTTCTAATTTTGATTTAATTGATGCCGCTAAAAAAACTTGCGATTAAAACCTTCAGTGGTGTTTTTATGAAACATCAGTTACCAGCACAACCCAATGATGTTGAAACCGGTATTATTAATCTAGATAACAGCTCCGGACCTGGAACCCACTGGGTTGCATACTCGATTGATCCACGTGGGATTATTTTTTTTGACTCATATGGATTAGCGCCTTTGAAGGAATTTATGCGTTATATAAAAAACTTAAAAACTTTTCACCTTGATAAATCAAGGGTGAAGACTTGATATTCTACATTACCAACACAAACGATGATTGACCCACCAATATGTGGCAGCGAAGTACTAAATATCCTTGATGCCATTTCACGGAAATCAAAGATGAAATTGCAAAGCAATTTACACCCAAAACAACCGCACATACTTGTGAATGAGTGTACTAGCAGTCGCTGGATTTAAACATAGAAAAGATTTCTACAATAATAATGATTGATATTTGGGGACGACCTTTATCATTGGGAAAACCCGAACATGATGGAGTTGAAATCCTTGATGTAAAAAAAATAATCGAAGATGAAATAAATGAAACGTTGAACTTAAAAAGTGTTGATCCCGGTGAAATAGTTGTATTTCAAAATCGTCAGGGTAAATTGAAAACTAGTAATGTTTCTCTTGATGATATTTTAGTTAAAGGACAAGACGCAACAGAGAATAATATCGCGCTATTTTCCGATCAGGGTCAACTCAAACCGGATGTCCTTATTTCAACAATTACAGTTAAAAGTTTATCACTCGATAACAATCATATATCTGTTACGAATTCATTGAAAACATTCAACGATAAATATGATGATCATATAATTAAATTTAATCAACTCATTAACAACATCGAAACGCCTGTGAATTACTTCTTTGACTTTCCACGTGTGACCCCACCAAAATTCACAGAGATAAAAAAATTTATGGTGGAATTTGCAGCATTTCAATCCCGATATGCAGATCATGTTGATAAATTTACATCAATCCGTTAAAGTATCATCGAGAAATTTTTTGTAACCACTCTGGATAAAAATGATATAAAACATCTTGATATTAAAAAATCCATCGATGAGATGAAAACCTTCAACGAAGCAAACAAAACTGATTTTTCGAGAATGATAACAATCATTGAAAAAACAAACATTCCTCTTGAAAGAACCAAAAACGTAGTACACAAGATTAAACACGGATCATTTACGTGGACTCCACTAAATAACATATTAAGCATCACTGCAACCATCAAATGCATTCATCGATTAACACTAGTAGCACCGACTCTATTTAATATTTCATCTTGGAGTTCATCTGGGGTCAACAATATGATATCAAGTATCATCGACAAGGATAATACCGAACAATTCAAGATAACATCCACTGATAAGAATTTGGTTAGAGTTTCAGTAACGTGGTATGTAGAGTTCGTAGCAGATTTGAGTAAATAATTAAACCGATTTTAAGTTTCAACTAAAAACACTAACGCGTTACAAAATAAAATGACAACATCGATGATTTCATCATCGCAGTATCGCTATGATCAGGTCAGAGAATTTCAAACTAAACTCAAATCACTCACTGAAAAGTATCAAACAAAAATAAGAAAATACCGACAAAGAATCGCCGCGGTTGATGTTACCGTGTATTCGGTATATGGAGTAATCACCGCGGCTGGAATAATACTATCTTCGGTTACAATGATTGCTTCAGTCGTTGTTCCAATCTGTATATCCACGGTAGCTACAATCGCTGGTATATTAACCGGGGTCACAAAAAATTATCATCGTGTAGCCAGAGTAAACTTCACGATTATGTAATTAAATTTCATATTGCAACCGCCGCATACGCACAATTATCTTCGATGATTTCATCGTCACTCGATGACGCAACAATATCAGATAGTGAATTCTCAGCGATGGCTCAATTGTACGAGTCAATGATGTTGAAATTGGAAAATGTAAACAATTTCAACAGTGATAATAATAATAATAATAATGACAACCTCGCAAAAACTACTTCAACAAACGGTAGAAAATACAAGACCGGTGAAAACAAGCATGATATCAATAACTTCAACGAATCCCGAATTTAGCGTGAATTTTCAGACTCCGATCCCCGTGAAGGAAATCGCGCTGGCAAAACTACGAGTGTATCATAGTTGGCCTAATATTAGATCAGTAGCATTTGGTGGTCACCAACCGAATAATTCTTTCGTGTTTGCGTGGAAAGATCGCGAAGACGGAACCCCAGACTGGAACGTTGTCTCGTTGCCAACGGGGTCATATCAAATTAAACAAATCAATAACGAATTACATCGAAGAATTAAATCTATTACTGGGAAAGAATCGAAAATCGCAATAACAGTTCACGAGCCGACGCTGTCATCAGCGATCGAGATAAATTCACCTGGGTATGTCGTACATATTTATCAGAGTTCAATCAGATCAGTGTTAGGATGGCCTGAAGTACCACCTAAACCAGAAATTGATGTTTCAGTGTTCCCACGAGGAGTAAATATACTTTAAGATTACGGTAACAAACCCATTCCAGAAAGAACTTGTAAAGATTATATAAGATCAGATTTTTTTTACCGAGAAACAAATAGATGGTGATACGTGTACACACCACGACCAGAAGAAATCGAGAAAAATATAACAGTAATGAATAATGATGCTAAACTATTGTTTTCATACCTTAAACCAAATAACCCCGTATATAAATTTATAGATACTGTAGAAATGCTTAATAAATGTATTAATGATATGAAGTTTTTTCATAATAAAATTATCAGATTTGTAGCCAATAGTAAAAGACGTAAAACACAAGAAGACTTTATGAAAAAAATATAACATAAAAATTCCCAATATCCCTGGAGCAAATGATTATGAGAGAGAGAGAGTGAGTACCAATATATAATCGAAACATTTAAATTACCAAGAGATAAATTCATTGAATTGTTTGATAAACTAAAACAATCCCATAATGATTTTATGCACGACAGATGCAAGAATACCTAACCTCAAACATAACAATGACCCAGACGGCGGCGGTGAGCATATCGCTCCGAACAACGTTAATATATCCTCGGTGATTGCACTAAATTTAGTATGTGATGTTATCGAAGGAAGCTATCAAATTAATTTCGAACAATCAAACCAAGCTCAGCAGGGATATATTTTGTATTCATTTGCACCAACAGCTCCTCCAGGATTTATAATAATTGAGGATCCAACTAATCCAGTCTTATGCGATGTCATAATAATTCTTTAGCGATAATTAATTTAAAACTCACTGACCAATCTAATAATTCAATTGATCTGCGAGGTGAGATTTTGCAAATTAGTATGTGAAGCCGTGAAATTCGTAAACGATTTCAACATGGACTTTCATCATAGCAACTGTTATAGTAAAAACAAGATTTTAAAGTTAAAGCTTGACTGACATAAAACCAACCAAAATTAGAAAAACCCATTGAGGGTAAGCCGTACACATACCTGCACGAGTTATCTCTCCCTTCTTGTTATACACATATTAAAAAATAGAATTCAGAAAAAAAAATGCGGATTGAGTTTTATTCTCTGCAACATATCGTACGGAGGGTATACAAATATCAAATATCTGCCAGCCTCAATCATTGATTTAACTGTTTTTTCTTCGTTAGTTACTTTATTAAATGATTGTATGGGTCTCTTCCCAATTGATTTACAAGTACCTGTTTTCCCAACAGAATTCCCACTCTGTGTAATAGCTCGTAAATTATCCAATTTATTATTTTGAGGACATCCATCAATATGATCAATAACAAGATCATCTTCTATCAATCCGTTATACACTTCATACACGAAACGATGATTATAATATTTTTTCTTTCCAGTACAAAACTTCAAAAATCCCATATTACACACAACACCAACAGATTTCTTCAATCTGCAGTGTCTAACAACACCATCGCGAGAAACTTCATACTTGCTGATCACGGGATGCTTTTGAAATGTTTGGTTCATTATATATACTACTATTTGTCTAATTGATTGTTTGCTTTAATTATTACATTATTTGGAAATCTTCCAATGTAGTCTTGAGGTGTTTTTTATGATTTTGTTGCTGAATCTGTCCTTGACAAGCTCAGGGTTATTGATGGAATTCTTAATTCTTTTATCATATTAACGCTTCAACTCTCTGTATCGCTTACCACCACAACTCAGACACAATTGCAATTTTTCCTCTCACACCTACCCCACATTGTATGCAAGGTATAGGCCCATAACTCCCGTTACGAACGTTTTGTAAATAATATCCACATAATTCCTTTCTGCATGATTTGTTACATGCTTTTAGTGATCCTATCATAAGCCATTTGCAATGGTTCATTATATAATAAATTCTTTATTTAAATACTTGTTTTAATTATATGAATGAAGAATTCGAGAGATTATCATCCATTAAGCCTTACAAAAATATTAAATTCAATCTCGAAAGAACTCTAAAAGATGTGCCAAAACGGGCAATGCATGTTAACAGCTTGATACAAAAAAAAATCGTGACGGTGCTGTTGAATTCAAGCGTGATGGAGCATCTCATAGCTGGTCAACATTTCGAATTGATGGCGTTATTTTTGCCACCATGAACGACGAAAACGCAGCTACGATAATATCATAACTTGACAGTAAAAGTATCTTTTTGGAGTGAAATTAATTGTCAATTTAGAATCAGGTGATTGGTGTATACGAGACAAATTTGAACCAATTCTCAAAGACTAGAAAATAGTCGTTGTTAGTCGTGATTCTAAGCCGGGTCTGTTAACTGGAATAGACCAACCATACTATGAATCAGCATACCCTGAAACTGCAGTTGTTTACGAGGTATATCCGTTAAATGAAAAACCTGATATACGAAAACTAGCGTAGATGAAATAGTCGTCGCTGGCGACCTCGTCGTTGAATTGTGTAGCAGAACGAATAACAGAGCATTTTACAAATGCATCCAGAGGGACAAAACTAACTGATTTACGGCGTAGCAAAATAGCTCAATGGAGTTTAACAGTCAAAGAGTGCGGAGCAACTATTAGCGATATAGCGACATTATAAACATCACTGAGATTTCCAATAACCGTTATGACGATAACCGGAAAAGTATTTTATGAATCGAAATATAACAAAAATGGAGCCCCAATTAAAATTATTGATCATAACAAACACGCATGGACATCCGCGGTCACAATATTTCCACGGAACAGAACAGTAGAGTATATACCCGACGCATTCTTGGGAGAAGAAGATTTTCTCGTTGAAGAAAAACTATTCGAAACTATTAAGCATTTGAGTAAAAACGACCCCGTGTCAGTGTGGTTACTTCGCAGCACAGATACTTTTGATCAGTTTGTAAGACCAAATGGTGAATTATACCGCACTGAAGCGTTGCACAACAAAATGAAAAAACAGCTAATGGTTTTTTAACGGCAAATGATGAAATCATCGACAATGACAATGATGAACAATTACTGACAAACTTCTTTACGATTCCATCGGTAGCAGATCATTTTGCGAGAAAGAAAAACGCATGGAAACCAACACGAACTGAATTCTTGCCAGATATTAAGTCTAGTTGTCTCGAATTTAATCATGGCGGTTTATGGAACCAAAAATACGAGCCTGGAACTACAGGTTCCTCGAGCATCATTTCAGTTGATATGGTTGCTTGTTATTCAGCTAGTTTTCCTATTTATGGATCCGCCGCTGCATATTTTAAACGATTTGGGCACCCCGTACATGAAGTGACTTGTGTTGCAATTAATGGACCATTACCCGACTTTGATTTAACCGATTTTGCTCGTGTAGTATCATTTGAATTCGCTGCAGGACTTCATCGCTGTTGTTATATTTGGATTGGTAGACACATGTCTGAAAAGAATTGGCTGCCAATAGCGTTATTACGGTTCATGATTGATACAAAAATGTTAATTTTGTTGACAGTCAGTGAAGCAATTATATCATATCGGAAACAAACTAATGTCTGGTTACCAGAACCGGAACGTCTTGATAGTATAATTGACGAATCTAGTAAACATATTGATGCCGACGAAGAATATATCATTGAGTGGTCCAAAAGGGTATTTAATCAACGTAACAGTCAAGCAAAAGATCTCGGCAGAAGAATAAGTGGAAAATTCACTCAGGGAGGGAAAAAAATGTGACTATAAAAGCTATTCTTTACGGCTGATTATAGATAGCACCGAATATGACTTTGTAATCGCGGATGCAGTTTCTAAAAACAGGTATGTAGATCGCAAGGACTCTTTCTTGTACAGTTGTTACTTACAGCGACGGTTACAGATCTCCATATACACAGTTGAGGTCTTCTATGCTGGGTTATGCTTGTATCAATTTATTTTCAATGATAAATAGATTTCCTGACACTGCGGTTAGAGTTGCAATTGATTCATTTTATATCGACATAAAGTACATCAACGAGGTCACTGCCAGTAACGATGCTACTGACTAAGAGAGCTGACGTACATGGAGAATTAAAAAGGAAAGACTGCGTGACTATTCTGAATCAGCAGACGTTGAGATTAAAAACAGTTACTTGCAAGGAGATAATTTATCAGAACGTACTAATGCACCACCGATATCTGATCCAATTTGTAGATATTAAACAGTTTTTTTAAACGGCTGTGGAGGGTCAGCACAGACGACTCTGGAAATTGAATTATATCGTGGGCGAGCAAATATGATTGTGCTGACACCAACCCATATATTAGCGCGAAAGATAAAACAACGAAACGTTGAAGCTTGTACTTATCACAGCTTTTTTCGATACAAGGGCGATGAATGGACCCCTGAAAGAATGGGTGAGAAATTCATTCCCGCGGTTATTATTTGGGATGAGATATGTACTGTTTCGGTGGATGTAGAAATCATGCGAATACAGCAGTGATAATGTGGAGATCATGGCCAACCACCACCATTTTAGGTGGGAGTCCACATGATTGGTTGAAAGGGTTTGTTGACTATTATGAAGAAATCGATACAAGATAAAATAGAACTTGATGAACAATTACGTGAAGTCAAGAAATTAATTAGATTACAACCGGATAAAATCCAATGTGAAATAATCAGAGAATAATTCCTCAAACTCCCATGGTGCAAATTTGGGAAGCATGGAGACCAAATGATTTTGTAGTGGCAAGTAGAAAGATAGCCAGAGACAAACTTCAGAGAAAGTTGTTTGAATTACACAAAGAAAAATTTCCAACACTTCCAACGCCGCTGTGTTATAGACCCTCGGATACACGGAGGCAGAATATTGAAGTTGAAATTCCAGGCCAGTCAGGACCAGACAAACAAACACTAGTGTTAAATGATATTGTGCTGGTTGATATCAGTGTTGTCGAAGATGCATTGCGTGCTGATAAATCGCCATGGACGCTGGGTTAAGTAACAACAAGACATTCCTCGCAGGGATTAACCATCAAGGATACAATTGTTTGGAGAGTTGATAATCGCATCGAGTGGTCAAATTTAGTCTATCTTGCAGTATCCAGAGTACGGCAAATATGTCAGCTTTGAAGAATTGTTTTCGACGACGAAACAACAATGGATGATATTTATGTTAAAATCATTAATAAAAAACTCTCCGGATGTAAACAACAAGACCAAGAGAAGAAACGAGAATTTGATATTGATGCCGAATTAATAATTGCACTGAAACAACAACTGAATAATCACTGTGCGAGTTGCAATTGTATAATGCGTTGGCAGTATTCGGATAAAGATCCTCGACAATTTACCGTAGACATAAAAAATAACAGTCTCGGTCATGTCAGAAACAATGTGATGTTGACTTGTCTTGAGTGCAACAGACGCAATGGCGCTAGTTAAGACCATGCTGTGGCATTTGAGAATCGTCAGAAATCACTTGTAGTTGTTCGCGTGTAAACCCTGCTGAGGGGCGGTTTAATCCAATCTATAGATTGACGGTCTACCAGTTGATCGTGTTATAGTAGATATTTTATGCGTAGTGACACTCCAAATATGATCAGTAGCCCTTCTTTTACCTCCTTCAAGCTCTCCTGGTTCATATAAATATCTCACGGTAACATTGCCGAGAATTGGCTGAGAAACGTTTTCTTTTCGTGGTTGTCATATATACTTTTTTTTCGTTGTTAGGTTTCATATTGATTTCTCTTTTAATCTCGTTATTCAGCGTTGCAACTACTCCTGGTAACCTTATGACCCATTCACGAGATCTTTTTTCTTGGATGAATTCTTTCGCGTATTGATATCCAAATAACCGCTCAGCAAGAGTCTGATTAAATCGTTCAACAATTGCCTGATCGCGATGTAGCGCAGTATGCCCCGTCTGATGGTGACATTGTGATGTTTCATCGCTGATAAATCAGCCTTGAAATTCCTTGCCATATCAACTTGTAAATAGATTTGGCCAGCGTAGTGGGTCTCGTCGATAAATCCTTTCAAATGCAGAAGCTACTTCAGTGGCTGACTTTGTTTTTAGCGGTTTTGCTTGCTTCTATCGACTGGCAACATCAACTACGGTTAGCGCGTATTTGTAGCCGTTGTCATGTGGTAAAAATAATAAATCAGCTTGATGAACTTCATTGGGTATAATAACATGAAAATGTGAGAAGTTGATTTGTTTAGGATGCGGTAAATAGATTTGCCATATAGCCTGTTTGGATAACCAATTAGCCGCAGTGGCCCTTTTCACTTTTGCGGCACTGGCGAGTTTAATGATTGCAGCTCTACCCCTCCAGTATCCTCTCTGAGAATAATAAATAGATTCCATATTATTAATTACCAGCGCCCATCATTAATTTGCCTATCATAGCTGATTTTACCAACCATGGAGCCAATTTTTCTTTGAAAGATATATTCTTGACGGAGTGAAGAATTGCATTTAACGCATGAATTAATTTCACATCTGCTAGATGTCTATCCTGCAAATTGTTGCTTTTACATGCAACATCATGAGCAGGACACGCCATATCAATAGCGTTTATTGGTTCTTCACCACGTCGGGGCTGATTTTGATCATCGAGTCCGATATCTAATCGTGTTCCTGGGCCACAGTAGCTATATCCTGGAAGGTGCTTTTCTCCTGGATACTTTGCCCATGGGGTTCCAGGGAGTTTCGCTAACTTGGCTGCAATATCACCTCCTCGTTTTTTTTAAAACGTGTCCGGATTTCATAGAAACAAATCTAATTTTTTTTATACCACATGTTGCACACCTACCCGTAAGTGCTGATCTGTTATTTTTAGTTGTAATCGTCGTCACATCATTTGTGCTAGTACGCGTTTTACACTTCACACACTATAGATCCATAATTTATGTATAGAGATATGAATATAATTGATTTTTCAGCGACTTAAACAAGATAACCAGTTAAGCATCATGCAGCGCTACCAAACATTATACGCGCAATTATAATCGGGACATCTGGATCCGGCAAAACGCAATTGTTGCTCAATTTAATAATGAGATGAATGAAGTGGGATAAGTTGTATTTAGTTGCTCCTAGAGTAGATGATAAACGATGCTTTGAAGTGTGAAAGGATTTTAACGAGAATGCATCAGAAATTAAAGGTGAGAACGTCGTTGATTTTATAACTGATATTGATGAGGCACCATCAGTGGATGATTTTAATGGGAGCATTAACAATTTAGTCGTATACGACGATGTGATGTTAGACAATCAAAAAAAAACCCAGCTAGAATATTTTCCCGATTCAGGCATAAAAACACCGACGTGATATAAGTCACTCAACGGTACACTCAGATTCCAAAAGTGATCAGAGATAATTGTAATATTCTTGCTGTGTTTATCGGCGTTGATACACATACGTTACGAAATATTTGGCAGACATGGTGCTCTGATATAGACTTTAATAACGCTCAGTCAACCCCACACGGACTTATAACAATACATTTGCATGATCCCCGAACACGATATCGTATCGGACTTGATCAAATATTTGGTTAACCCCTAGCAGCAGGAGGGGGAGGGGGCAATGGTAACATCTTTGCGACGTGTTTTTGTTAAGCAACGAAAACGCGAATTGAGTATCACCCGCGCAAACTCATGTTTTGAGCAAAAAATCAATGTCTCCGTTTACCAGATTGGAGACTTTTTTTTTTTTGGTTAAAATATGAGATTTCGTAGGAAGGCTCTATTTTATTGTTTTGAAGGCTTAAAGTGATTTTGTCGGAAAAAGTTGTCCGATTCATCCCCCCCCCTGCTGCTATTGTTAAATCCATAGCAGCAGCAGGGAGAGCGAAATTACAACAACGTTGGCGTCGTTATTTTACCCAATGGAGACTTCAATTAGGTATTTCGAAGAACATCGTTAACTACATAAATTGTTAAATCCCTGGGGTGGGTTGCGTCGATTGTTTTTAATTTTATTTTGCTGAATGGTCTCTTTTATAACGCATTTTCGAGGAAGCCTCAGATTAACTCGTCGACGCTTCTAAAAAAATTGTAGTGTTCTCTCTCCCTGCTGCTCCAGTGAATATTTTCACTTATGGAAGCGAGAAGTATTTATTCGTAGGGTAAAAATGTGACGGTGTAATAACTCAGTTGCCAAATTTTGATTTAATCTAGGCTTGTAAACAATTAGAAAAAATGTCACGGGTGTTTTGTGCGAGACCAGTTAACCTCCGCACCAAACGCGTTGAAACCGATATCATTAAACTCGATAATTCCAACATTTCTGGAACTCACTGGACCACATACGCGATTTTATTTATTTCGATTCGTATGAATTAGCCCCATTATAAGAATTTATAAAATAAAATAATCCAGTAGTCCAGTTAGTTACTCAACTTTACCAACACAGACAATAACTGACCCACCAATATACAGCATAAAAGTAATTGCATTACTCGAGTCTTTATCAGAATCAAACAAACCACCTCATAAAGATTTACATGATGATACAAGTCAGCGTTGGAAATCTACATCATATTTAAATAAATTAATTTAATTATAAAGGTAGATATTAATATCCGAATTGATAAATCTTGCAAATGTGGATTTAAATAAATACCAATGGAGTGTACTCAATACATATTTCACGTGGACACCTAACAATAATACCATTTAAGTTACTGCAGATATCCGGGGTATCTAAATGTTAGCTCTGATTTCACCGTGACAGTTTAATGAATCATCAAGTACATCTACTGATGTTATTAGCGCAAGTATAATAATACAAAGTGGATCAACTGAAACATTTAGAATAACCCCCATCAATGGTGGTTTAGCATCAGCGTCACTCACATGGTATGTATAATTTGTAATTGATTTAAGTAAAAAAAAATATAATAAACGCAAAAAAGGTATAGATACAATGAAGTGCAACAAGTACAAAATCAACAAAATAATCTTATTGGCTAATAAACAATAAAATAAATAATGTATGAGCGTTGTCATGGTAGATATAATTCTGTATTCTGTTTCTATTGATATTGCTGTAACTAGTTCATTGCTATCAATGTTGATAACTTAACGGTGTTAACAATTTGTGTTTCAACTACAACAACAATAGCTGGCCTTGCTAACATAATTGCATAATAAACAATATCTACATTTAGCCAGAATAAACTAAATGAGTTTATAATTATTTTATATACCGCTACGGCTGTTTATTTCCAAATATCATCATTACTGTTTAAGACCCTTAACGACGAAAAAATATCCGATGACTAGTTCTTAGCAATGATTAAGATTTACGATAAGGCAATGATGTTTGATTTAGAAACTAATAATAATAATAATAATAATAATAATAATAATAATAATAATAATAATGATAATAATAATAATAATAATAATAATAATAATAATAATAATAATACTAATACTAATACTAATACTACTACTACTACTACTACTACTAATAATAATAATAATAATAATGTCACAGGAAGTACTGCAACATTTAGCCGCTAACACAACCCCGGCAAGAACAATGATGATATCAATAACCTCATCAAACCCTAAATTCAGAGTGAACTTTCGGAAAGCGATTACCGTTAAAGAAATTGCGTTTGCTAATTGTGAGTATACTAATGTTGGCCAAAAACAAGGTCCAAATCATTCGCAGATCAACAGTCAACTAATTAACTGGTATTTCCAAAAGAACCAGATGCAACTCAGATTGTAGGTCATTGGATTATGATATGGAAGTCATTAAATCGAGGATATAAATGATGAAGCTCAGCGTAGGATGGATCAAATTCATTACAGGAAAAGAATCAAATATACCTAGCAGCAGAGAGGGCGAACCTCACAACGTTTTGAGACAAAATTTTGATTGAAATCTTAAAACGAGCCTTCCTACGATCTCATTTTAACCAAAAAAGGGGCGAACCTCACAACTTTCCGGCAAAAAAAATCGATTGAAAAATCTCATATTTTAACTAAAAAAAAGATCTCCATTTGCAATATGGAGATTTTACGATTTTTTAATCAATTTTGGTCGCAACGTTGTTGTCACTCACCCTCTCTGCTGCTGAACTTTCAGTTCTGGTTAATAATTTTTTTACGATGAAAATCACTAAGATTTCAACCGAATATTTGATCAAGTCCGATATCGTGTCCCAGACCTTGTCTGGGAATCATGTAAATTTATTGTTACAAATCCGTGCGAGGTTGACTGAGCGTTACTAAAGAAATTTTTAAATTGATTATGATCCATATCACCGCAGTACCAAGTTTACCAAATATTTCGTAACGTATGAGTATCAACTCCGTTGAATACACTCAATAAATTGCAGTTATCTCTGATCACTTTTGGAATCTGTGTGTAGCGTTGAGTGACATATATCACGTCAGTGTTTTTGTGCCTGCCTCGGGAAAATATCCCAGCTGGGTTTGTTTGTTTATCCAACATTACATCGTCGTATACAACTAAATTGTGAATGTTTCCATCAAGATCTTCAACTGATGGTGCCTCGTCAATATCGGTAATAAAATCAACGACGTTTTCATCTTTAATCTCTGAAGCGTTTTCATTAAAATCTTTTAACACTTCATAGCATCGTTGATCATCTACGCGGCGCTTTGCGCTGGGAAATTAAATACAACTTATCTCCCGGCCTTTTTTTAACCGTTATTTTGATGATTTAACCTGTTTTTCACGGAGAGTCTTTAAAAACTCTTCTGGAGTCGGTATCGGTTTATTTTTCCGTTGTAGGTATTCTATTGCGGAACGATATTTGACGCCACCACACTCGGTGCAAATCTGATATTTCCCTCGAACACCCTTTCCACAACCAAGACAGGGTTTTGGGCCATCAACATATCCTTGTTTTGCAGAGCAATTATGAACTCCACAGAACTTTCCGAGGCTATTTTTCTCACAGCGTCGTGTAGACCCTTGAAACAGCCAAGAGCATTTATTACGCGATTGTGATTCAATCATTATAATTAAGTCTTAATAAATATTCAATTAGACGTTAAAAAACACTATTGATAATGATTAGCACTTATTCTGATAACATGTTCTAGTTTTTTCAAACTCCACAATCATATTACGATCTTCAAGAATTTTACAAAAGGCGTTTAGGATCATCATGGAGTGTTTCTAGTAAAAAATCCGCAATTGAATTACTCACCGAGGATAGTTATCTACGCCATGGGGTGATTATTCAACAACGGGAAAAATTTTACGTTTTTGTGGATGATCCGGACATAACAGGATTTCAAGGATGCTCTGCGGTTAATGAAATTATCCCCCGGGAGAGATTGAGATATCCCTCTATCGACATTGATTCTAAAACCCCATCGTTGGAAGAGTTGTTATTGTATTTCAATGACTTAGTTGACACTGTCAATGATGTTTTGGTTTTTGAAACCAGTAGTGGTTATCACATTTTATTGAAAACGATTCCGATCGATTTTGATGATCATCGATCGTTGTTGAGGAAAATTGACGCAGACAGACCAACATGGAACGTTGATACGCAGGCTGGACTTCATAGTATCAAATTACCCGGGACAAGATCAGCAAAACCAAACAGCGTTGATAAGAGATTAATTTATCCTGTAACATCTACTAGTTCATTATTGTCTTGTCCTTTTTCTGTGCAATCATGTTACGAAAAAGTCATTGACGATAAAATCACTAATGGCAGAGCCATCAATGGCAGAGCCATCAATGATGAACAAATTAGAAAGATTTCAACAGCGCTGACTGGACAACCAGATCAAATCACTGGGATTACAAATCAAACCGGCAATATGATTTCACTGGGGAGAGTTGCTGGTTCGTTTTGTAATATTTGTCACCGCCGACACGGATATAACGAGTTCGGTGGATACATTGAAGGAAAAGCCATTGATGCGTTTGTGGTAGTTTATTCTGATAGACTCGTGATAGGTTGTTTCCATAGTACAAAAAATAAAATCAATCTCGTTAACACCGAGGATAGAATCACCAGCAATGATAGTAAAACACGCTACGAAAAATACCTAGCGTCGTATAATTATCACCGAGAGGATCATTGTGGGGAATTTCCCATGAAGACACCGGATTATACTTATTGTGAGGCTCCTGTTCATGAAAACGGCCAAGGATGTAAAATCATCCTCAACGATGACTATATAGACGGATCCCCTTGTGGAATGGGAAAATCAGAAGCAGCCTGGAAATCAATACCAGCTGATAAATCAACGTTGTGTATTAGCTACAGAAAGACCTTTACACGAAAGACCGCATTCGATTACAATCTCGAATCGTATGAAACAATTCACGGAGGAATTATTTTTGATACAAGAACTCATCGAAGGGTTATTTCGCAAATTGAATCCATTGTACGAGTCAGGGGAATTCCCGATGTGTTAGTGTTAGATGAGTGGCACGGAATTCTCCGTCAAATAATGTCATCGTGCGGTGGAAAGTCAATTTGGGAAACACTCACGTGGTTAATTTGTTCTGCAAAACGAGTAATCGTACTTGACGCTGATGCCAACAACGACGATCTAGAATTATTCAGGAAATATTTTAATCGTCCAGACATGAAATTTGTCATCAATGATTATCAACCCGATCATGGTAAAAAAATTTATTGTGGAACAGTCTCATCACGACAACTACGTAAAATTATTAGACGCGCTGCAACGAGGAAATCGTGCCGTAGTTTTCACACAAAACAAAAGACACGGGAATTATTCCGTAGAAGCCCTTGCTAAATTGTTACAACATTTAGGATACCGAGTGAAGTATTATCACGCTGATACGGATTGCGTTGAAAAACAGCGAGACTTTGCTGATCCCGTTGAAGCGTTTGAGAACATCGATGTAGTGATTTAGAACAGCACCGTAGAAGCAGGAATATCGATCGTAGACGAACGATTCAAGCACACGGCGGTGTTTTCTGAACAATTAGGATCGGTAGAAGCAACTAAACAGGCAATTCATCGTTTCAGAAACATTATTGAAATCCATTATTCAGTGACAAAGTCACCAGCAACTAAACGATCTTCCACACCGCTGCCGCTAACACGAGATGAAATTATCTCCACGATTGAATCTCATGAAAGGGATTTATCCTCTACGGAATTATTATTTAGGACTCCAAATCTCAATGACGTACACTCTAGTTATGGATACGCGTTTATCAGTGCCATTATCGAGGAAAACAACTCCAAGTGTTATTTTACTGGACGACTTGTTACGATGATGAAACGAACCGGATATGAAGTCACGTGAGAACTACCAGATGAATATTCGTTGTGGTGTGAAAAAATAAAAAAAAAATAAAACTAACAGCATCGATAACGCGGCAATTAACAATAATCCCGTCCTAGATGATTTTTTGAAATCTACCATCGTAGAAAGAATTGCTGCTGCGGGAAATGCTAGCATTAATGATAAAGTCATCAATGATAAAACCATCAATGGCAGCGCCATCAATGATACACAACAAAAATACCATCGATATGATCCTGAACAGCGATTAGAACCCTACGCGAAGAAATTGATGTATCTAAATCATGTATTTCAAACTGATGTGGGAAAATTGGATACCGATCAAATAGAACAACTTGATAAAAACGTTAATAGATTACAGCGATACCAGCGAGTCCTTGTTGATAAATTTAATGATGGTAAGTCAATTATTACACAACAATGCCGATCTGATAAAATTAATCCACGGCAACAACTCGAAATTGTCAGAAATGTCATTGAAGTATTAAAAATCCCCGATGTGGTTCCGGATCAGCTTGATGTGAAAAGCGTCTTTGTGAACCGTGCTGGGTTAATCGAAAATATCAATACGATGTTAAAAAATCCTGACCAACTCGATAAATATCAATCGCTGTTAAAACACTTCAATGAAATATTTCCGGATGTGAAATTCTTTAGAAAGGGAACACTATCAGTGAAAAATATCATTGAAAAATCAAGTTGATTTATAAGGGATTTGGTGGAAGATTACAATCTGATGATAAACCTAAACACTCAGGAAGATCTAATCTCAAGTTGTTTTATCCTGAATGGCCCCAATCTGACTTCGTAGATGATCCAACATGGATTAATGAAACCCTCGATGATGTGGGATTCGCTGGTAAAGATGTGACTGCAACGGATACACACACTACAATGTTGCGATTTCATGTGTGGACCGTTAATGGTTGGTTTTCCCGATACGACTGTTCAGATTGATCAAAACAAGAATGGAGGAAGTGTGATATTAATTATTTTATATAGAATTTTCCACACTTCCTCCATCACTGATAACGCCGTTAAAACAACAAAATAACGCTTCCATGATCGTGTTAAAAATCATCTATGATATGTCTATGACGATCATTGTCAAGTTCAGTGTAATACACTCGAGTATGTGATTTTCATCCTACCGAGTTTAATTATTTCATCGTCGGTGATTGATCATACCGGAACAATGGTAATTTTGATGGTGCTAGTTTTAGTTTTCCCGATTCAATATCATGAAGAGATTGACTGGCTTTTTGAGAAGCACGCTCAACGCGATTATTCATCCATGATCTCCCAAACATCATTGCATGTATGATTCTGGTATCGATTTAGTGTTTAATTAAATAACATCTATTATATAATGTCGTTGTTTGAAAACGCATTGAATGATTATAGACGCGCTTATCCCACAGTGACCATTCGTGATAAAATCACTAGTTCTGGTAGAAGGATAATCACGGAAAAATGCCCTGATGGTATCAGTCACATTTGTCATGTCCATGAAAATAGAAATTCCGCTGCACGTATCCGTCTACAACAGAAATACCGCAAACAGATCCAACACGTGTTGGATGTAAAAATGCTAGCGTTTACAATTAAAAAACTTCCTAAACAGCAATAACACTTCTGATTAATCATCAATCATCCATATAGTTTTCTTCGAGTCTGCTCTTCCAGTTCTTCCATTTTTAATTTATCCATCATTTCACAATGAAAATATTCATTGAAAGGTTTTTCAATGAAGGGTTCTTCTGTTTGCTTTTTTGGATAAAGACGTTTATCGACTTCATCAAGAAACTCACGGTCCTAATCGGGAATATGTTTCTTCCATGAGTCATCATTGATGGCTCTACCATCGCGTTTTCGTTTTTTCTTTCTTCGAGATATATCATTGATGGCGCTGCCATTGATGGCGCTGCCATTGATGGCTCTGCCATTAGTGACTTTTCCATTGATGGCTCTGCATTGATGGCTCTGCCATTAGTGACTTTGTCCTCGGTGTTACCGAGGGTGACTTGTTTGTAGCAGTTTTCAATATAATTGTATTCTGATAATAGATTGTTGTATTCATTTTTCAATATGATATAGTCTTGTTTTATTGTTTCTAGTTCTCGATGAACATCATTGAGTTCTGTTCTTAGTTTATCACGTTGAATAACTATATCATTGAGTTCTGTTCTTAGTTTATCGCGTTGAATAACTATATCATTACAACGTTGCACTTGATATTCAATATCCTC
This sequence comes from Unio delphinus, assembly GCA_029339505.1. Lineage (NCBI taxonomy): Eukaryota > Metazoa > Mollusca > Bivalvia > Unionida > Unionidae > Unio > Unio delphinus. The sequence continues at coordinate 7,163,585 of JAQISU010000162.1, forward strand.
ATCTGATATTTTTTGCCGGTTAATTTCTATCAATGATCTTCGTAGCGAATTATTTTTATTAGTCAGGTTAGACACTTGTAGTTGTAATCGACGAATGGTTTCCTTGTCATTGATAGCGCTGTCATTGATGGCGCTGCCATTAAAAATGCTAGCATTTTCACCAGTGATTCTATCACCAGTGATTCTATCACAAGTGATTTTATCACCGATCACATAATCACAATATGATGATTTACCATCTATAAACTGTGATATTTCATTTTCAACTTCTGCATCAATGATCCGCTCAATAGCCGGAATACTATTGACTTCTTCATGTCTCCAGATCTTATATATCCGTTGATAACTGATTTTATACCGATCAGCAATTTCCGATACCGGTAAGTGATTTCTAAGTTGTTTAATCTTGTTGATGTCATCGCTGGTTAGTATTCTACGAAGGGGCATTATACTTAAACAATATTTTTTCAACAACAACAATAACAATAACAATAACAACAACAACAATGTTGTATTGACTATGATTAATGGCGCAAGTGTGATATTAATTATTTTATATAGGAATTTCCACACTTCCTCCATCAATGATAACACCCTTAAAACAACAAAATAAGACTTCTACGGAAGATGTTAAAACTACAATAACAATGTCAGATTGATCAGCGTAGAAATGAGGAAAGTGTGGTATTAATTTTTTTATATACAATTTCCACACTTTCCTCATCACTGATAACGCCGTTAAAACAACAAAATAACGCTTATACGGAGTGACAATATTTTGCTGTATTGACTGTTCAGATTGATCAGCGTAGATATGGCGAAAGTGTCATAATTATTATTTTATATACAATTTGGACACTTTCGCCATCGATGATAACGCCGTTAAAACAACAAAATAAGACTTCTACGGAAGATGTTAAAACTACAATAACTACAACAATGTTGTATTGGGTTCTATGATTGATGAGGGAAGTGTCAGTATTATTTTATTTGTATACAATTATGTGACTTCCCTCATCAATGATAACGCTGTTAAAACGCTTCCATGATCGTGTTAAAAATCATCCGACATGTCTGACATGTAACCAACAGCAATGTTGAATCGGCCGATTATAATTTTTTTTATATGAAAATTGGCCGTTTCAACATTGATCGTATAGCCCTTAAAACAACAAAATAATGCTTCTACTGTGATCTAAAGTCAATGATTCCTTAAACACTATACCAGTTCGAGTCACTAGAATAAAACAAATATTTCATTGACTCTGTTATAACAATTAATAATTATATCACAATCATTCATCTTATAAGACTCAGATGATAAATTAACAACATCAATAACACCAACATCTCAGATGATAAACATAACGGTTTTGAAAATTTTATAGAAATAATTATTTTTTCTGCACTAATAATATGTCATGACTTTTTATTGTTGTTGTTGTTGTTATATTACTCAACTGTTAATACTTACTAAAGCAATTTAGTAACAACAACAACAACATTGATGCAGAAGTTGAAAATGAAATATCACAGTTTATAGATGGCAAATCATCATATTGTGATGATGTGATCGGTGATAAAATCACTGGTGATAGAATCACTGGTGATAGAATCACTGGTGAAAATGCTAGCATTTTTAATGGCAGCGCCATCAATGACAGCGCCATCAATGACAAGGAAACCATTCGTCGATTACAACTACAAGTGTCTAACCTGACTAATAAAAATAATTCGCTACGAAGATCATTGATAGAAATTAACCGGCAAAAAATATCAGATGAGGATATTGAATATCAAGTGCAACGTTGTAATGATATAGTTATTCAACGCGATAAACTAAGAACAGAACTCAATGATATAGTTATTCAACGTGATAAACTAAGAACAGAACTCAATGATGTTCATCGAGAACTAGAAACAATAAAACAAGACTATATCATATTGAAAAATGAATACAACAATCTATTATCAGAATACAATTATATTGAAAACTGCTACAAACAAGTCACCCTCGGTAACACCGAGGACAAAGTCACTAATGGCAGAGCCATCAAAGGCAGCGCCATCAATGGAAAAGTCACTAATGGCAGAGCCATCAATGGCAGCGCCATCAATGGCAGCGCCATCAATGATATATCTCGAAGAAAGAAAAAACGAAAACGCGATGGTAGAGCCATCAATGATGACTCATGGAAGAAACAAATTCCCGATCAGGACCGTGAGTTTCTTGATGAAGTCGATAAACTTCTTTATCCAAAAAAAGCAAACAGAAGAACCCTTCATTGAAAAACCTTTCAATGAATATTTTCATCGTAAAATGATGGATAAATTAAAAATGGAAGAGTTGGAAGAGCAGACTCGAAGAAAACTAAATGGATGATTGATGATTAATCAGAAGTGTTATTGCTGTTTAGGAAGTTTTTTAATTGTAAACGCTAGCATTTTTACATCCAACACGTGTTGGTTCTGTTTGCGGTATTTCTGTTGTAGACGGATACGTGCAGCGGAATTTCTATTTTCATGGACATGACAAATGTGAGTGATACCATCAGGGCATTTTTCCGTGATTACCAGAACTAGTGATTTTATCACGAATGGTCACTGTGGGATAAGCGCGTCTATAATCATTCAATGCGTTTTCAAACAACGACATTATATAATAGATGTTATTTAATTAAACACTAAATCGATATCAGAATCATACATACAATGATGTTTGGGAGATCATGGATGAATAATCGCGTTGAGCGTGCTTCTCAAAATGCCAGTCAATTTCTCCATGATATTGAATCGGGAAAACTAAAACTAGCACCACCAAAATTACCATTGTTCCGGTATGATCAATCACCGACGATGAAATAATCAAACTCGGTAGGATGAAAATCACATACTTGAGTGTATTACACTGAACTTGACAATGATCGTCATAGACATATCATAGATGATTTTTAACACGATCATGGAAGCGTTATTTTGTTGTTTTAACGGCGTTATCAGTGATGGAGGAAGTGTGGAAAATTCTATATAAAATAATTAATATCACACTTCCTCCATTCTTGTTTTGATCAATCTGAACAGTCGTATCGGGAAAACCTACCATTAACGGTCCACACATGAAATCGCAACATTGTAGTGTGTGTATCCGTTGCAGTCACATCTTTACCAGCGAATCCCACATCATCGAGGGTTTCATTAATCCATGTTGGATCATCTACGAAGTCAGATTGGGGCCATTCAGGATAAAACAACTTGAGATTAGATCTTCCTGAGTGTTTAGTTTTATCATCAGATTGTAATCTTCCACCAAATCCCTTATAAATCAACTTGATTTTTTCAATGATATTTTTCACTGATAGTGTTCCCTTTCTAAAGAATTTCACATCCGGAAATATTTCATTGAAGTGTTTTAACAGCGATTGATATTTATCGAGTTGGTCAGGATTTTTTAACATCGTATTGATATTTTCGATTAACCCAGCACGGTTTACAGAGACGCTTTTCACATCAAGCTGATCCGGAACCACATCGGGGATTTTTAATACTTCAATGACATTTCTGACAATTTCGAGTTGTTGCCGTGGATTAATTTTATCAGATCGGCATTGTTGTGTAATAACTGACTTACCATCATTAAATTTATCAACAAGGACTCGCTGGTATCGCTGTAATATATTAACGTTTTTATCAAGTTGTTCTATTTGATTGGTATCCAATTTTTCCACATCAGTTTGAAATACATGATTTAGATACATCAATTTCTTCGCGTAGGGTTCTAATCGCTGTTCAGGATCATATCGATGGTATTTTTGTTGTGTATCATTGATGGCGCTGCCATTGATGGTTTTATCATTGATGACTTTATCATTGATGCTAGCATTTCCCGCAGCAGCAATTCTTTCTCCGATGGTAGATTTCAAAAAATCATCTAGGACGGGATTATTGTTAATTGCCGCGTTATCGATGCTGTTAGTTTTATTTTTTTTTATTTTTTCACACCACAACGAATATTCATCTGGTAGTCCCCACGTGACTTCATATCCGGTTCGTTTCATCATCGTAACAAGTCGTCCAGTAAAATAACACTTGGAGTTGTTTTCCTCGATAATGGCACTGATAAACGCATATCCATAACTAGAGTGTACGTCATTGAGATTTGGAGTCCTAAATAATAATTCCGTAGAGGATAAATCCCTTTCATGAGATTCAATCGTGGAGATAATTTCATCTCGTGTTAGCGGCAACGGTGTGGAAGATCGTTTAGTTGCTGGTGACTTTGTCACTGAATAATGGATTTCAATAATGTTTCTGAAACGATGAATTGCCTGTTCAGTTGCTTCTACCGATCCTAATTGTTCAGGAAACACCGCCATGTGCTTGAATCGTTCGTCTACGATCGATATTCCTGCTTCTACGGTGCTGTTATAAATCACTACATCGATGTTCTCAAACGCTTCAACGGGATCAGCAAAGTCTCGCTGTTTTTCAACGCAATCCGTATCAGCGTGATAATACTTCACTCGGTATCCTAAATGTTGTAACAATTTAGCAAAGGGCTTCTACGGAATAATTCCCGTGTCTTTTGTTTTGTGTGAAAACTACGGCACGATTTCCTCGTTGCAGCGCGTCTAATAATTTTACGTAGTTGTCGTGGTGAGACTGTTCCACAATAAATTTTTTTACCTTGATCGGGTTGATAATCATTGATGACAAATTTCATGTCTGGACGATTAAAATATTTCCTGAATAATTCTAGATCGTCGTTGTTGGCATCAGCGTCAAGTACGACTACTCGTTTTGCAGAACAAATTAACCACGTGAGTGTTTCCCAAATTTGCTTTCCACGGCACGATGAAATTATTTGACGGAGAATTCCGTGCCACTCATCTAACACTAACACATCGGGAATTCCCCTGACTCGTACAATGGATTCAATTTGCGAAATAACCCTTCGATGAGTTCTTGTATCAAAAATAATTCCTCCGTGAATTGTTTCATACGATTCGAGATTGTAATCGAATGCGGTCTTTCGTGTAAAGGTCTTTCTGTAGCTAATACACAACGTTGATTTATCAGCTGGTATTGATTTCCAGGCTGCTTCTGATTTTCCCATTCCACAAGGGGATCCGTCTATATAGTCATCGTTGAGGATGATTTTACATCCTTGGCCGTTTTCATGAACAGGAGCCTCACAATAAGTATAATCCGGTGTCTTCATGGGAAATTCCCCACAATGATCCTCTCGGTGATAATTATACGACGCTAGGTATTTTTCGTAGCGTGTTTTACTATCATTGCTGGTGATTCTATCCTCGGTGTTAACGAGATTGATTTTATTTTTTGTAGTACGGAAACAACCTATCACGAGTCTATCAGAATAAACTACCACAAACGCATCAATGGCTTTTCCTTCAATGTATCCACCGAACTCGTTATATCCGTGTCGGCGGTGACAAATATTACAAAACGAACCAGCAACTCTCCCCAGTGAAATCATATTGCCGGTTTGATTTGTAATCACAGTGATTTGATCTGGTTGTCAAGTCAGCGCTGTTGAAATCTTTTTAATTTGTTCATCATTGATGGCTCTGCCATTGATGGCTCTGCCATAAGTGATTTTATCGTCAGTGACTTTTTCGTAACATGATTGCACAGAAACAGGACAAGACAATAATGAACTAGTAGATGTTACAGGATACATTAATCTCTTATCAACGCTGTTTGGTTTTGCTGATGTGTCCCGGGTAATTTGATACTATGAAGTCCAGCCTGCGTATCAACGTTCCATGTTGGTCTGTCTGCGTCAATTTTCCTCAACAACGATCGATGATCATCAAAATCGATCGGAATCGTTTTCAATAAAATGTGATAACCACTACTGGTTTCAAAAACCAAAACATCATTGACAGTGTCAACTAAGTCATTGAAATACAATAACAACTCTTCCAACGATGGGGTTTTAGAATCAATGTCGATAGAGGGATATCTCAATCTCTCCCAGGGGATAATTTCATTAACCGCAGAGCATCCTTGAAATCCTGTTATGTCCGGATCATCCACAAAAACGTAAAATTTTTCCCGTTGTTGAAAAATCAACCAATGGCGTAGATAACTATCCTCGGTGAGTAATTCAATTGCGGATTTTTTACTAGAAACACTCCATGATGATCCTAAACGCCTTTTGTAAAATTCTTGAAGATCGTATTATGATTGTGGAGTTTGAAAAAACTCTAACATGTTATCAGAATAAGTGCTAATCATTATCAATAGTGTTTTTTAACGTCTAATTGAATATTTATTAAGACTTAATTATAATGATTGAATCACAATCGCGTAATAAATGCTCTTGGCTGTTTCAAGGGTCTACACGACGCTGTGAGAAAAATAGCCTCGGAAAGTTCTGTGGAGTTCATAATTGCTCAGCAAAACAAGGATATGTTGATGGCCCAAAACCCTGTCTCGGTTGTGGAAAGGGTGTTCGAGGGAAATATCAAATTTGCACCGAGTGTGGTGGCGTCAAATATCGTTCCGCAATAGAATACCTACGACGGAAAAATAAACCGATACCGACTCCAGAAGAGTTTTTAAAGACTCTCCGTGAAAAACAGGTTAAATCATCAAAATAACGGTTAAAAAAAGGCCGGGAGATAAGTTGTATTTAATTTCCCAGCGCAAAGCGCCGCGTAGATGATCAACGATGCTATGAAGTGTTAAAAGATTTTAATGAAAACGCTTCAGAGATTAAAGATGAAAACGTCGTTGATTTTATTACCGATATTGACGAGGCACTATCAGTTGAAGATCTTGATGGAAACATTAACAATTTAGTTGTATACGACGATGTAATGTTGGATAAACAAACAAACCCAGCTAGGATATTTTCCCGAGGCAGGCACAAAAACACTGACGTGATATATGTCACTCAACGCTACACACAGATTCCAAAAGTGATCAGAGATAACTGCAATTTATTGTGTGTATTCAACGGAGTTGATACTCATACGTTACGAAATATTTGGTAAACTTGGTACTGCGGTGATATGGATCATAATCAATTTAAAAATTTCTTTAGTAACGCTCAGTCAACCTCGCACGGATTTGTAACAATAAATTTACATGATTCCCAGACAAGGTCTGGGACACGATATCGTATCGGACTTGATCAAATATTCGGTTGAAATCTTAGTGATTTTCATCGTAAAAAAATTATTAACCAGAACTGAAAGTTCAGCAGCAGAGAGGGTGAGTGACAACAACGTTGCGACCAAAATTGATTAAAAAATCGTAAAATCTCAAATGGAGATATTTTTTTAGTTAAAATATGAGATTTTTCAATCGATTTGTTTTGCCGGAAAGTTGTGAGGTTCGCCCCTTTTTTGGTTAAAATGAGATCGTAGGAAGGCTCGTTTTAAGATTTCAATCAAAATTTTGTCTCAAAACGTTGTGAGGTTCTCCCTCTCTGCTGCTTACCTATTACGGTTCACGAACCATCCATGTCAGCCGCAATTGAAATAAAGTCGAAGGACTATGTCATGGATATTTATCAGTCATCGATCAGAACAGTGCTAGGATGACCGGAAATTACTCTTCATGCACCTTTAGAAATAACTGACCTCGTCCATAATTATTTTGCCATGGATGTGAAAAACTTATAACGGAACCAGAGTACAGAAAAAAAATATCCTATTATAATTGTTTGATTGAATATGGAAATTAGTTGATAATAACTAAGTTATTTGAGTACGACACACTTCGAGACGAATATTTTAAATTTCTTTCAGTTCAATTGCTCTTGAACTTACACGCTCATTTGATAAATTAAAGAATTATTTTGCGACTATTAAGCAGTATTATTCTGATGACTTAAAAGAACAAATTATAGAAACAATTCAGCATGTACAACAAATTACGGACGATATCGAGTACATTAATCGAGATTTTCGTGACTTTGTAATTCATTAAGAGCATTATAAACGCTACGGAACAAGATAATCTTCATGGTATGTTTTTCTCAGTTATTTTATACTAACCGAACAACAATTGCAGACATTTGTAATACATGACATTGGAACCAATGATCAAAATATATCACTCTGCGATTTTATCAATGATATCTGTCCTCGAATACTCACCGCATGGAGGAAAAGACACACTCAACGGATAATGTCCTCAAATTCAATAATGATCCATTTGGAGGTTGCAGACATATCTCACCCGGAAATGTAAATCTAACTTCGGTGATCGCAGTCAATCTTGTTTGTGATGCAGTTGATGTAACTTATCAAACAAACACAGAAATATAAAATCAGTACAGCAGGGACATATTCTGTATACTTTCACTCCTCGAGTATTTCCTGTACGTTTGATCGTAATATAACTCTTTACTCTGTATATATCCGATGCCATAATTCACTACTAATTGGAATGAAATTCAAACTTACGGACCAGTACTCTAATCTGATTGACTTATCGAGAGCGAAATTGCAAATATATAGCTATATAACATCTTAAACGCAGAATTTTACAGATAAATGTATCAATCATGAGGTAAATTTATCAATAATTGGTAAAACAAATCATGAAAATTATGTGTGGGTGTTATCGCCGCTTAAAAAGGCAGTGACAATGAATCAATGTGTGTAGAAGCGGTGAATTTAGGAGTGAATATAGGTAGGTGAAACCAGTTTTTGCACTGTCTTGGTCTTGATACATTACCTAACTCTGTGCGCTATAAAATTTAGTACGATGAGTCAGATATTCTTCTAACAAATACAAATACATTTTAATGTCGACAGTAACAAGATATTAGAATAAGCTGAAATGGTCAAGGACATCGGAGCTACAATGAGAGAGTATCAGGCTTAGAAAAACCTAAATGACCGATAACCGTAAAAACAATAACAGGATAAGTATTATACGAATCTAAATATAAATCAAAAGGAGCTCAAATAATTGTATTAATAATACTAATGCTCAAGCGTGAACAAACGCAGTAACAATCTTTGTATGAGATCAAACTGAAAGATTTTGGCCACATAATTCTGGGCAAAACATGTTTGATATTATTTTCGAGTTAATTAAATCAATCCTATGTCTGCATGGTTTTTTAAGAGTTCCGATGACGAAAAAGTTGATCAATTAGTAAGACCTAAGCGAACTATATTGTACACAATCTCTGCATAAAGAAATAAGAAAAGGTTCAACAGAGAACAACGAGTAATTACTAACATATTGTTTTACAGTTCCGTCAAGCTATTTTCTGTGACTATCGATACGATTGATTATTTGTGTACTAAATAGTATTATATGAATGTTATTAGGTTGATAGACTTGCGTGTTATCCTCGATGTTTTCTTGGGCATGGAGAGTGTGCTTAAGATCTTAAACGACTTGTACATTCCACGCACGAAATAACACGAATTGTGATAAATGGACCACTACCCGATTTTGATCTAACCGGATTCGCTCGTGTAAAATCATTCGAGTTTGCTAAAGAACTTCTTCCGATTTGTTAATGTATACTTGGTTGTTACATGATTATTATAAACCCGCAGATGTTACAGTTAAATATATTTACCTGAACAATAATCAAATATCAAAATTATCATCAGCACCTACGTTATCTTATCCAGTATGTAGACATAAGACAGGTTATTTAAACGGGTGTGGTGCGCCTAGTAACACAAAACGGGTGATCTAATTTTAGATAGAATTCAGATATGATTGTGCTAACACTCGCAAACAGACTCAAAGAAGAGAGGAAAGAACGAGGTGTAAAGGCGTGTACCTATCATAGTTGTTATCGGTGTAAAGGCGACTCATGGACTCAGAGATAATGTGTGGCAACCAACACCATTTGTGTTGGTTGCCACACATTATCTCTGAGTCCATGAGATAGTTTGGCTCGACATGATTAGCTAATGGATTTCATGGATTGTTATGAAGAAATGTATAATGATCATAGAGCACCTGATCCATATTAAATAGAGTAAAAGAAATTAATCAGATTACAGTCACATACAATTCAATGCCTAATAGCGCGTGAAACTATTTCAAAAACTTATATACATGATTTGTGGGAAGCATGGGGAACCAAAAATTTTATATTTGCAAGTAGAACGATAGTGAGAAACGCACTGCAGCAACAGTTATTTGAAGCGCATAAAGAAAAGTTTCCATCGATACCCGAAGCATTATATTAGTGACCAAGTAATACACGAAAACATAATATTGAAGCTGAAATTCCAGGAGAGTCGAGAAAACATAATCTCGGGTTAAAATATATTGTTCTAGTTTATATCAGTACTGTAGGGTTTTCATTAGCGGATAAATCGCCCTGGACGCTAATTCATTTAATGACGATACACTCACCTCAGGTGTTAAACATCTTTGATACACTTGTTTGGATCGTAATGCTCTCATCGGGTAATAATATTTAGTCTATCTCGCAGTGGCACGAGTTTGAAGAATATCTCAACTTCGGAGAGTTATTTTAAAAGTTTACTGACAACAGCAACGAAATTGTTAGCGATGATATAGTAAGAAACAAATTCACTGCTTATAAACAAAGTGACAAAAACTTACTAGGGAATTGAATAATGATGACTAATTAATAATGATACTGAAACAACAGCAGAATAATATATGTGCGAGCAGTAATTGTATAATATAATCGCAGTATTCGCATACAACTCCACGACAATTTACCGTAGACGGGAAGGATAAACAAGTAAAAATACGATGCTGACGTGTCTTGAATGTAATTGACGCAGAGGTGCCATTTAAGTAATCGCGGTGGTAATTGTGTATCCTCGCGTATCACTTGCAACTGTTCAAGTGTAAATTCACGCTGTTGTGCAGTTGAATCTAATCTATAGATTGCGGGTCAATCCTTGGATATTTATATTTTAGATATTGCTAATGTGGTAACACTCCAATAGGATCAGTAGCTCTTTTCTGCCACCTTCATGTTCACCCGGCAAATATACATTTCTTACAGTCACATTATTTAGTGTTAGATGCTTCGAAAAAATATTTAGTGCGCGTATATATGTTGTTGCGATCGCGATAATAGGTTTTATATTGATTGATCGAGTAATTTAATATTTTAATGCATTTATCACACTTGGTAATATTTCAACCCATTTACGAGAGCTTTTGTCTTGAATAAGTCTCTTAACGTATTGAAATCCAAAATATCCGCTCAGCAAGTGTTTGATTAAATATTTTCACAATTGCCTGATCACGATATATTGCAGTATTTTCTCGTCAGATGGTGAAATTATGTTGCTTCATCAGCAATGATACTGCACCTTGAAATGCATTGACAGGATCAACCTGCAATAGATTTGGCCATCTCAGACCACATAGTTAATAAATTAGTTCAAAGGCATAAACTACTTCGTTTGTGGTCTTCGTCGATAATGGTGCTAATTTGTTGTATATGCTTGCAACGTCAACAACCGACAACGTGATTTGTATGTTCTTGTATTGATATTATCATGTATTAAGAATAAAATATTAGCATGATGAACCTAATTTGGAACACTGACATAGCAATGCGCATCTTCACTTCTTTCAGGCGATGGAAAATTAATCATCCATATTGCCTTTCTTGATAAAAAGTCCGCTGTAATAACACGTTTGACTTTTGCTGCTTCGGTGAATTTATTAATTGCTTATTTACCACTCCAGTACCCTCTTGGGGAATAATAAATATATTCCATCATAATATTAATTACCAGTTTATAACCCAAGCTTACCTTTCATCACGGACTATATTAACCAGCTAAAAATGATTCCTTGAAAGATTTATCAGTAATATAATTTAACGCATGAATTAATTTTACATACGCGAGATATCTATGCTGCAGAATGTTACTTTTAAAGGCAATAACATGAGCATGACACGCATTATCAAAATCGTTTATCAGATATTCACCTGGTCTTGGTTGGTCCTGGCTGTCAAGTCTGATATCGCGTATTGTTCCTGGGCCGCAGCAAGTATATCCTGGAACACGTTTTTCTCCTAGGTATTTCGCCAATGGAGTTCGCAGTAATTGTGTCAAATTTGCTGCAATATCACCTCCTTCTTTGTAAAATTTCGATTTGTCACCTGGGCTAAGTGTAACTATATTTGTACCGCATCGTTCACACTTACCCGTAACAGCTGATTTATTCTCGTGTTATAATAGTTGTTAGTGTATTTGTCGGGATATGATCTTGACATTTAACACAATATAGGCCCATATTAATAATAACATGAATGTAATTGATTTTCAGTGACACAAAAACTCAATAACGGGTCAAACACCATCAAATGTTACCAAATACCATCAGAATGATTACTATAGGTTCGTCTAGAAGTAGCGAAAGACATATGATACTTAATGTGATAATTAAACGGATAACGTTGGACAAGTTGATCAGTGATGCTACAACGTTTTAAAAGATCGAGCACGATATCAAATCGGTCTTGATAACATATCTTGATAACTCACAGCAGCAGAGTAAGTGTGACCTAAATCCATTTTTGGTTTCGATTCTGCAGGAAGTGTTAGTTTGACAAACGTACACCTTTATATGTTGTTCTGTTCGCCCTCTTTACTGATATTGCTCTCTTTGAAGGATTGTCAAAAAGCGCCACAAGTTTAGATGGTCAGCAGCAACGGCAGTTTGCAATTCTCAAAGCTATCCTTGAATGCTTTTGTTAGTACAAGAACTTGACTGTCTACACTCCAAACTTGAGGAGCAATGATAGGATCAGCTTTCTAAATGCTGCTAATGGAAAGTGGGTAATACAAGTGGCGGATAATATATTGAGAGAGTAGGTGCATGGGGGTAATTAACGCATAGGGGTAATGTCCTGCATCTAACGTCTTACACAAATTGATAACTTACCTGCACTGACAGAGAAGTCTAGTTCTCACTAGCTATGAACAAAAGTACACATTTTAGAGTCCGCTCTTTCTTATAAGTTGTAAGCAACATTTAATATTCGGATAAGTAGTTGTATATATTTTTGTTCGCTTTTAAAGAAAATACCAAAGTAATATTTCTGGAAACATAATCTGAATGTTTAGCAAAGGAGGAAAGTATTAAATGCCTGCCAGTTGTAATTCGTTAGATTTAGATTCATATCCCTTTTCATATCTGCATTTCAAATTGCATTTCTCTATAGCATCGTATCATTCTGCTTCATATTTTGACACTCTTTTAATTTCCATTTCTTCCTATTTCAGATTTTAAATGTTCCTCATTTCGTTTTGATTAAAGGTATTTCTTAATTCTGCTTCAATATTGACTTTATAGGTTTTCAGATGTTGAAAATGTCAAAACCTTCTGTAAGCATTTTCAAAGAACAGAACTATCAGATAATAGTATTCTGCTGCGAACACTCCAGTCTATTTGCAAAACATGATACATGTAACAAATAATCTCTGCAAAGAAAAGTTCGCTTCAAAGTTATTAAAATTTGGGCATTATATTTTCGCTAAAATAATCGCAAACAAGAGAGAAAATTATGTTGAAAGTATCGTACTCTTTGTAAATATTTTCAATGAACTTGAATATGTTAGAATTTATATTAATTTCCATATGAACAGCTGGATAAAGGTAGATACAATTATCACCAGTTGCATACACAATTTTTATTAACTGAACAGAATGTTTGTTTTTCACAAATATATAACATTATGCAGAAATAATATTTGATACATTATATTAAAATGCTGATGGAGACAATATATTTCAGACAAATACAATGGAAACAAATGTCTTTTGTATTAGCCAGGTTTTAAATACCCTGGGGTGTTTAGCAAAACATCTCTATTTCATCATTATCATTGTTGGTAGCTGGAGCATAAACAAGGATAATTGTGCTGTTAAAAGGAGATGCTTTCAGACGAATGGAGATAATTCTGCTAGATATGGGGCGGATTTCTAGCACATATCTCTTGATGGCGTTGTCTACAAGGACTCCTACTCTTCTTATGGACTTGTCCAACTCTCCAATATAGTATACTTGTATGCCGATCTTCAATTTCGTGTTCTACTAAGGCTTTCCATCTGACTTCACAGACTTCCATAATGCACCATGTGTAGTCTTTTAGTTCTTCTGTCAACACTAGGAGTCTTTCAATTTGCAAATGAGTTCAAACCTTCCAGAAGGCGATGGCGATCCTATCACTCTTTTATTCAAACTGCCATGAGCTAATCAGCTTTCCCGGATATTTTATATGCATTGCATAATGTGTGATGCTCTTTTTGACTTTTTGGATTTATCGGACCAATACTGTTGATTTTTAGTTGAATAATAAGATGAGTATCCCGCCATGAATAGTTAATTTTTCAAAATATTTTTTAAAAGAGACCTTCCAGTGGCAGATACAATACCAGTGTAACAAAAGGTATGACGTTCGTATTGTTAGATTTCAAGCCATAAAATAAGACATAAACAGTTTACTTTCCGTAAAACCGGAAACGTTTTGTTAATGCCACCACTCAAGTAATTAACGGTTTTTAAACAGGTCCATTAATTCAGATTATTTCAACAAGCCTTCAAACAATATTGCTGAGAATTGTTTTTATTAATTATATTATAAAACTAAGTCATTGTATGCCACCATTAGACATCTCAATATATGCGGACTGATTAATATTTGTCCAAAATATATTGTCAAAATGAGGAGCCTTGATTAAGGACAGATCATTGAAGTGTGGCCAGTGTGCCGTTAATCCAGTCACTGATATTGGGATATGTAAAGGTAGTTATAAACAAATTTCCCAACACGAACAAAACTGTATGAAACAGAACATCATATTACTCCAAGAATGTTAAGATTCTAAGATGTAGACAGGGTCGAAAGCAATGGCAGTTGTTAATAGATGGTGTAACGTCCAAAAGCAAACATCTGTGACCTATCCTTCGAAAATAACTAATATATATGCAGTCGATGATTTTATTGGAACACGATAAAGACATCTAGCATCCATAGTCGTATTCCATTGCATAGGTTATTTGGTTCCAGCTATGTTGGTTCAGGAGTCAACAATCAACAAAACCTACCTACACCCTCCCTCACGAGAGATGAGTACTCAAGGCTCTGTGTTCAAGACCTGTTGCTTATTTTATCAAACAATTTACAAAAAAAAAAAAAAACGTATGAAATTAAAACTTCTTTGTTCAGTAGTAAACTAATTACATACAGACGATATTGTTCATTTGTATAATACAGATACAACTCGGTTAATCCCTTATCAATATATTTTACTCCTTGGAAATACTATTATGTAAAAGGAACAACAAAGTCCGCTGAGTTGTTACTCAATCTGTATTTTCATTTGGTTCTAAATTAGAACCAAACAAGTACTTCAATTATATATAACACACCCCGAGCACTGCAACCAAATAAACAAAATGTACATAATGAGAATTGTTTTCAAGACAGTTTTTCAAAATGAGGTGATTATTTCAAGGAGAATATTGTGACAGATACATATATATCATATGTGCATTGTATTTACTTGCTGTACCCATGCATTTAAAATGTATTTTATTTATTTAGTGTGCACCATTGCATAACGACTTTACTTTACTCGTCTTCGAAAATATACAGCTGTTTGTCACACACCTCTCGCCTATGCATTCATGACTTATATATGTCATCATTGGGCATTAGCAAATGGGTAGTACATACTGGGTATTAAAGTTTGCATTCCATCTAAATTAAATTAGCCTGGCATTTGTTCACTTCCTTTAAAACTAATATATATATATATATATATATATATATATATATATATATATATATATATATATATATCTATATAGATATATATATATATATATACATAAAGCATATTAATTAAAGCAAACCACTACTTTAAATCCGTTGTACTAGGAATACGATCTTTTTAAAACTAATTTGAACTTATGATGCACTTTGTATCATTGGCGCGGATATTTTTTTGGCAAGTCAAATATGGTTAAAGCAGGTCATCCTGTTGTAACTATAAGTATAACCAGCAGGTAGAGTTCAATAGCAGTTAAGCTGTATTAACTGTCTTATTCAAGGTTTATTTTTCTTTCGATTCAGATCTACAGGCAGATGTTTCATCAGGTCCCATTTATCTAGCGGTGCAATACACAGAGTGATTAATTTAACATGATTACTCAACATTGTCTGTGAGATTGATGCAACCATTACAGAATGCTGGAATTAACAATACAATTCAAGATTTCTTTACCCAGCAGCTCTTTTAAAGAAAAATTGTGTATAACAAAAAGACATATTTATGAGAGCATGCAAATGTATTTGTACAAAGATACATAACGAATTTGCTCATATTTGGATTTACGTAATGGTGTGTTTGGAAATTCAGAGATTTTTCTCACCACAGGACAATCCAGATAAGATGTCAGTGGTCATGCCGATTGTCCATAAAGGGATAGCTAACAAATGGAGAGGTATTAAATCCTTGAGTGATCTATCTAAATTGAATTTTTTCTGAACTTGCGTTGTCCTTCGTTTAAAGTGACTACACCTCTAATTAAAACAAAATATTAATCTGCGCTATATTCGTTATACCATCGCATCTAATTATCGTCAATAAATCAACTTTTGTTTTATTGGTGTGCATGATTGTGCCTGTGTTCAAAATTAAAACTATCAATATTACTTATTTATCAAACGGCGTATGAAAAAATAATAATAAGGATACTAATAATAATAATAATAATAATAATAATAATAATAAAATTAATAATAATAATAATAATAATAATAATGACAATAATCATAATAGTAATGATACTAGAACTTCTACTACTACTAATAATAATAATTTATACTTGCATGTATCTGAAGTGGTAGATGCAATAGTGCAGAAACGTTTCAGATAGACCAAATATCGACCATAACTATGTAACAACACAGTATCTAAGGCAGAATTTGTGGAACGCAGACCTTCTTATAATATATTGCCCTTCTTATAATATATTGCCATTCTTATAATATATTGCCCTTCTTATAATATATTGCCCTTCTTATAATATATTGCCCTTCTTATAGATAGTGCCCATCTTACAGCCTATTACCCTTCTTATAATATATACACTGATATATACAATATAATATTCATGTTACAATGATCGTACCAATCCAAAGCAAAATCCGTGATCGCCTACAATACATCTGTTTATTTATTGTTGTTTATAATGAATGGTTTCGAAAAGTCATACGTATAGAAAATATAGAATTTTTTTTGCCTCACGTCAAGTGATTCAGGCATGGCTTTGACTCACGTTAATGGCTCTTACTCTGAGACAGATATAAAAAACATGTCATTCATTTTGGGATAAAGTCAGTATCAAGACACAGTGTTTAAATTCAGGGAATTGTCAAAGACATGTAATCGATTACAATAGTATTTTGGGACGAAGTCAGTAACAAGACATAGTGTTCAAATTCAGGGAATTGTCAAAGACATGTAATGGATTACAATAGTTTAAATCTAACATCAAAGCAATTAATGTAAATATACAAAACTTATTATACTGGGAGATCCTAAGGACTAATTGTTATTTTGTTTTCTTTTTTTTAATGATAAACTCTACAAAGAATATGAATTAATATTTTGCCTTATCAATATAAATTTTTACAATTCGCTCAGTAGTTATTTACGTACGATGGATAAGACCTCTTCCAAATACATCTGCATACCATTTGTTGATAATTCTTTAAACTATATTTAGTTTATGCTTTGTATCTTGCACAAGAATGCAGCAAGGTGCACAAAGAAAAAAAAATAAATATGGATATTTATAGAGATAGATATTTGGGCGAAGGATAGGTTTGGATAGCGGCGCAACGACACACGCAGACATTTTTAAAGAAAGGGTTATGGTTATAATGTCGTACGGACATATATTAATCAATGTAAAATTTCTGATGTTAACTTAACCTTGCACATAAATTGTTTACACATTTTAAAGTGGTCTACCACATAAGACACGTAAGCATACATTACAAGTTTGCCGTGATTCAATTTCAGACATTACACTAAAATTATCTGCCCTAAACCTGAGAAGGCAATCAGATTATGTTTGTTTCTTCACATGAGTTATTACATCATATCATTACTCAATATGATTCGGTTGGATAGGTATAGTCAAAAACAGAAATTTGACAGGAACAAACTAGATTTCACCTGCACAAATACATGTAAGTCCGGCATATGTTTTAGCTGTATAATAATGGCTGATCTGGTCAGTATGCACGTATACTCAAGCTAGTGTTGGAGTGAACAATGGAAAAAGGTGTATTACTTCTTGTCGTCTATCTTGCCATGTATGTTCGGTCAGGTACGCGTCTCATTTTCCTTCTTTCTATATAGTTATGTTTAGCTCCAAACGGTGAGAAGTATTTAGCATATCGGATTTAACGTATTTAAAATTTGCATTTACCACTGAGGCTATACGCGTGGATGAGAAGAATAAACTATCTTGAACAAATACGTTTGCCTATAAGTCCAAAAACAGCAAATTAGTATAGGTTCAATCGTGTATTGTAAAGCACGTGGACATTGCATTGATACTATCAGAACATTGTTTCACAAAACAGCGCAAAGCAAAGATATACTTACGAGTTACAGTACGAGATTCGTACCTAAAAGTGGATGATTAATGTCTAAGAAATATATGTTTTTTCCCAGAAAGATTTCTTTTTCTTGTTTCATAACTTTATGGATGGTCGAATCAAAGCAGTCTAAAGTGTTTCTAACGTTCGTTGGAATGGAGCGGGAGACATAAAGTCTTCTTTAAAGATTCACTCTGACATTCTAATAATACCCTATATTATGTTTTTTCAACAAAGGTACTTTAAACATATTCATGAAGATTATTTGTATAAATTATACTAATTAAACATTGACTGATTAATGAGTAAACATGAACATTACGTCATTAATCATGCCAGGTAATGAATACATTTATATACCTTCTGTCAGAATAATGAAGTGCAGAATGCAAAACATTTCATCTGCGTGTTTACTCATAATGATGTAACTATTTTCACTCTTATTTAAAAACGAATATTGTATCATTACAATGATCACTCAACTGAACTAATATTGTGATTAAAAACATTTCTGATCCTAGTTATGTATAGGGAAACTGTTATTATAGCCAATAGTATGTTGTCCTTCTATATACATTGTTAAATAGTAATGTAGATTTCACAGTACATGATGCTATATTTGATTTGACCGAATATTAGGATAACAGTTTCAAAATGTACCAAGAGGCTACTCAGTCAAGTACACACAAGTCTCTGTATTATCATTTCTCAGACAATGAAGAAATTACTCATCAACTAATAAACTCCATAAATAGTATTTGTCTTGAATTGCATTGTATAACAGCTACTAATTCGACTTTGCAGTGGTCTGCTAAAAACAAGTGTTCCATCCCCTTTTCCTGCATAAGTAACATTTGTTTACTTATGTACTGAATATATTTTAATATTTTAGTACCAAGTCTATATACAGTCTCCTGCATAATTACATTATGTTTTATTATATATCAGGACATTCAAACATTCTGAAACTCTATTTACATACTCTTTATTTAATATGTATTAGAGCCTAACGTTTGACATGTGATCTTTGTAGGTTATTTTATCTTCACATACACGGTTTTATAATGGTAATGTACTGCACGAATTGAACCAAAATAAATATACATCATCAGTAGAATATAGTTCCAACTCTAATATTACATCAAGAGAAACACGCTGTTAGAATTGGAATATTAAAATTATTAAGTTGTGAATTAAATAAGTCGTTTCTATTTGTCAACATCAAATTATATTTGCTGCATCGTTTAAACAACATTTTATTCAAATTGTAGCTGGTGGAAGAGGCTGTAAACTTAATAAAATATAAAACTATTATTAGAATATTCCGAAAATTAAAATATGTCATAGAAATGTCATTGAGAGCATCACTCTAATCATACGTAACAAATCTAACACAGAATTAATCTTTATCAATCAAATTTAAAACAGTTTATAATCCGACAAAACAAACAATAACTTATACATTGGCAAGAACATTGTTTTGTCGACATTCTTATGTATAGAAAAATTATGGTCGCCGGGTACTCTTTGAATGTATTATTAATTCTCTTGTTCCTTGGCTTGTTTCGGTACTTTGCATTTTATATCTCTTTACCCAGCACCTATTAAGTCGGAAACGGTGTGGGTGAAGGATGTGACTACTAGTTTACAGAACGACAAACGGAAAGTCAGTAATAATATCCCCCCTGATAATTTGACGTTCCAACTAAGAATCGGGTCACGATATCTGACCTTAAACTTGAAGAGGAATCATGCGATCAATCCTAATGCTAACGTCTTTTTTGTGAGCAAATTGAATGACGGTCAATCCCATTTGGAGAAAGCACTAAACTTAGAAGAGAAGGTAAGAGGAACAGATTGAGTACTCCGTTATTAATATTATTAATAAATAATAGAAATCTAAATGAATCTCAGTTAGTTTATTAAAGTGAGTTTTAATTTCTCAGCACATCAAATCTAAGCTTGATTAGTTCACTTTATTTAACAAACATTCGTTGCACCGCGATTAAAAACACAAACACAATTTAATTCAATTTCATCTTGAGAAATGTAAGTCTCGTGTAAACTTTAAAAAAATCGAATACACGGACACATATTAAATTATAAATTCAACTTGAATTAAACATGTCCATTTAGTTTCAGTCTCACATGATGTTATTAACTCCGATTTACTTCTAAGTCGGTGTTTCAAAATAGCTACTTCAGTATAAAATCACTGATAAGTTTCATTGAAGATGGAATCGAACTGTTTATTAATCATCCTCCTTGTAAATAACTGAATATCTATGAGTTAAATTGGTTCGTAGATGGCTACATGTTGGATCGAAGGAAATGTTATTGAAATAATCAAATATTTCGTACAGAGAGAATTTCAATTTGAATTATAAATCATAATGTGATCAACACGTCTATTTTGTGTGAAGACAAATGATATATGTTATGTAAAGCCTTCAGACAATTATCAAATACACATAGAAACTCGACAAAACCTCTCGAGATATCAAGTCTTTGTTTTTTTAATAGTTTTAATACAAGTCGCTTCAACACGTGAAGGCATATTGCAAAATGAGATGCTAACGGAAACAATGCATCAACAACGATTTCTTTTTTCATTTAGCTTATCATACTAGCCAATAATTTACTTTTGTTCAGTTTGTTTCGAGTATCTCTATAGCACGTGTCTTTCAAGCATCATATCACATTTGCACGCCTGACAATATAAATATCATTCAGGAAGCGAATACGTCATCATAGTTCAGCTCATCTTCATAATTTCTACCAATATAGCGTGATTGCTGACCTTTAATTTGTATTGCCCAGCATTTGGCTGGTCATCATCTTTGAAATACCTCTAGCAGGAGAGGGCGAGCCGGACAACGTTTCAAACAAAAAATCGATAAACCCTTCAAAATAACAAATAGAGCCTTCCTACGAAATCTCGTGTTTTAACCCAAAAAAAAAAAGTCTCCATTTGGCAAATGGAGCCTTAGTGATTTTGTCTGGAAGACGATCTTGCAAGGGTGAATCCAGGCGTCGATGAGGCTTCCTCGAAATGCCACCATTGGGTAAAAAAAACGACGGACACTTACCTATGTAGTTAACAATCTTTTAAGGATGAAATTCGAAGAATTTTCATGACTTCACAAACAGACTAATTTGTAGAACCTCACCTTGTAGATCAATTAGATTATTGGACAGTCAATGAGTTTGAAATTAATTCTTGTTAGCGAATCATTATGACACCGCATATAGACTGGATTAACCGGAGACTCAATAATTAGAAATCCTGGAGGAGATGTTGGTGCAAATGAATACAAAATATATCGCTGCTGAGCTTGATTTGATCGTTCGACATTTATTTGATAGCTTCCTTCGATTACATCACATACTAAATTGAGCGCAATCACCGATGAAATATTCACATTTTGAAGAGCGATATGCCTGTCGCCACCATCTGGGTCATTATTATGTTTGAGGATAGTTGGTTGTGGTGCTGTTTCTTTCCATGCGTCATGGATTTTTTTGAAACCTTCATCTATGGCATAATTGAGAGATTTTATTAGTTCTGAGATATTATATCCGTGAAGTTTGAATGTCAAAATATCTTCTATGAGTATATTATACACTCACGCAAACTCTGTTCTCGTTTTAGGATTATTTTTATCTAATACGTCTTTAATGATTTGCAAATTAAATTTTTTCATGTCATCGAGAATTGTATTACATGTTTCTACGACGCTGATAAATTCATCTCGGGAGAGAGTGCCGGATTTAAGAGATATTAACAACAACGAAATATCGTTATGGAACGCTGTGAAATGTTCAGTGATTTTATCCTTAGAATTGTGTAATATATTGGTTTGTAGCATTCCAATGAAAACATTCGGTTTGATGTATTCGCTATAGCTTTTTACTGGATTATCAGATTTTCTCCTGTCGGTGATATAATCAAATTTTTGTGGATCAGGTGGTAAATTAACAATTTTTCGTCTAGGTAGTAATTCAGTCCATCCTAGTACGGTTCTAATAGAATCCTGATAAAAATATCTACGACATAATTAGGTGAGTTTATCTCAATCGCTGATGATAGCGTCGGCTCATGAACCGTTATAACGATTTTCGATTCTGTTCCAGTAATTGATTTTATTATACGCTGAAATTAAGCATTGATTTGTTCGATTTCGTATGACCCATATGGTATTGAAACAACGTTCCAGTCTGGAGTTCCGTCTTCGCGATTCTTATTCGCAAATACCAAGGAATTATTCGGTTGTTGACCGCCAAATGGTGCTGACCTAATATTAGGCCAACTGTGAGACACTCATAGTTTTGCTAGCGCTATCTCCTTCACGGGAATCGCAATAGGGAAATTCAGACTGAATTCAGGATTCGTTGATGTTATTGATATCATGCTTGTTTGTACTGGATTTGTGTTCTCCACTATTCGTTGAAGTAATTCCTGCGGTGTTGTCATTGTTATTATATTCATGTTGTCGCTCTAATTTTGACATCGCGGAATCATAAATATCTAGCAATGCTGAGAACTCACTATCGGATATAAATGTATCATCGAGCGACGACGATATCAACGAGGACAATTGCGAGTACGCGGTTGATATAACATGAAATTTAATCACGTAGTCTTGCAGTTTACTCTGGCTGCATGATGATATTTTTTGTTATTATCGAAATTATTCCCGCGATTGTTGTTGCCGCTGATATACAAATTGGAACAGCTATCGGAGCAATCATTGTCATCGAAGATAGTATAATACCAGCTCCGGTGTTTACATCACTCACAAAGTACACGGTAACGTCAACTGCTGTAATTCTTCGTTGGTATTTTTTAATTTTGATTGCATACTCTTCAGTGAGAGTTTTGAGTTTCATTGAAAACTCTCTAGCCTGATCATAGCGAAATTGAAATACCGAAGGTACCGTCGGCGATGTCATTTATTCCCAAATTAGTTTACGATTTCAATTTAGTTATTTACTCAAGTCAGCTACGAATTACAAATACCACGTTGTTGAAACCCTAATCAAATTTGTATCAGTAGATGTTATCGTGAACTTTTCAGTTGTATCCTTGTCGATGATCGTTGAAATCGTATTGTTGACTCCGGATGAACTCGACGATGAAATATTAAATTGAGTCGATGTTACTAGTGTTAATCGATAAATACCTTTAACGGTTGCAGTGATACTTAATATATTGTCTGTTGGAGTCCACGCAAGTGATCCGTGTTGGATCGTGTATACTACGTTGTTGGCTTTCTCATGAGGAATTTTTGTTATCATCCTCGGGATTGCTTCGATGAATTTTTTCGTCTCATCGATGGATTTTTTAATATCAGGGAGTTTTATTTCAATTTTATCCAACGGGGCTCCAAGTAATTTATCCACGATGTTTCTACGAAAATTTGAAAACTGTTTTCCGTGTTCTTCAGTTTTAGATTGAAGTGTTGTTAGTTCCAACACAGAATTTTTCAACTCATCCTTGAGAGTTTTTAATCTATCTGTAATTGTCGAAAAAAGTACACCCGGTTTGAGTTTACCCTGATCGGAAAAAAACACGATAGTATCCTTGATTGCTTTACGTTGTTTAACCAAAATATCATCAAACGACACATTACTAGTTTTCAATTTACCCTGACGATCTTGAAATACAACTATGTCCCCGGGGTCAACACTTGCTAGATTCAACGTCTCAGCTATTTCATCTTCGATTATTTTTTTATATCACCGGTTGAAGATGTTTCTTTGGTTGGTTTCTACAGCGCTGATAACTGTCTCCCCCAAATATCAATCATGTTATTTTATACATGTGGTGTTTTCCAGATGTTGAAATAGCGTCAAGGACATTTAATACTTTGCTGCCGCATATTGGTGGATCATTCATTTGTTGTGTTGGTAACGTAGAATACCAACGAGGAGTTTTTAAGTGATTTATATAACGCATAAACTCCTTCGGCGGTGCTAATCCATATGAGTCAAAATAAATAATCCCGCGTGAATCAATAGCGTATGCATCCCAGTGAATTCCTGGTCCGGTGCTGTTATCGAGGTTAATGATACCGATTTAAACACTGTTTGGTTGTGTTGGCAACTGATCTTTCATAAAGACACCTGTGAAGTTTTCTATGGTCAATTTTTTAGTAGCGTCGAGTAAATCAAAATTGGACATAGGAACCATAGGTTCATCAGTCAAAGATTCTTCAATCGAAGGTTCCTCAACTAGTAAACCGGTCCTAGTCTTAGACCTTTTCCGCTGTACATTGAATACGGGTTCCTTTTAGTCTTAGACCCTTTCCCTTTTTTATACCCCTTTTCCGTTGCTTTCTTTAGTGCCATTACTGCCGCGGTACCAACAGTCCCTAACGCTGCCGCTTTAGCTACCGCTGGGGCTGCTGCAATCAACGCTGGAATCGCAGCTAACAACGGGAATATACCGCCTGTTTTTATCATTTTTTTGATAGCAGCCGCAGAGAGAGTGATCTGAACGCCTTTTTTATCCTTGAAAGAATAATTGAAGTGTTTTACTTGACGAGTTGTCAGCGACACTTTATTCGCCCCGCCAGTCATCTGATTGTGTTTCAACGTGATTGTGGTTCCACATCGCTTAGCCGATTCTGATTGCAATTTCTTGTGTTGACCCGGAGTTAATGCAACACTGATATGCATGTACGACATTATACAATAACACATTGATTCTAATGGAAAAATGGAGAAAATAGTTTACGATTTCAACAAGGATTTTCAATTACATGTTTTTGAAAATCATAGATTTTCCACTGGCGTATTTACCACTCTCATTCTTCCGCCAACACCTTCGAGTAGCATTGATTTGTCGCTGAGAATGACAGCAACTGCTCTATAATTAGCAATAGCACCACGAAGCACATTAGCTCTAAAGTGTATATCAACGACGGATTGTCTTGTTAAATCAAGAAGTCCCAGCGAAAAGTAATTGACCGGGTATAAATTCCTAAAGTAATATTGTGATATTTGCTGACCAGTATCGACATTTTGATCGCGTGTCATAAATGACAACAACCTATGATACACGCGAGCAATATTATTTTTGACCGTGATAAAGTTGTATATCTTCAAATGGTTCCTGCTGGCCGTTTATTCTCAGTGAGACGTCTTTAACACCTAATTTATCAAATATCATATAGCTGAAACGTTGATCGCCAACTCGTGTGTTATCCTGTAACGCAATAAATATATGACGTGGTGCAGCAATGCCTTGTTTTGATGCTAGGTTCCACGTGAATAACCAATTAATATTTGATTGATTTACATCTGTACTTACCGTTAGCCAACTTAGTAATGATTTTCCTCCTTGGTGCATAAATGATAGTAATCGTTCTTCTGCGGTGATGGATGGAGTCAACACTGGCATCCACAGTGATAGTTTTGTTAAAATGACTTTACCAGCATCAGCATCTGGATTTGCAACATCTGCTGAAATCCTCCAAATTGCGTCATTATCATCACTCTTTCGCACAACCGCTATAGTTTGCTTCGCCCCGAAAGATAACTTTTCGAAAATTTCTACAGAATCCAAATATATGATGCAGTGGAATTGCGCATGAAAATGATCTACGCGCTCCTCCTAAAATTAATATACGTGTTGCAGCTCCTAGATTGAAATTAGGATCAGCATTTATAATCATATTCTTGTTATCAACACTAGCATTACCAGCATTATTCTGTGGTCGTCTTGCAACAAACTGATTTCCTTCAGCGGTATTTTTAACATCCTTTGCAAACATCATAGAAGGTCCTGCTGATCTTGTATACTCATCAGAATATCTCGCTAACCCGATTATTGTTGTGGACACATCAACATCACGATCTATCGACTCAATTTCTTTTCCATCGATGAGGTATCTTGCACTATCAAATAGCGCCATGATACCATTATTGACAAACCCGACTTGAGTACCAACTGGATACGGTGCTGGTACAGCAGGAGTATCAGCAGCTGTTACAAGTTCTCCTTCTACTTCAATAAACGCTTCAGCGGGTAGAAAGTATTTACTGGTATCATGAACTTGAAGTTCAATTCTTGATCGACTATTTGAGTCTATTGCATGAGAGGCGTAATATTGAAAATCGCGTACAGAATCATCCTTGCGAACTGGGGCGTCTATATCAGACGCTGGATCAGGTGACCTTTTGAACATTTTATTATATATCCATTGATCTTAATCGCGATTTTCATCGTAAACGATTTTCACACTAGCGTGAGAATCCGTAGGATTTTCCCCGTCGTGGTTGTAAGCCACTTCCTGCTATCATATTTGCGATGTTCCTTTGGTCGGGAGTCACCAGCGACGCTAGTGTTTGATCTACTGCGTTATTTATAATTTTACTAACACTCGCAGGCATCTCTGCTGTAGACGGTAGTGGTCCTCCTTTGGATTTTCTCCGAAAATCACTTCGTGATTTCACTAGCGCTGTTAATTTATCCTTCGCGGCTGAAAACGCTTTTAAGGCAAGATCTCCAACAGCACTAATACCCTTATCACGAATAACATCAATAGCTTTCATCGATAGTTGTTTTGCTAGCGGCGACACTTTTGGAGCTATTCTTGCAAATAACCCCGCAATGATATCACCGAAACCATTACCATAGTACGCGCTATAAACTGGAAACCATGAATTAACTACATAGACGCTGGCTGGTTTGTCATGGTTGTAGTGTATGATCATTCTTATTCAATTGTTATTTATCTAATCAGTGATTCATCGCCGATGACGTAATGGAAAATTCGTAGAATTTTCACCTAGGGATTTTCAGTCAATATAATAATCCTCCACTAACTCACCAATAAAATTTCGGTATGTTGCAATATCCATGATACCGCCGGCAAATAACCGTCTGCAGATATCAGCTGCTTCATTGATTATTTCCGATGAGTTATTTTCAGCTCGTTTCCCTCCGATGAGAACTTCTAATCGTGATATATCGCTGAAAATATTACCAGGACATGAAACGCTGGCGTTTCTAACTGGACCACTATTTGAAATTCCACTAACCAGAGTCTCTTTCTAGGAACATTCCTTCTCATCGTATGGGTCTTGTTTTTGCTGTCTTATTCGGAGTTGAAATTCTCTCTTGAAGTCTCTGTATTCATTCATCCTTCTATCTAAACTCCCAGTATTTATTTCATACACTATATCAGCCAATTCATTATGTGACATTCTATAATCCGTATAATTGTCCGTGAAAAACTTCTCTTGTGAATCATAGCTGTTAGCAGCAAATTCACCTAAATTGTCTATATCCTCGTTGAGAATTCGTTGTTTAGCTTATCGGTAAATAGATCCGCTAATTTCTTTGATTTAGGTGGTCCACTAACTAGTCGTTGTTGTTCTTTCTGAAATTCTTCAAATTTTCGTTCTGAAGCGGCTGATATATCCTGAGGAAGTGTTTTTAATGATTCATTTCTTTGTTTAGTTCTTTTTGCTATTTTTTCTAACACAGGTAGAAAAGACTCTTCTTGTTTAGAAATTGCTGATTTTACATCCTCAGTTCCGCTAATTAACGGTTTAAATAACTGTTGTGTATCAGTAGAAAAGTCAGTCTGAAGACCCTGTCTAGCTTGTAGTTTATTCCTTACAGAGTCGCAGATTGGTATAAATCTCTTAATTGCATCTAGTCGCTCACGAGTCAATCTAGTTGTTAATGCTTCATTGACCATTATTTAAAATTGTAAACTATTTTTCAATTTGAATTCCCGAAGAGATGTCATAACCCGACCTAACAGACAAAAACAATTTGAAATAAAAAAATATTGAAATTATAAATTGCAAATTGCATTTTCGACTGTTTGTTAGTGATCTCAGTCGATTTCCCGTAACACAGGAAATGGTTGATTTCCCGTAGCCTTTTTCGATTGATAATTGTTGGATTGATTTTATTTTTTATAAACAGAAATTTTGTTTTTTATTCACTGTGAAATATTTTTTATAAACAGAAATTATATTTGTTATTCACTGTTTTTGATGCATTTTTGCCTGTTTTTCACTGGTTTCTTGACTGTTTTGGTGGTTTTCAGTCGGGTCACATGGTCGATTTTGCATGGAAATTCTCGTAGGGAAAAAAAGTTAGAATTTATTTTTGATGATTTTTAACTACAAAATCGATAATGTCAATCAAAAAATGACAAAAAAATGACAAAAGCAATTAAAAATCATTAATAATTTCAGTCAGGTCAAATGGTTGATTTTGCATGGAAATTCTAGTTGGGAAAAGCTGTTAGGAATTGTTGGATTGATATTTTTTTTATTCGTCATGAAATATTTTAAAAAACAGATATTTTATTTTTTATTCGCTGTGAAATAATTTTTTTAAACAGAAATTTTATTTTGTATTCACTGTTTTTACTGGTTTTAATGCATTTCTGCCATTTTTTCATTGATTTTCATTGATTTTTTGACTGTTTTGGTGGTTTTCAGTCCGGTAAAGTAGTCGATTTTGCATGGTAATTCTCGTAGGGAAAAGCTGTTAGGATTCATTTTTGATGATTTTTAACTACAAAATCGATAATTTCAATCAAAAGAGGCTAAAAAACTTACAAAAACAACTAAAAATAACCAAACATTTCAGTTGGGTCATGTAGTCGATTTTGCATGGAAATTCTTGTAGACAATTTCGATTTGACTGTTTGTCAAATCGTTAGTTGTTTTTTTCATTTTCTTGAATTAACGCTAGTATATTCCTGATTTTAGAATTAACATCCTTTTTCAATTCATAATCCTTACTTAATTCTTTTTGTATTCCTTCCACGGTAGTAAATAACGGGACAAACACACTTACTTCACTACAAAATGCAAGAGAATCCCGAATAGAATTCTGAATTTTTTTGATTAACGCGTATTTCTTTGGTAGCATATACTTGTTAGTGTTAATACCGTATTCTATATCCTGAAAGTCAGACATAATTTGATCAGGATCTAAATTGTTAGATAGTTTAATATCCTGACTTTTCAATTTTGAAATTTCAGCTATAATGTTATTCATATTTTCAGAATTCATATTATTGATAATTATATATTTCTAATATGAAAACTATATTTCCAATAAATGACTCAGACTTAAATGAATTGAATTTTTTGTTCGGTCTTTTTTAAAATCGCAGATCGATAGATTCCCTATGCAACGAATTGAACAGAAGATCTACAAATTTTGAAATACCTACCGGCTTCATTCATTGATTGGAATAATTTTTCTTCGTTAGTTATTATATTAAAAGATTTTTCTGGTCTCGCTTTTTCAGTATTTTCCAGTCTTTCCTCGTTTCAAATTTTCACTTTGTGTAACAACCTGTAGATTTGATAAAGAATTGTTCTTTGGATTAGAATCCATATGATCAATAACAAAACCATATTTGATCAATCCATGGAAACATTCATATACTATTATGTGATTGACATAAGTTTTCCTTCCAGCGCTAAACCTCAAATACCCTTGGTTACTCACAAAACCGACCGGTTTCTTCAATCTGCAGTGTCTGATAGTACCATCACTGGATGCTTCATAATTTGTAATCACAGGATGCTGTCTGAATTATTGCTTCATTTGTATACTAATACTATTTGTCTAATTCATTGTTTGGTCTAATAATAACATCACTCGAAATTCTTACGATATAGTCTTGAGGAGTTCTTATGACTTTGCCAAGGACGCTGTCACAGTCAGGGTCAGAGTTTTTGATTCTTTTGTCATAATAACGCTTCAACTCTCTGTATCGTTTGCCACCGCAACTAAGACACAACTGCGATTTTCCTCTAACCCCAACCCCACATCGTATGCAGGGTAACGGACCAAGGCTTCCACTCCGAAAACTTTGCATATGATACCTACAGAATTCCTTTCTGCATGATTTGTTACACGGAGTTGTTGATCCAATCATGAGCTATTTGCAATGATTCATTACATAAAATCCTTCTATTTAAATACTTGTTTTAATTATAGCATGAAAAAGTTTGAGAGATGATCAAAAATTACGCCTTGGAAAAATGCTAAATTTAATCTTGATAGAGTTTCTGATACACCAAAGAGTAAATTTCGTGATAGAACCATGATTAGTAAAATCAGAGATTGTTTTAATGAATTCAAGCGTGATGGAGCATCTCAATGTTGGTCAACATTTCCAATTGATGGCCGTGTTGACGCTACCATGAATGATGAAAAAGCAGCAGTGATAGTCTCACACCTTAGCGAGCCAAGGGGGAAAAAAAGGTATTGTTTTAGAATAAGATTCATTATCCGTTCAGACACTGGAGATTGGATCATCAGGGATAAATACGAACCCATCTTGAAGGATAAAAACTATCACTTTGAATAAAGATTCCAAACCAGGAATTTTGACTGGAATTTACAAACCATACTACCAGAGATCTTATCCTGTAACAACAGTTGTTTACGGGATATATACGTTAAATGACAAACCTGACATTGCAAAACTAGCACCAATGAAACTATCGTCGGATTCAACGTTGAATTGTGTAGCAGAACGAATAATAGAACACTTCACAAATGCATTGCGTGGAAACAAATTGACTGATCTAAGACGACAAAAAATAAATGAATTGGAATTAACGGTGAAACAGCATGGGGCAACAATTCAGGATATAGTTAAATTAGAAACATCATTGAGATTTCCAATATCAGTAACGACAATAACCGGAGAAGTATTACACGAACCGAAATATCAATCAAAAAAAGGAAAGCCAATACAAATTATTGATCATAACGAACACGCGTTTTCATCTGCAGTAACAATATTTCCACGAACACGAACTGTACAAATTATAACGCAAACCCTCTTTGGACTTAGAGAGTGTTTTTCTGAGCAGAAATTATTTGATGCTATTTATCATTTGAATAAAAAAGATCCTGTGTCGATGTCGCTATTTCACAGTGCTGCAGACGATGAATGTGGATTCGATCAGTTTGTAAGACCCAACGGAGATTTGTACCGTATTGAAGCGCTGCATCATCAAATGAAAAAACTAGCTAGTGAATTTTCTCTAGAGGAAATCGGAGATTTCAACGACGAACAATTACTGACAAATTGTTTTACACTTCCCTCGGTTGCAGCACATTTTGCTAGGTAGAAAAACGCGTGGAAACCAACGCGAAGTGAGTTTCTATCAGATGTCAGATTGAGCTGTCTTGAATACAGCCATGGTGGATTATGGAATACAAAATATGACACTGAAACCATTATTTCCGTTGATAAGATTGCGTGATACCCAGGGAGTTTTCTCGGGTATGGATAATGCGCTGAGTACTTCAAACAATTTGGACACCCCACACATGAAATGGCTCGTGTTGCGATTAATGGTTTGCTGCCACATTTTGATTTAACCGGATTCGCTCGTGTAGTATCATTTGAATTAGCTACAGGACTTCATCCGTGTAGTTATGTTTGGATTGGTAGACACATGTCTGAAAAACACTGGATGCCAATAGTGCTATTGAGATATATGATTGTTGGATGCTATAATCGTTAATTGTCAGCGAAGCGATTATATCCTATCGAGTCCAGAAATCAGTCTGGTTACCAAAACCTGATATAGAAAAAATAATTAGCGAACAGCGAAAACTGTTTCCAAATTTCAACGAAGAAGAAATTGTAAAATGGTCCAAACAGTTATTTGAAATCAGAAACAGAGAAGCAAAAGATCTTGGACGAAGAATAATTGGTAGATTTATTCAGGGTGGCAAATACGACAGTACAAGATATTCTTCACGGTTGATTATAGACAACGCTGAATACGACTTTGTAATCCCGGATCTAACGAATAAGGGCATATATGTCAATCGTAAAGACGCATTTATGTCAGATGGAACCAAATTGGGTACAATTGTTACCTACAACGATACATTTTAGAGCTTCTATGTTCGCTTATGCTTCTATCAATTTATTTTCGATGATAAATATATTTCCTGACACCGCAGTTAGAGTCTTAACTGATTCATTTTACATAAATAGCGAATTGGCTGAATTCATAAATTCTGACAAGAGTTGGGGATTTTGGAGCATTAAGCTGGAAATGCTTCACGATTATATTCAATCACCAGATGTTACGATTGAAAATAATTATCGGAATCTCTGTGAGATTAAATCAGAAATTTCTAATGCACTATCGATATCTGATCCAATCTGTAGATATAAAACAGTTATGTAAACGGCTGTGGTGGATCAGGAAAGACGACTCGTGCAATAGAATTATTCAGTAGAAACTCTAGCGTTTCCAAGTCAAACATGATTGTGCTAATACCAACTCACAGACTTGCAAGAGAGATGATACAGCGAGGGGTAAATGCCTGTACTTATCACAGTTTCTTTCGATGGAAGGACGATAAGTGGACTCCTGATCGTATGGGCGAGAAATTTATTCCTGAAATCATTATTTTGGATGAAATATGCACAGTGTCATTAGATGTATTACAAACATTTCACGAGTGGTTGTTATTGAAACATACAAAAGTCGTGATGTGCGGTGATCACGGCCAACCACCACCATTTGTCGGTGCATCCCCACATGAATGGCTAAAGGGTTTTGTAGACTATTATGAAGAAATTAACACTGATTATAGATCACTTGATGAACAATTACGAGAATTCAAAGCGCTAATTAGATTACAACCGGATAAAATCCAATGTGAAATAGCGCGTAAAATAATCTCGGAAACTCCATTAAAAGATTTTTGGCAAGCATGGAGACCAATCGATTTGATAGTAGCAAGTTGAAAGATAGTCAGAGACACACTTCAGATGAAATTATTTGACTTGCATAAAGAAAAATTCCCAACGTTGTTAGTACCGTTATGTTATAGACTAAAAGATACAAGGCGACAGAATATTGAAGTTGATATTCCAGGGTTGACAATGTCAGGGACAGAGAAGCAAATTCTCGTGCTAAATGATATTGTGCTGGTTGATATAAACGTCGTCGAAGATGCATTGCGCGCTGATAAATCCCCATGGGTGTTAGGTTACGCAGCAACAATTCATTCTTCACAAGGGTTGACAATATCAGATACAAATCTTTGGATAATAGATAATCGCATCGAATGGTCGAATTTAAACTATCTCGCAGTGTCTAGAGTGCGAAAAATAAATCAACTTCGAAGAGTTGTCCTTGATGATATAGACACTATTGTCAATGTTGACTCTGACAGCGATATAATCCAAAAAACTCTCCGGTTATAAACAACAGGATAAAAAAACCAGAGAATTTAATATTAATGCTGAATTATTTATTACGTTGAAACAAAAACAGAATAATCACTGCGCGAGTTGTAATTGTATAATGAGTTGGCGTTGGTCAGATAAGGATCCTCGCCAATTCACCGTAGACAGAAAGAATAACAGCATTGGTCATACTAGCGATAATGTGATGCTGATATGTCTTGAGTGCAACAGACGCCGTGGTGCTAGTTAAGACTCTGCGGTGGTAATTGAGTATCCTCAGGTATCACTTGCAGTTCTTGTCGAGTAAATCCTCGTTGAGCGGCAGTTGAATCAAGTCTGTAGATTGCTGGTCTAGAAACACTTGCGTTTCCAACCGTAGATCGTGTTATGCCGGATATTGTATGTACAGTAACGCTCCAAATAGGATCAGTAGCCCTTTTTCTGCCACCCTCAAGCTCTCCTGGTTCATATAAATACCTTACAGTGATATTACTACCACGAATTGGTTGGGAAACACTAGCGTTTCAAGACAAATCCTCTAGTGGGAGTTTTAGTATAGACTCCTTTTTAATCGCGTTGATAGGTTTCATGTTGATTGTTCTAGTAATCTCATTATTCAGTGCGGTAATCACAGCTGGTAATCTTTTAACCCATTCATGAGGTTTTTTTTCTTGGATGAATTCTTTCGCGTATTGATATCCGAATAACCGCTCAGCAATCGTCCGATTAAACCGTTCAACAATTGCCTGATCACGATGTAGCGCAGTATGTCCTCGTCTAATGGTGACATTATGATGTTTCATTGTTAATAACACTGCACTCTGAAATTCCTTGCCAGGATCAACTTGTAACAGATTTGGCCAGCGTCGTGGGCCTCGTAGATAAATCCTTTCAAATGCAGAAGCGACTTCAGTTGATGATTTTGTCTTTAGCGGGTCTGCATGTTTTTATTGACTCGCAACATCAATTATGGTTAGAGCGTATTTGTAACCACGCTCATGTGGCAGAAATAGTATATCAGCTTGATAAACTTCATTAGGAACGGTCACATCAAAATGCGAGTAGTGAACTTGTAAGACGGTGGTAGATAAATTTGCCATATAGCCTGTTTGGATAACTAATTAGCCGCAGTGGTTTTGTTCACTTTTGCAGCGCTAGCGAGTTTATTGATTGCTGCCTTGCCTCTCCAGTATCCACTCGGAGAATAATAAATAGATTCCATGTTGTTATTAATTATCAGCACCTAACATCAATTTACCTTTCATAGCCAAATTTTCTTTGAATGATTTATCAGGAATAGCATAATAATGCATGAATTAATTTCACATCTACTAAATGTCTATGCTGCAAATTGCTGCTCTTATATGCAACATCATGAGCGTGACACGCATTATCAATGGCGTTTATTAGTTCTTCACCGGGTTTGGGTTGGTTATGATTATTGAGTCTGATATCAAGTCTTGTTCCCGGTCCACAATAACTATATCCTGAAAGATGTTATTCTCCTGGATACTTTGCCCATGGGGTTCCAGGGAGTTTAGTTAGCTTGGCTGCGATATCACCTCCTCGTTTTTTTTTTAAAGGTTCCTTGGGTTTACCAAGGGAAATAAATCTAAATTTCTTTGTACTACATTGTACGCATTTACTAGAAAGCGCTGATCGGTTATTTTTAGATGTAATCGTCGTCAAGTCATCTGTGCCAGTACGCGCCCTACATTTCACACAATATAGATCCATAATTTATATATAACAGCATGAATGTAATTGATTATTCAGCTACCCGACGACGGGAACCTATTAAACACCATGCAATGTTACCGAATTCAATTAGAATGATTATAATCGGACCATCTGGAAGCGGCAAGACACAACTGCTACTTAAATTGATAACGAGATGGATGAAATGGGAGAAATTGTATTTAATAGCCCGGAGTGTAGACGATCAGCGATGCTATGAAGTGCTAAAGGATTCTAACGAGAAAGCAAAATCGAAATTTGAAGAATTTCAAATCGATGATGATATTATTGAATTTATTACTGATATCAACGATGCACCGAGCATTGATGATATCGATGTAAGTATTAATAATTTAGTCGTATATGATGATATCATGCTAGATAATCAAAAAAATCCTGCTAGGATATTTTCCAGAGGCAGGCATAAAAGCATTGATGTGATATATGTCACTCAACGATACACACAAATACCAAAAGTGATCAGAGATTACTGCATTTTATTGTGTGTATTTAATGGAGTTGACACACATAATCTTAGAAATATTTGGCAAACTTGGTGCTGCGGTGATATGGATCATAATCGATTTAGAAATTTCTTTAGTCAAGCGCAGTCAATACCACACGGATTTGTGACGATACATTTATCAGCCCTGAGGACACGATATCGTATCGGAATTGATAAAATATTCGGTTGAAATCAGAGGGGTGAGTGTCCGTCGTTTTTTTACCCAATGGAGGCATTTCGTGGAAGCCTCATCGGCGCCTGGATTCACCCTTGCAAGATCGTGTTCCAGACAAAATTACTAAGGCTCCATTTGCCAAATGGAGACTTTCTTTTTTTTTGGGTTAAAACACGAGATTTCGTAGGAAGGCTATATTTGTTATTTTGAGGGGTTTATCGATTTTTTATTTGAAAAGTTGTCCGGCTCGGCTTCTCTGCTGCTCCTCTTAACAATAATTCGGATCAGTAATAGACCCTATCAACAATTCAAAAGTAGTCACTGAATTTCTGCAAGTGGGATACAGGTTCCCGCACCATATAACCGGATAAAATAAAAGATAACAAAAGACTGTAAAGTCGAATTTACCTTTTGAGTCTGTTTCTATAAACTATCAATCTCATCACTATTGTGGCAATTAGAAAATGTCACCAACAGGCACTAATGTTCTTTGTTTTTTTCAAAGATCTTCTGGAAAGAATGCTTTCTCTTTTAAAGGAAACGACAGCATATGCATTTGCCAGGTGGTGAAATACATAACAAAATATATTAAATATACGTCATTAAAGTATCCAATGTAGAATTCAAATAATCATCTGATAATTTATATTTAATGAGCGGTTTGTCCTGTAATCGGTTTAATGAATGAATCGGTATACACCAGGTTGCTCTTTTATATATGGTATCAACCGACCTGGACAAAACACATATACTGAAAGCATTACATAAAATGCGTTATTTGAAC
Organism: Unio delphinus; assembly: GCA_029339505.1. Lineage (NCBI taxonomy): Eukaryota > Metazoa > Mollusca > Bivalvia > Unionida > Unionidae > Unio > Unio delphinus. The sequence continues at coordinate 7,200,645 of JAQISU010000162.1, forward strand.
ACGATCGATCTGAGAAAATGGATATATCCGTCAAATAAGTGTATTTATAATAATTTGCTCTTCTTGGTTGTTTTTTAGTCGATATAAGTTTTTCGTATTGACAGAAACACAAAATGGGTGATGATTTACTATTTAAATATATTATACGTTCTGAATCGGAGAAGGGAGAGGGATTTCTGCGAAAATCAGATTACTAAAAACATTTTTGTAAACAAAAGTAGACAGCATCCCATCTGGGAAATATCATTGATAAAGCTAATAACACGAATCTGCAAAAAGATCTTCCAGACAGGCGAATGGCCAACACAATGGACCCAGTCATTGATTATTACAGTCTCAAAAAAGGCAATCGCCAGCTGTGCGAAAATTAGAGAATTAACAGTTTGGTCAGCCATGCTAGTACGGTGATGTTGGAGATCACTTCTAACAGACTGAACACATAAACCTACGCTTTGCAGTTGACACTGATGGGCTGGTTGGCAGTGAGGATGAGCTTTCCACATTAGTGAAAAACATGGATGAAGCATCTTCCCGATTTGACATGGAGATAAGCGCAGAGAAGAAAACGTTAATGACAAATAGTAGCAAGCACATCTCAGCCAAGACTAAAGTCGGATGACGGGAACACAGAACCTGTGGGCCAATTCAAATATCTTAGTTCCATAATCACAAAAGAGGAATCAAGAGCAGATAATTTGTCACGAGCAGAACAAACAAAGGCAGTTATGTCAAAGCCAAGACCCACCTGGAGAGACAAAGATATCAGTCTGAAAACTAAAATCAGATTATTGAGAGCACTAGACATCTCAATCGTTCTGTATTCATGCGAGGCCTGGACCCTTACAGCAAAATTACAAAGAAGAATCCATGCACTTGAAATGACATGTTACAGAACCATTCTTGACATCTCTTAAATGTACCACATCCCAATGATGAAGTGCGCAACACCATCAGGCACAAAGTAGGCCATTCGGAAGACCTCCTCTCACTGTCAAAAAGATAAAGCTGAAATCGTATGGCCCTGACATTAGAGCCAACAGCCTATCCAGAATCGTACTGCCGGTCAGTGTCCAACGAGACAAAATGAGAGGTAGACAGAGCCAAAAGTGGACTGACAACATCACAGGATGGAACATAAAACTTTTTTGCGGAGAACAGACATTGGCATATGATCGAGACAAGTGAAGCGAACTGGTCAGATGTTCAGCAGCACATTGCCTTAACGACCACCTTAGGTCAAGAGACTGATAATGATGATGATGCAGTCAACCTTGTGAAAGCAAATACAGATAATTTAAAGTTTTATTCTGTTTTGCTATATTATGTTCCTAATACACGTTGTTTTTATAGCAAGTGTGACTAATGTGCAAACTGCATATGATTTATTGCTTCCACTACCGTCAACAAAACCTCATCTGTGAGACAAGTCATTTCCAATTGTCTAATCTGCGGATTAAATTGTTCCTTTCGTATCATCTACTTCCTTTCATTATCTAATGCGCTCCAGTAAAAGGTTATTTATTTTTAAATCTAGATTTAAAAATAAAAAACTGACGTTTGCTTCAGACAATAGTTATAACGCAATTAAAATAACATCCAAAATTCTTTAACATGAGGTGAAACGTTGGCGTAAGGCACTTAGTTCCATAAGCACGAGACGGCGTTGAACATGTTAAATTTGAAGCTCTATGTGCTTTAAAACATATAATTATATAAATACACTCAAAAGAAAAGCAACAAACACAAACAATAAAATTGAAAAATATAAAAAAACATTGATAATAACATATAAGATGCTAAACATTAATAGGTCTCTAAGTTTGTTCCTGCAGTAAAAAAAGCTGAGTTTTAAGAGCATTCTTAAATGGGACCACTGTGTTGTTGGTTGTGTCTAAATGCAATGGGCAATTTTTTCCAAATCGCCGGGCCCTGGTATGAAAAAGAATGTTGTCCATATGACTTTGTTTTCATAGTGGGAACAATGAGTAAACGATTGTCAGAAGAGGAGCGGAAATATCTTGCTGGTTTATACAAATGGGTGAGGCTGGATAGGTATTTAGAACTGGAGCCTCTCAGTGAAATATAGCACAGAGAAGAAAGTGTGTGTTTGATTCTGTATCGAATTCATAGCTGGTGTAGGTTACAGAACAGTGGTGAGGTGTACTCTGATCGAGGTACTCAATATGTTACTAAACAAACTAATGTTGCTGTGTTGTGTTTGTTTCTTATCGAGCTAAACAATTAATCACACTTTCACTTTTAATCTCTCTCACCTTGAATTTATCGGTCATGTTTTCATATTTAGTCAAAATAATCATTATCAGTGGTCTTTGATTAACTCTGGATGATCCCAGCTGCTGTCTCTCTGTCACTCAAACATTAGATTAGTGACAAAACAAAATGTTCATAATTAAACCGCTTCCTTACGAAGTGGATCTAGATTTACAACTATGTCTCCGGCAATCCAGGAACAGCAAATGTTGTCAACATAGACAAAGGAATATATTTGCTCTTGAGTGGATGATAATCATAGACTCGGTATACCTTTTCGAAGATGACGTGAGCCATTTAAGGTCATTTACTCTAATGTTAGTGAGTCGATGATGGTGTTCCGATTTCATGGAATCGGTTTGATTTCCCTACGTAAGTTCAACGCGGTTCTGATGATCATTCCCTTCGATCCCTTAACCAGTTTTGAAGAGTATTATACAGTCGTTCCATATAATGATAGTAGGGTTAGATGCAAGTAAATGTTGCAGCAATGCTTAAGTAGTTGGACATGACAAATTTGCATCCATCTGAGTTCTCGCTCGAACATCAAACATAACGGGATTCCCAAGTTAGCCGATCAATACTTCTCTTGTCTACTGCTTTCAGTAGTATGCTTCTGGCACTACAGATCTATACTGTTATTTCATGTTTCTTTGGTGGACCAACATGCATAATATACCTTGTTATGATTGGACCGGACACGTCATCATGGTGTTGGACAGGGTGGCGAGATGTCGTAAGATTATTTTCATCGATCTAGTTTCTGCTTACCGTGCAATGGCATCTAAACCAAATAATCATCCACAGGATTAGGTGATAATAAAGCAAAGAGGTATTGGGAGTCCAACTATTAAGGTAACGCAACTGGTTAAACCTTTCTCTGCCGAATTAACCTTGCTATTGGCACCGGTGTTCGTGTCCAATGCAAGCTGTTTATTGTTTTTTTGTTGAGATTTCAAAAAAATAGTTTAGCCACCTTGGAGAATGGCAAATATATCTGGAAATAACGATATACAAGATCTTGATTGAGATCCAACATGTTTCTTAAATACATTTAGATCGACCTAGACGATATTGGTGATGTCGTTCGTGCATCCTTAGGATGACTCCTCATTATCGGATACCACAACAACACGGTTGCCGATGTTGCCTGCAAATCTGCGAATGCGGGTTTCACTTTGGAACTGTCCCTTCACACAGGTTTTGTGGCCTTACTTTGTAACTTGTCAGTTTTATCAACACAATAGCAGCGAAAGTTCAAATTCAAACGAGTGAAAAACGCTGCAGTTTGAGATCAACTAAGACTTTTTTTTACGAGACGGAAATATACACATATATGTTCAGTCCTTATTTAAATTGATGCCTTGCGATGAAAGTCTGCTCGAGGTGATACAAATGAACAGGCAGCTCCTAAATGTGCTTTTTTCTTGGTACTCCACTACTTTGAACCAAATACAGATGTTTCGAGTGCGTGCTGTGAAAGGAACCGTATTAAAATACCATAGAAACACAAACGGACTTGCAGTATCTGATTTTAGCCATAGTTAGCCTATTTATTTCTTGAATGCATCTAATCTATTGATATATACCCATATTGAAGAAAATTCATTGGCTGTCTTCCTTGAAAAGATGTAGTAAATGTTTGCGATAGAGCCATGGCTCTATGGCAATTATTGGTTGGGCGTGGATAACCTACTACCCTCAAACGGTTGTAATTTCCTGTGGACCAAATATTGCACAAGTTACACATTCAAGCTCAATTAACAGAAGCGTATCGGCACCACATTCGAACCGCACTCTGACGGATAAAACTCAATTGTGGATAACGTTACCTGAGGGAGATCGATGTTTACGCTGTTTTTATTTCAGCATCCATAGCGCACTTTTCATTGCCGGTAAATGACGGCACGGACGCAATATTCCTTTCTACGCCGAGCGAATCGAGAAGCGGACGACGTTGTAGTTATCAAACCGTATATATATTCCCCTAATCCGTTACCGAACAAATGTATTATATGAAGATGTGCATTAATACTTTAAGCTCAGGGTCAGCTTCAGCGGACAAATTAAAGTAAAGTCCCAATATATATTCAAAATAGTACACTTGTAAGGATACTTTTAGTCAAACAATATCAAATACGATTATCTGATGTATAAACCTTTGCATGGTAGATTACTTAGTTCTTGGAAAGAACATCCATTTAACATATTATCTCAAAACGGAAATAAATCACCAACATCTTTATTTAGTATCTGCAGAATCAATCCAATTCTGTAATCTCCATTTTCACTGATACTCCATTAACAACACCTACTCCATTTACCCACCTTCTCCATTAACCACACCTAGGTAACGAATGGATTTGCACCAAATTACATACATCCCTACCTTACTACTTAACAAAATATCTAGTTTCAACTATTTACATTCCTGTTTATATTCTGATACACATGTACCTATACATATACATAGGAGCTGGCCTACTATCAAGATAAGACGAATGGAGCTTTCATGACCGTCAAATGTTTGAGAAGATATAATGGAGGGTGTGACAGAGTCATTGAAAGTATATTCTGAAATGCACAAGTTTAATATATGATGATAGCTATTACTTGTGCTGAAAATCTAGAAGCATATTTTCAGGTGGTATCTCTACAAGAACATAAAAATGTCAAGCACTCGCGATACTTTTAATGAAAGTACAATACCTCTATATGATATATATAAAAAACAATATCCCTTGAGTATTTCAGACCAACATGGTGGAATGAAGTCTACTCCATGATAATCTAAAATAATATCCCGAGACGTTCGCAGTAGAAAACATAGTAAGCTTCTAAACGTCAGCTTTGTGATTATCGAACTAATAAAAAAGACATACAGTCTGATGTTGTGCTGTTTCATTTATGATGGAGAAAAGTTTAGTTTGATCCCTTCAGCTTGAGACTCTGCGGTCTGCATTAGAAATTCTCAAAGCAAGATGGATCAAACATTGTTTATAGAACTAAGACACATAATAGTCAATATATAAATAAAGTGTTAGGCATATTTATTTGGATTGTTTGAATCTTAGTTTTAAACGAAAATTATTCCATTATATCTTATTCTAATGTAGCATAGTTTACTTGATTTGACATTGTCCACAATTAACATTTTGGATATTTATAAACTTGAATGTAAAGAACTAATAATAGAAACATTGTATCTAGTAGCTGAACATGATCCAAAATTATTCAAATAATTGGTAAAAAAGCGGTTGAATTGTTTTGATTATCCTTGTCAGAGTAAAGCTCACTACGGTGAGTCAAGGTCATACCTGGACTACGTGACTAAATAACAACACACATGTGTCAATTGGTAAACAAACTTCTCTTTTGTCCAGAAGTATGAACATTTGCCACTTATTCTGATATCTGTTTTATATCTTGTTCAGTCGTATAACAAATATGTTGATAAAAGTTAGCAAGCTGAGCTGTTAACGAATTAAATTTTAAGTTTCATTTGTTGTGGCCAGTTTGGGCTGAATTTTTAATCTTTCTTAAAACTATTGAATTAAAGTGATTGTTTCCCAGGCGATACGAATGTACTTTGATACAATTTTGGGGCGAAGATATTTGGTGGAAGTAATACGGCATTCAACACAAGAATACTATGTCATATGATTCAATACAAAAAAAAGTGTTGGCACATCAGAGAAACACTGACCTTTTACATATGGCATCTCCTTGCATATTGACTTGCATCGTAAATGGAACAGAAATTCACTTATAACGTTTCATTGATTTGTGTTTTAGTTGTTGAATTATAATTTGGTATTTATTTGCCAAACCGTAAAACTATTTTCTTTTTTTGTTATTTTTTCGTCAGTGAAAATACATTATTTATTAAATTTTAAATTTAACAAAGTTTGTTGTATTCAGTCTTTTTTGTTGCTTAATCTAAGATTATTTGTAATAATAGCAGAATTATTTAGATATTAAATAGTAAGTAAGATAGCTAAGCGGTTTATTACATTAAGTACATTCCACGAATTACTGCAATCATATAATGCTACGAATCCTAAATGTTTGTACTATTCATTGTATTTTCGGTCTGATCAATGCGATGGTTTCCTCGAACACATTATTGCTATATCGTTACTTTCCTCAATGTCAGATATTAATCTACCTTCCTTAACTTTTTCAAATAAGATTAATTAATTTAGCTTGCCAGAAAATAAGCTAAAGCGTGTTAACGAAGCGAGATATAAGCAATAGATTGGTTTAGCAACTTGTAGAAACGAATTTTGGAATAACAGTGCTTTGCTTTCGATCTAAATGCTACACAATTAAAATTAAAAAATAAATTGGAAAGAGGGTTGAGGTAGATAGAACTTCAGAATGAAAAGGAAAACAAAACATGTACAAATGCAGTTACAAAGAAAACAAATTGCAGTTACAATTTGAAAACAGAGAGACATAGATAGGACAAATAGAAAAAACACAAATGCAATCAAAATAAACATAAATGCAAAGACAGTTTGAGAATGAATAACATAAAAGAGCAACGTTGTGGTTAATCCATGTGTAACTGACAAACTTTGTTCGGATCACGAAATCTATTAAGAATGATTTTGATAAGGAATGTATTTCCTTAGGTGACACATGTATTGTTCAGACATTCGTTGAGGTCACTGTCACCGCTTGTTTTTGTCAATCGGAATGTATTGATCAGAGTGATACTCTTTCAATATCTCGTTTACTTTATTTTAAAGTCATTAATGTAACTGAAGCCTCTGAAGTACATGTATGTTATTTCATTACAAATGTAATTCTGCTGAGCAAATGGAGATTTATTGAGGTTCCTGCTGGTGAGGAGTGGTCAGTGAACAATCAAAATGTAATTCCAAATCTTACTAGACATCATTTAATTTGTCCAGACCATGGATGGTCTTTTATAGATTAAAAAGTCTTATCCCAATAAATTGCCAGACTATTATTGTCCAACAATCATATATGATATTGCTACATAATATAGATCGTGGTATACTTGTCAAATGGTAGGAAACCCTAGGTCTGTGTACATCTTCTTGTTGCATTTTACGAACCATTTAGCAGAATTATAATATATTGCGTTGTCAAGTCAGGAAACTAACATACATTGGCCATTATGTGTGCGTAATCAAGCTTCTGGAGGAAATTGCTTTGAGGAATATTTGATTTTATGATTCAAACGTGCATCATTTTAGCCTAAGGTCCAGCAAGGTAACTAAGATAGCTACCTTGCACTAAGCCCTCCTCAAAGTATGACTTCTACCTTAACGCTTAAGACGGAGGATCGTCATTATACACCTTTCACACCGACATGGTATGTGCAAGGTTCGACGTCTTTTTTTGTATGACTGTGTGAACTAAGTGCTCTAATGTTACTCGTGTTCCTCCAACCCTTTAATTATAGATCTAAGTCCATTTGAAACGACACCAGTGAAAGTATTGTAGGTACTTTGTTGGAGTTTTCTAGCTTTGAGATATCCGTCTGCCTCATTGATATTTGATATTTAAGATTTAAACTATTTTGGTTTCTGATCATCCATTGTCTCATTGAAATTTAATCTGTTATAATGATTAGCGAATTGCAATCTGATTTACTCAGAATTATAGATAGCATGCGATATATCAATCACTTTCGAAATCTTGCCAACGAGTGAATTGTCAATCTTCGTATGTACATGAAAATTATTTGATGAGTCTAAGTCTGTTAAAACTTCTGAATTATTTTCATTTGCATGCCAATTCCCATCAAAACAATATATTTTGATATAACATACATGAATACAGTATTTTAGTTTACATATGTATATACAAATATGGGCAGATAAAGACTTGTTCTAACAAAACAACAGATTTGTTATTTCATTTTGTCAAAATTAATTTATTTATTTTTTGGCAGCAAATATGTTTGTTTCTAGTGTCTACCTTCTCTTTCAGTATATAAAGCAGTTAGTTTTCATATGACTATTTATAGAGGTTGGTATACAAAATAAAATATGTACAAAACAATACAACAATAAACGAAGCTCATACATTATCATCATCAACACACTTTGTGACCTTGGTTACATTTTCAACAGTTTACTAAACAGTGTTTTTACCGATGTCTGGTTATTTTATAATTATGTCGTATGCACGCAATATATCTAACGCAATTGTATCTAACAAAATAGTTTTCAAGATATAGCTTTGCCTCAGGGGAAAGCCAGATACTTTAAAACTAAATCAGTTTTGACGAATAAAACATTACTTAGTTGTTTGTATTGTAGGAAATGCAGTAATATTATCAGTAGTAAGAGCACAGCTTTTATTATCCGTAAAGCCAAATATAAGCTGCTAATACTATTAGTTTCCTTTCCAAGACTGTCAATATTATTACAAATACCAATGATACTAGCAGCACGTTACTGTTACAAATAATTCTAGCGTTATTAGATGGTCATAAAAGTGTATCATATATACGTTAACAATAACTAAAATTTCAGCATATCTCATACACAGAGATAATACACAGTTGTTGTACATGAATAGAAATATTCTGTTCCAGTAATTAAATGGATCCGCGATGGTTAGGGAGTTAGAGTAGACAGACCCAACACAGAAAATGTTCCCATTCAAATCCAGTCCTACCATCTGTCCAGCCTAACGTGGTCTGTCATTTGGCTTTACACTCGACTCTAATTGCCTCAACACTGTATAGGTTATTTGCAGTAATGTACCGTAAATACCAAAACGAATCCAAACATTGACTCTTGAAACAGCAAAGTACGTATGTTGTTTGCCAAGTTGTTTCCAGTTCCAATAGAGGGCAACATGGTTTAATCTGGCTATTATTACTAGTGACTTTATTTAAAGAATTCGAGAATTATTTCCATATGACTAATTCTAAATTTGCCTCTGCACATTTATATAAAGAGTTAAAGTACACGTTAAAGCACAAATAGTAACAACTGAAAACAATATTAAAAAAAATATAAAACCAATGCTGTTAAACAACATGTATTTTTGAACTTATATGCTACAAGTAAATACTGTATATATTCACAGTACCATAATTGAAAGACTAACGTTGTTTGAGTAAGCATACGTTAGGTAATGATATAATCGTCAAACCAGAATAAGCGAGTTTTTAACCATTCAATTTATCTTAATTATGTGGATTTAATTTGTACTTTCTCGCATTTTCATTGCATATTTTTTTCACAATTAGTGATCTGAATATTGCATACATGTCTCAAGATCTATTTACTTTTACTCTGTAATTGAACGTAGATGTTAGCATGAGAGCTGCATTGAAACCATTTAGTCGGGAAAATCGTTTCCAACAAATATGACAATTCTTTAGCAGTTGTTGAATGAATGTGTTAAACATAACATTCTTTTATTTATTTTGCAGTTGTTGAATGAATGTGTTAAACATAAGCTTATTTTATTTGTATCGAGTCTATGTTTTAACTTTTGACCAGCATTACTAGAGTTCCAATATCATTGTTTGTCTTAACTTTCCAATAAAAAAGATATAAATCATTAAATTCCTGAAACCAATATCAAGATTATTATATTGCATATGAAACCTATATCTGTTTCTTTGCAAGCGGTTATATTTATTCTGATTTTGTGGAATGTTTCCTCTTGTTGCACTACAGTTCATTTTTTTTTCCCTTTCAATCTGGGTTTGTCAAGATTTGATTGACATTTTAAGATACATGTAATGGTGTATTATCTGTAATCATATCCGTGTTGCATTCTTTACTAGAACTTGTCGTTGATGAAGATTAATTAGATCAATAGACATTTGAAAATTGTCGAACACCAACTTAAATAACTATATAACATATATTTCCGCCTTTAATAAGGTCACGCTTCCTTTCTTAGCTAAATGATAGGCTATGTCTTATTGTTTCCATACCTTTTAGTGTCAAACAATTCCAGTTATCGTTTCATATAAGATAGCAGTGCAGTGTTTTTCTGTTTGTTATGTATTCTTTTGTTCATTGTTTCATTCACGTAATTATTTAATTATTAATTCATTTATTTTTGTATCTATTTTTTTTTTGTTTATTTTAGTTTTCTTAATGTTTTTTGTTGAAAATGTTTGCTGAGTGTAAATATTTGGTCATCATTTTAAACTGCCACAATTTGGACAATACTGTAGTAAAGGAAATTCATTTTGATGCAAGATTCGAACTTACACATTGTCTATTTTTATTATGCTTACACAATTTAATTTGCTCAGCACTGTTCTAGATATTAGGAGTCAATATATTGTATTGTTTTTTGCCATCCATTGTCAAAGTACGTATTTGGCATTCTACATATTGTGAAGTGCTATTTAGGAATTCGATTGCTTTCGGAAATATATACTGCCATACAAGTGTTGTGAACTGTTACTTTTAAATATAGTCATAGAGTTCATTCCTTTGTGTTATCTGTGTTTCCATTCCTTATGCGCGAGGAACTTTTATACCAAAGCATTATAAGCATCTGTAAATGCATTTTTAGATTAGTCTAAGAACCTCATATCTAAAGTATAACTTATCATGCCGGTATTATGGTGATGAGTCGTTTATTGAATTTGCTATTCCCATTACTTTCTATATGTCTTTGATGCCTGCAATGCATCAGAATAATGCTAGAAATGAATGATTTTTAATTAGAATATATTCACGCCTTCTTTCATTTACATTCCGATCGCTAAAATATTTGTACCATGTAACCTGGCCCTTCTCTAGACACACCACTTAATTACTACACTCTCTAAATAATTTGACTATAGCTTCATCTTAAAGACATCAATTGGTTAATTTAAGAGGAATTTATAGAAACATGTGGTCTTATTTGGTGTGGATATAGTAAAAGGGAGTAATATCCTGGTGTTATAGAGAATCCTATCACTACTAAGAAAAACTCATATATATATATACATATATATATATATGCCTTGATCTAGAATGTAAATATACAAATAGAAGAAAGAAATTACGATCTTCGTCCAACGATGACTGGCGTGACATCGAAAGGCTTGTTTGATGTTCCAGATCTTGGTACTCGATATGTTCTACGTGATCAAATAAATGTCCAAAGAGAAAGTTCAGTCACACATGAAGGTTTGTAAAACATTATAAGATTTGATGCATACACTACATGTACATATTTTATGTTTGATGCATTGTAACGATGGCAATACTATTGCTTTTAAGAACACAAGTACAGTATTACAAGCTATTGCGCGTAGCTTATATTAATAGTTAAAGGGTCTCATTCTTACTTATATTTTGTTTGGAAACTTCTTTTTCTTGACGTTTCGCACTTGATTTAAGTTGGAGTTGAAATATAGTGAACGTAATGAACCATCGTTGATCCTCTAACAATGAAGCTTTGTTTATTTTCATACTGGATTGTGTTTTACTTGAAGATAGAACTCAGGTATAAAATGGAATATAAAATTCATCCCATGTTACTATCTTTGTTCATAACGAAGATTATCTTATCTTGCAGATACAACAACTGACAAAGTAAAACGAGTAGATATAGGCCTACATCGACATTTCCCAAACGGTCAAGAGCAGTTTCCTTTCTCAAACTTCACGTTTGTGTCCGGAACAAGATTAAGTTTACAATATAGAGGCAAGACAAGTTTAACGGATATCAAAATTTTATGTAAAACGATGGCATGGTAACCCGGGATGCCAAATTCATGTGTTAGTTGATTTCAATTATATGTATATTACACTGCTTTATTGTTCTTAAACGCCTAATGCGTATTGATAATGCATCCTAGTTAGGAAGGACATAACATTTCACATCTAAACTACTATTAACACATATACAGCACATCATTCTAAATTATTAATGGAACAAAGAAGGACATTTTAAACCTAAATCGTATCTTAAAGGTGTGGTCTGACGAATTTTAATTAGTTTATATTCTCTTCACAGGTAATGAAAAGCAAGTTTACTATGTTGATACGGCTGTAGTGCTAGATTCCACAATATGGGACTTGTGAGTGTTTTTTTATATATTTAAGACAATTGTTTATCTGGTCACATTCCTATCTCATTATACCTGGCTAGTAATATCTACGTTACTGCATATCTACTCTATATACGGCTATTTTTTATGCAAAACCCGCTGATTAAATATATATACAGTGCAGCTGAAGACAATACAACATACAGTCTCGACTTTGTGTCTTAAATGTACTTGAAGAGATTATGTTCCGAACATGTTTTTTTAGATCCCAGGTAATTTGTCATCCTCTAAGTAACCCAGATATAGTAACACAATATTTGAAAACAGGTAAAATATTTACAAACCGTATGTCATGTGATACGTAACATATCATGACATGTGGAACGGAAAATGTTGAGAAAACTGAAATAAAGCAAAGTGCTAGGACACAAGGGCTAATATTAATTAAACTAATAATAAACATCTATTGAAACCGATCGGTATTTTGGTATTGAACACAATATCAGCTAGTGAAGTACGGCTAGAAGAAAACAAAGCAGTTTTACCTGAATTTCAACGAAACATGTATTTCGTCACATTAATATATTAGATTGTATATATTATACATTTATTCTATGATTACAGCTATTCATCTCTGATTGTGAAAACAGCTCATGCCGTATTATTGCCTTTTGCTGTCGCAAGACGAATAAGAGAAGTTTACTCACACATAATTAACGGTGTAAGTAATGAATATCGTAAAACATCTGTAGTGTTCTCTTTATTTTTTTTTCACCTATTTGTTAAAAATATGCGACTTGGAATAGAACAAAACGTCATTGCACATGATCATGTGATTATAAATTGTTTGTTACGTCTCCCTGAAAGGAAGAGCTGAGAGTGACTTCGATGTAACTGACATGATTGACATAAATATAATCTGCGTATTTTAATTAAAGCGTCCTTTCCGAGGTGCCTCTGTAAACCGCTGTGTACATCAATCGGATGTGGCTAAATGATAATACCAATAGTGTCCGGCTTAGACACGATTCAGCAATTAACTTAATTTAAATTTGATCATGATGTTTCCCTTGTCTATATGATATCTTTATAAAAGGATTAAAATGTATTTTATATATTATTTTATTCTTTGGAATGTGGAATCATTGTATCATTAATTAGGTATTTTTAATATTATAAAATATCATTTTTTATGTATGTTATCAACATATAATTTAGGAAAATGTATGTAATCCATATTTCATCATATGATTATGTATGCTATATAAATTTCATTTTATGATTTTATGTTTCCATATTTCATTTTACGATTGAATGTTTCCATACTTCATTGTATGATTGTATATATTTAAATATTCCATGTATTGCTCGTTTCTTCTCTACAAAAAAGCATAATGAATCTTAGGCATTATGTCAACATTGGCAATATCGTTCGTTGTAGGTAAACCTGCGATACAGTACAATAGAAGATCCTGCTATAGAAATCATTGTCACCCTTTATAATTTTTATATTTTAAAGGTAAGAACGTTTTGTGAATTCTAGATTCCTGTGCATTCTTGGTGTTGACCAATTCATACATTCTCATTTCTAACGTATATTATACAATGATCCTCCATTACAAATAACAAATCAATGTGATTTTGGTCGCAGACTGATTATTGTTTGAATATTTTAAGCAATCTGAGTTTGGCGTTAGTCTGATTGGTGTTTGAATTCTTCAGGAAATCTAAATTCAGCCTTAGTCAGGGTTTAGTTTGAATAGTTCAAGTAATCTGATATTAGACTTAGTCTGGTTGCAGTTTTTTGAATAGTCGACTCATTTGTAAAATTCTAGTTCATTTATATCTATATATAGCTTAGTATAATGCCAAATCTTTAAAAGCTCCAAGCGCTTTACGACATCTATATAGTCGACTTATTTGTAAAATTCTAGTTCATATATATCTATATATAGCTTAGTATAACGCCAAATCTTTAAAAAGCTCTAAGCGCTTTACGACATCTATAGTCTTATGACCACAGAAAAACAAAAGCAAAAGAAAGAAGAACCATGAAATTGGACAAGATAAAAATGCTGAAAATATTTAAGGATCGAAATATGATTGGTTCATTAAGAGTGTTCTTGTAGTCGATAAGGGTCTGTTTTAAGAGAAATCTTGAGGGAAATGATTGTGTCGTTATGTATAATTTCAATGGGCAATTTCGTTCCACAGTGCTGAGCCCTGGTATGCAAAGGAACGTTGTCTATATGACTTCGTTTTCATAGTGGGAACAATGAGTATACGATTTTCAGAATAGGAGCGATACTATCTTGCTTTTTCTGTTCACAAGGGTGAAGCCGTCTATGTATCTTGGACTGGAGCACAGAGAACAAATTGTGCGTTTGATTCTGGATGAAATTGATAGCCAGTGTAGGGGACAGAACTGTCGGGAGGTCGGCTCTGATTGCGGTACTCTAAACATGATCCGAGCAGTTTTGTTTTTAAGCTTTTGAAGTTTGTGAAATAGAAATGGGGACGAATAGACATAATAAAGTTACAATATTCCATTCTTGAATTAAAAAAAAGTTTAAGTGACATCAACTAAAGGATCTTTGCGAATGGAGCTTATGTGTTCCAGCTCAAGATTTGCAGCCTTGCATATGTTCATGACATGTTGGTGCAATGTGGGAGTACAGTCTAGAGTAACACCTAAGTTTTGTACTGAAAGTGTGAATTTAACGTTGATGTTGGTTATATTTTTTGTAGGGGTCGTTGTTGTGTTAGGATTTAACGCTTTTTTAGCACACAATTGGCTATACGTGGCGGCCACTATTAATGCTGGAGTAAAAACATGGGAATACCCTCGGACAGAACCACCAACCCACGAGACGCTACTGGCAAGCATTCTCACATACCTACATTGGCCGAAAATGAGACTCGACACAACGTAGACAGAGGTGCGATGGCAGTGATCCTTGCATATAAAATATGTGTTCTGTTGACGAAGTATGACTTGAACCACTGTAAGGGTGTCTTGTGAAGGTCCAGAATGCTTAATTGAGAGAAGATAGTCGGACGTGGTGTACATGTATTCCGTGACATTAGTTTGTTAGTTATCTCGAAGAGCTCTTTGCAGCTGGAGCTCTCCATGATTTTATTACTATTGTGTAATAATTTAGATAAATGGGCTATGATAGTGATGTTTTTCTTAGTTTCTTAATATATTTGTTAATGAAAAGTTTGTCTAGTGGAAACCCAAATCCTAACCGTATTCCGTCGGTCCATTTTAGCAATGCGAATCTGGTTCATAACAGTGTTATGTCACGTATAATACTTTTAAATGGAGTGTACTCTGCGCTTCTTGATAATTTGGACATTTTATATTTAATAAATGATAATTATTAAAAGAATATTAGAAACGGTTTAAGAAAAAAAACCAAATCAATCAAACACAATACAGTATGTATGCCTCGTAAAGGAAAACATTAACATATAGGCATAGTGTCCTCTGGCTATTGCGACTATGTAGCATTTACATTAAAACGTAATACATAGATCTCAAGGAAATAAAGGACATGCCATTATGATGAAACATATTACTGTAGGATATGTGGTACTAGTTCAGTTTTAAAGTTTTCATTCATCGCATTGTGTATTTCGCTCTCAATCCAGATGTGTGCTTATCTTGCTATTGACACAGAAGGAAATGACAGAAAGAAACGATTCCTATGAAATCGTGTACCAATTTGATGTCATTTGCAGAGCAGGGATTATTATTACTTTTAATTGATTGGTTCGTATGCCATTTATTAATGAATGATGATACATAATGTTTATATATTCGATTAAGTGTGCCATTAGCGGATCTCAATTTGATATACGAATAGTAAACGGGGTATCAATTTGCTCCAAATCGACACTATCAATGCCATGCTAGATTTAATCTATGTGATTTATCGACATATATTTACATTTTTCTTGCATATGACATTTTTAATTTATTAATGAGAATACATTAATCATTGAGATATATGCCTAAGTTTGCAAGAATGTTTATATATTCGTATTACTGCGACAATGGCGGATCAGAATTCCAGAGTTTTATAAAGCAATAGTATTGGGATATCAGATTGTTCTATACACACATTTTTAATACCGTGTTATTTTTAACGTATGTCATATATATATATATATATATATATATATATATATATATATATATATATATATATATATATATATATACTTAAGATTTATACCAATGAGATACAGTTTCATTTCCCTATCTTTACATCTATCTCGTCTGTATGGTAAGAGCAGCGAAATTGTTACCAGCACTTGGCTCGTTTACTTGGTTAATTTTACTGACCATTATTCTGCTATGTATCCTGATTCAATTGGACTTACAATCCATTCTTTGCCAGCAAAATGCCTGCAAGATGAGATTTTGCTAAATATTGTCTCTAGTAGTTGGAGCACGAAAATTCACTATTCTTCATAATTTAAGGTTGGTAGTTGAAAACATTCCTAGATCCTTCAAGTTTAAGTCACGCACGTAGTCTTGAATCCCGTAATATCAAAGACACCAGAACTTTAATGTAGGACCATATATTATTAAATAAAATTATGGTTTGCCATCGTCGTTGAGGATTTTAAGACTAAATTATAAATCTAAACGAAATAATTACATCTTTTGTCGATTGTTCGCTTATAGGCGGTAATTGTTTGGTTTATACGTACTATATATATTTTAATTCCTAATGTTTTATAAAGACGATGGAAGACTTTGGACACAATGCTTCTATGGTGGAGTTTGTTGACGGAATGTACAAAGTTGGTGTTGCCAATTACCTGTTACATCAAGCACGATGGACTAAATCCTACGTTAAACTCAGTGACCGTGTAATGCTCTTTTCGATGTAAGTGTATATAATTTAGCTATAACTATACATTGCAATTGTGCAATGTCGTCGGGAGGCATATGCTCAGGATCAAGCACAAACTACATTTCAAACACTGTGAGGGATGATCCCAAAATATCACTGTTCCATATATTTTCTTTAAAGCATAATAACTGGAATCAGCGATGTAGACCAGTGTATACTACAACTGCTTCTGTCTGCTAATATTTAAAATACGATATAGACGTTGAGCTGTTTACATATAAGTGTCAGCAATGTACAGTTAGCATTCAAATAGTTATCCCACATTTCAGTATTACACATACAATATTTTCCAATAATATATTGTTGTAAAAAGAATATTTAACCTTTATTCAAGGTACAAACGTTTAGCAGGATAATTTGTTTAATAATTTGAAGGAACACTATTACAACAGTTTCTCCGTAACACTAGATAATATGTTTAGTTGGGTAGGTTATCTCCAAAATCTAACACATTACTTTTCGTACTCTAAGCTTGTTTTCATATGCCACTGTGGCATTCACGTTTTCTGAGTTGATCGTACGTGCATTTCGCAGGCATTTTAGATTTGTACTAAGTGAAATCCCAATATATTTATCAGTAGTGACACATATTTGGAATTCAGCATCACCGAAGCCTTCCACAGTCTACACAATTTTTCGCACCTAGAGACGACAATACACGCAATTTTATTTTGACGAATACATACCGGTATTCATGTATCGGACCCTTTAATGTTTGCCTGTTTTATCTTTCAAAGATGTGTACATTTCATAACGATTGATTAAATTTTAATGTGAGGGAAAGATAATTTGGTCATTAGCACAATGACGTTAAAGTTCTTCTCATGCGTGATAGTTTTGACTTTCTCAAATGACAAACTATACCACAAATGTGCACAAAGAAGGAACGAATTCTTACCCCCGCCACAATTTTTAATAGTTTTAAAATATGTCGTTTGGTGAACTCTTCCACAATTCCTAGCTATATTTGCGTATTTGCTACAAGAAATGTTAAATATGACAATTGAAATTCTCAGACTCGTCATTAAAACCAATTTTATTTTCAGATATGCCATGTATCATGGTAGTAAAAGTGTCGATTCACACGGTACGTGCTCTCTCTCTCTCTTTCTCTCTCTCTCTCTCTCTCTCTCTCTCTCTCTCTCTCTCTCTCTCTCTCTCTCTCTCTCTCTCTCTCTCTCTATGTCTCTCTCTCTCTTTCTACGGATTGATAATACTATTGGAAAAAAGGTGACATTACACATGTCATGGGAATGTCGAATTCTCATAAAATGCAATACTTGCCAGAGTCACAGTTGTTTATTTCAAAGTCAGTATTATTTTAAATCAAAGGAGCATCAAGGTCGCTACAAACGTATTAGGACACTTCCAAGACAGTACAACACGTATCTGTGTTCGAGACGTGAAATGTTGATCACCATATGTGTTATCTGATTTCTAACTGATTATAAGTTTGGTTGATTTTAAGTTTCTGTGAAATCTATACCTGAATGGATGATTGATGGAAGTCATCGTTGCAGTTAAATTATATTATCATTTCTTAGATTGATTAATTATCATTGTAAAATCATAAATTGTCTTATACTGTATTTTATGTCTTAAAATGTAATAAAATGGCTTTCAACAAACGTGACAGGTGTATCATATGTTTAAAATATCTTATGTTCTAGATGTTCCTTTGTCAATAGCGTAGAACAGAGATCATTTCATTTGCAGAAGATATGTCTTTCAAAGACGATGGGAAGTTACAGAATTTAGTCAAACACCTCTATACATCTTCGATATCATGTCAGGAGAAGTATCAGAAGAAATTAATGTTTGGCTGGAACGAAAATTACAACGTTTTACTGCGATTATCTTTAGTATTATAAAAATATCTACCCATTTATTTGAAATCAGGTTCAGAGAAATCTTACGGTAGTCTATTTTTAAAACACTACACTTACTTCAGAGTACGTTTCGTAAGAAAAAGATATTTGGTTCAAATAATCCGCGTTCCCCAACAGGAAATATAAATTGGGAACCAAAGTGTATCATTACATTAAAACTTGTCTCCATAATCCGTAAATAATCTGTCCAAAAATAAGAAAATTGGAATAATCGTATATGAAACCAGTCAGAAGAATCATACATAAACCTCAATATTGTAGCCGAGAATATATGGCCACTATCAATAGCTATGTAGCGTGACCATATTGTAAACAGCGCTTGTATAAAAGATGTCTTCGATAAATACATCTTAGATAATATTTTAGGACAAGAGGAAGATGCAAAAATTAAATTTTAGTTGACAAGTACATTATATCATGGTAATGTCATTTTTATTTGCATGACACATTACACAATGTTTATTTCTAAACAATAAACCACCACTCAGTATCAATAACAATGCCTTTATATGATCATCCTTTAAATCTCCAGGAGATAGATCTAAAAGTCTAATGTTATGCAAATTATGTACACACTGATATTTGGCTTACTAAGGTACCACATATGCTTTATCTGTAAACATGTTTTTGCGGTAGATCGTCGAACATACATTAGCATCACTGAAATAATAAAAGCGAATGAATATTAACGTATGTATTCATTATGATAATTTTAGTATAGCTTTCTTGTTTTATATCAATATATTTCCATACAAACTATGTGCAACTGATAGTTTTAAACCGTTGTCCTTTAAGAATTTCATTATATTACTCGTATTATTTATATTTTTACTTTCAGGTTATGCCTACGTTGGGACGGTGTGTGACCCATCTTTCAAAACATCACTAATCCAGTCACGTGATTATTATTTAACAGTATCCACAGCAGCACACGAACTTGCACACAAGTAAGTTTACTCATGACTCCCTATTTGTCCCCCACATTTACATCCAATCGATCATCAATTAACGGGTCCTGCGCTGGCCTTTTAATTTAAACATGGAAAACTCCTTCTTCTCACGTTCCAATTACTTTGGTTTCCTCTAATTCTTTACTCCAGTTTTGTTTTATTTCATGCACCCAATCACGCCATCATTTTGGCGGTTTAGTATATTTTCTCTAAGACACGAAAACGACGTTGTTGCAAATTGTCGTTCAGATAAAACTGGAATTATTTTAATAAAATAATCTCAAAAGTTCATGTGTGTAAAATATTTTCTTTGTTCTATTTAAACCAATTGCTTAGGTGACACTGGACTAGCACGTGTCACGCTGCTAGTGAGTATTGTCAGAATGATACAACATGTAATGTATAGTCGTGTGCCTTACTTACTTCTTCTTTTCAAGTCTTGGAGCCAACCACGACGGTGAAGGGAACGCATTTGCTTGTAGGGCTGATGATTACTTTCTTATGACTCCCTTGGACCCAGTGTTCAGCAAAACTCGACCATACTCCAGAAACCCATGGATTTTCTCGATCTGCTCAGTTGTGGTGTTCAAATATGCATTGCAAAACAAGTATATATGCTTACTATACGTACATAGATATATTATAGTATTTAGAAATAACGATCTTGGATTCTTTGTTACTGATCTTGGTTAAACCCTTTTAATCTAATGACTTTGTCCTGACATAACGTAGTCACACCTGCAAGCCCGCCTGCATTTCTACAAGAAGACCCTGAAAGAGGAAAATAATTTAGGGTGCAAATTTTCATCCAAATTAAGTAAAACTGAAAACCCAATTATAGTACACTATTTAAACAATCAGTTACAACATCGTACAAGACAGTCAATTAAAATTGTATGTCTATTTAATTCAATTGTTTGTTGGTTAGTTTTCTTTTTCTTCTTCATCTTATTGTATGCTTTTGTCATGTAAGATGTTTTTACTAGACTTGATCTGGTCCAAAATTGGGTTCATTTTTGCTTGACCTGAATGACTATTTTTCAATTTGTGTAAATAGCGAATAAACGTTTCATTATTATATGTGTCTTATCATGCTTTTTATTCAGATAAACACTGAGTAAATAGCTTGATTTGGGTCAGAGATTTCGATGTTCCAAATGCATGTTGTAGAGAATTGTTTTGTAAATAAAGAGGCTCATTAAATCATTATAGAAGGTTTCTTCCTTTATTACATGGTTGTGTTTAGAAAATGCTAATTAAATACCTGACGCCACGTTGAGATCAATATAAACCTCTTAGCATGAGGATTCTACCAGTCGTACTTTAACAGATATTGCTTACAAGTTCTATTAAGTTGTGACAAGCTTGGGTTGAATTTTATGTTCCTCTAAATAATGAATTAAAGTCATTATTGTATCTGGGAAAACAAACATGTTCTGCTCAAATTCCACAATTAAAACATTCACTCAAATATATGCTGAATTGAAACCTGGAATAATTTCTCTGTGATGCAATAACTGTTAAAACATCAGTCCGCATTATGCTGTGCCATTGCCTTTAATTCTGGATATCTTCGGGACCGGACCTAATTATATTCAGTATTTTATATTAGGACCTGTGTGTATAATTCTTGAATTATTTTGAGACTTACATTGCAGAAAGTAAGGTATTTTCTCTCATTTTATGTGTGCATTCTAGAAAAAAAAAATTATTTGTTAGATGTTAGAAAACCAATTGTGTCCACTCGTTCCTATTGTTTGTCAGAATATAAGGTCTTAAGACAAAATAATCCATGTGCTGTCTTGTTGAGGCAGTTGCATCTCGATTTCTTGTTTAATGTTACCTGATAATTCTTCCGTCAACGGTTTGCTCCTTTTTCCATCTTATTCCCTTACAACATTTTATGTCTTTTAAATAAAAATATGAAGCTATAACAGATCTTATAATATATTGTCCGTTGAATATATGTTTTAAATTCAACGTTTTGATACTTCATCTCCTGCAACATTGAATCCATCCATTGATATTTTGAGAATATTATTTGTGGGGTATAGATGTCAGTTGTTGATATCTGACTTTTCATTGACTTGATAATATATATTACGAGTTGAGTGACGTAATTGCTAATGTCAGATGTTTTCTACAGTTCGAGAACATTCCCTATGAGATAAAATTATCACCTTTCTATCAAGAAAGAAATCATGTCCACGTTGTTTTCCATAAAACGTTCCGTTGGAATGTATCTTTCTTTCCTTGGCATGCATTTTAGGTTTACATTTGAAATGGAAATTGATCGAATTTTCCAACTTATCAAATATACTGTTTTCAGTCACGTCGAACTTGTATTGGTACTGCAGAACTTCAATTAATTCGCTTTTCAAACAGCACCATATACATAAAATCTTCTTTATTGGTGTGTCGTCATATTAAATTAGGATTGAGTTGTACTGCCACGGCCTGTTCTGAATATTTAGGGACAAGCAAATGCGGCCTTTAGATGCGTATTCTACAAGCTCCACCAGTCGCAGAGCTTTAAAACAATGATTTGTTCCTGCAAGAATTCCAAATGTCGTGCCTATAATAGTTAATATGGATAAGATTACCGCTACTTTCAAGGTCAATGATTGTTGTCCCGGCGACGTTGCAAATATCATATCAAAATATGCACATGCATTTGTTTTGAGTACTAAAATTCTCTTGCGAATTTCAGTTGTTCCACTTAGACATGGCCTTTAATATATTTCATATTAATGAAGTGATCTCCCTCCAGGTATGCAGGACAACACTCTACGTTTATCTAATTCTACTTTACTGGTAACGACTGTCATACACTCATAAAAAATATATTTCCGAGGAATATTAAACTTGTGAGCAATGGTTCAATCTGGGATTCTGGCATCATGTTCATAAATATGAGATTGAATCGATTCTGAAATGATTGGTCTCGCCTCACTCAAATCATTCTAAACAAAAAAGGATAAAGTTGTTCAATAATAATTACGATTTCTTTGAGATTTTTTGTTTTTGCCATTTAATCAATGCACATTTCAACTGTTTTCGATTTGTGTGAATTTAATTTCATTGTTGGGAAACCAGTCATTGCGTGTGTTATACTTGACTGTGTACACTCCTTGACCAAACATTTCGAATGCGCATGCAATGTTAGCATGCTGGGCTTGCTACTGCATTTATTCATTAAGGTAATCTCAGCTGTCGATTTGTATTTCACCATTGACACGATTATATCTTAATGTATACCCGGGCTTGTTAATAAAACTCAAACACAGATATTCGTCAAACCGTCCGGACACATCTTTGAAAGTGATGATATCGATGCTGAATTAGGGAACGAACCAGGTAAAATATTACGGACATACCATTTTGAAACAAACCCTGTTCTCCATCCGGGAACTAGACGCACTTATTATAAACCTGGAACCCAGCTTTATGCATAATTTGATTTTAACAGAAATCATAAGCACGTAGGATAATATCTAAACCATATCGATGAAATATTTAATCAACAATATCTCGAGTACAAAGTGTCACATTTTGTCCACGTGCCTTAACTTTTATAATTCATCCACGACGACAGCGATAATATTCCTTACTAAGATAAAAAATGCCTAACTGATGAGGAATATATAAATGTTCGCTAAGACTGTAGTATAAGGGTCTGCCTTCGTGGACAAAGTCCACTCTTTTAAGATAAAATAAACGTTATTGAGCGTGTCAACTTCCATCCATCTGATGATTGATCAAGGTTAACGAATTAAGAGCGGTGACAAATTTATCTTCCCATACCAAAGGAACCTTCACGTGAATGGTTTGATTTTAAAACGCTTAATTTATTTGATCAGGCTGATCTTTCATATATTTCACAATACCAAGTACGTGACCTTTAAACCATTGAACTACATAGTTACTTGTACATAAGCATTTCTTGAAAGTATATACAGAGGAGACGAACAACTGATGTCCAAATATTCAGTGAGTAGATAAGATACACATAATAGTTTTTACACACCGTTGACAACACCGCAGCTGTTGCAATTAGATCCATATTCATTTATACGTTGTAAACTGAAAATTTTATCTTCTTCACGTTGAACATGTTATTACGCATCAAAACTAACATTCTGAATAGCGATTTAACGGTTCACTTGCAGAACGAATATTAGAATTCAGTACTCGTTGGAAATGTTAATGCCACCGTTATTATTTAAAACTAAAACGTTCTCATGAGTTGGGTCCGTTATTTTTATCAGTCATATAATTCCTCAGGTGATGTTAAAAGCAGCTCTAACGTATATTTCCTGTGGTACAGAAACAACAAAAATGAAGTCAGTTCGCAGGTCACATTTCACAAAAGAATTTCAAACCTGATTTTATTTAATCTGCACTTTTTGTATAGAACCTATGAAGCTTTGATCCTAGTCTTATAACTTTCGAATGATTGTTTAATTACATTTGTTGCTGTACCACAATAAAATTGTACAATGTTTTGCTATGTTCCCTTTGGTGCTTTTCTTATTTGATAGAAGTTAAAAGTTATGCTTGCAAAGCTGCTTCGGGTATTATGTACATGCATACATTGTTTTCGTGGATATTGAAAATGCTTTAAACCCTTGCTATCTTTTCATTCACTCTATGTATGTTTGAACAACATTGACGTTGTCATATCTCTATACAATAGTAGATGAATGAGTAAATCCAAGGATACAGTATTTAAAGCATGGTATCTAAACTAGACCAACGCGGCATGGGAGCAAATGGGATTCACAGGAGTTATTACAACATATGTTTGTTATGTCTATCTGCATTGTATCTAAAATTTGTCAGTGTTTGTGATCACTGAAAAAGAACATTCGTAGCGATTATATCGTATTAAATAGTAGTATCACCGATTGAGCTTTTCATTCAACTATAAGTTGAGATTATACACACGGCTGTTTTAATGCTTTATACACGAATATTGTAGATGAACAACTTGGCTAACAGGTACATATACTCGATACATATATATCGTTCTAGCAATGTACACAGTCAATTTATATCATTCAGAGTGAGCTTGAACAATGTGGGTACGACTTATAATCTGGTGGAATGGAACGAATTTACAAAGGAATTGCCAGGACAGGTGTTTTCTCTCAATCAGCAGTGTGAGTTGTTTAATGGACACGGATCTTTCTTCTGTGGGGTATGTATATTGTATGTGTGTGATTGTGCGTTAGCTTATTCCCATATTCCGGAAGGGTATGCAATAGAATGAGCGAAATTTATAGTTTAGTAAAGACATTCCGTCAATAACTGGTATTAATATTATTATTATTATTATTAGTAGTAGTAGTAGTAGTAGTAGTAGTAGTAGTAGTAGTATTAGTAGTAGTAGTAGTAATAGTAGTAGTATAATAACAGACTGTTCTGGTCAGGGCGCGCTAATGCTTTATGTCTGAGGCAGCGAGCTTTAGCTGGCATGGTTGAAGGTCTGCCCATTTGATGTTTGTCTTGAGGATGTCTTTGTACCTCTTGTGAGGGCGGCCTTGGTTTCGTTTCCCAGGGATAGCTCGCCATAGAACAACTGCTTTGGGATTCTGCTTTGATTAATGCGGATGACATGGTCAGTCCATCGAAGCTGGGCCTGGATTATTTTGGCTTCGATGCTTGTTGTGTTGGCTCTA
This sequence comes from Unio delphinus, assembly GCA_029339505.1. NCBI lineage: Eukaryota > Metazoa > Mollusca > Bivalvia > Unionida > Unionidae > Unio > Unio delphinus. The sequence continues at coordinate 7,226,367 of JAQISU010000162.1, forward strand.
TCAAGGACTTCCAGGTTGTTGATTCGGTCCTGCCACTTGATCCGAATTATGGATCTCAGGAAGCGCTGGTGGAATTGTTCTAACTGACTGATGTGCCTTCTGTAGAGTGTCGACATTTCACAGCCATATAATAGAGACGTGAGGACAAGTGCATTGTACACCTTCAGCTTTGTTAACAGGCGTATGTCCTTGTGCTGCAAGACCTTGTTCGGAGTCGTCCTAGTGCTTGACTGGCTTTTTGTGTCCTCGAAGTGATCTCTTTGTCCAGAGAGCCATCACTAGATACTGTGCTGCCCAGGTGTTTGAAACTGTCCACATTCTTCAGCTGCTTGTCGCCAATGTTGATACAGGGTTGCGAATGGACAGTGTTTGGGGCTGGCTGGAAGATGACTTCTGTCTTTCCTAGACTAATTGTGAGTCCAAATAGGTTAGATGCTTCAGCGAATCTGTCCACGATTGCTTGTAGGTGAGTCTCTTCATGTGTCATGAGGGCGCAGTAATCTGCAAAGAGTGCATCAATGATGAGTCCTTCTAGTGTCTTGGTTTTTGCAGCTAGGCGACGGAGATCAAACACCGATCCATCCAGACGATAAATAATGTAGATGTCAGTGTATATGTCCTGTATGGCATGGGGCAGTATCTGTGTGAAGAAGAGATTGAAGAGTACTGGAGCGAATACACAACGCTGTTTGACACCATTAGATATGGGGGAATTTCTCTGACAGTTCACTGTCTGAGAGAATATCTCCATTCATGTCAATGTAGAGGTTGGTAAACGTCTGAGGACAACCAAGTTTCTTGAGTACTACCCAAAGTGCGTCTCTGTTGACTGTATCGAAAGCCTTTGTCAGATCCACGAAGACAGCATATAGATTCATGTTCTGCTCAAGGCACTTCTCTTGGACTTGTCTCACTGCGGAGATCATGTCAACGGTGCTGCGGTCTGGGCGAAAACCACACTAAGACTCGGGGAGTCTATTTTCTGACACTGCTGCAATAAGCCTGTTGATTAAGATGTGAGCAAGTATTTAGCCAGCAACACAAAGCAGGGATATGCCTCTGTAGTTACTGCAGTCCATACGTGTGCCTTTATTTTTATAGAGGGTCATAATTGATGCATCACGGAGGTCGTCTGGCATCTCTTCTTCCGCCCAGATGCTGATTAGCACGTCGCAGAATGCCTCCAGAGACTGCTTACTGAGAGTCTTATACACCTCCGCTGGGATACCATCCTTTCCAGGTGCCTTGCCACAGTTTTTTCTTTAGGAGCTGTTTAATGGTTTATGAACTGATTAAAGTGATCTTTCCATCTTTCTTTCCAGTGTTGTCTTTTATTAATGTACTGCCATCTGCAGCAAGCAAGGGCGTAGGGCTGGACTTTGTGTGGCTGAAGATTGATTTGATGGCGTTGTAGAACTCTTTGGAGTTGTTAGTGTCGGCATAGCTTTGCACTTCATCAGCTTTCTTTTCCCACCATTGGTCATGCATCTTGCGGATTTCTCTCTGAGCCTCAGCCTGATAGGAACTGAAGCGATCATTTTGGGGATAGAGTTTGTGTCATTTAGCCAGTCCATAAATGCTTTGTTTTTTTCTGGCAAGCAGATCTTCAATGGCAGCGTTGTTCTCGTCGAACCCGTCTTGATGGGTTCACCCTATTCAGGGTGAGCAGCGCCATCCTAAAATGGTCTGCTTAGTCACCCCTGGATGCTGCCGAACTGTTCTGCTGACTTGGGTACAGAGCAGAACGACCACTTGTCCATGGGCCGCCTACGTGCAGGTCTCTGACTACAACTCCCAGTGGTCATCTCCACTTGTTGCGTCCCCAGTCGCCCATCGCCGTAGGACTTTGGTAGGTGTAGATAAAGAACGATGAGTGTGATGATAAGGATGATCGATAGGTGCACAACACAACCTGTGCGTGAAGGAGATTAAAGTGAAAAAGCCTTTGCAAAGAGACAGCCTCACTCTCGGCCTTGGTAGTTAGAACTCAGTGGTACGAAGACCACTGCTGCGACTACTTCGGCTGCATTGGATGGCTATGACGTCTTCCGTGCCTTATCATACCTGCGCTCTCCACAAAGCGTTTGCAGATTCGCCTTTGTAGCCGTTGGATCACTCAGTTGATCTCTTCCGCCCACTCTGCCGAATCTGGCTTTACATGCAAGGATAGGCAAGCTCCTAAGTCACTGAGGGTATGAGGCCCGTCCGCTACCCTCCACCTGGTTTAGCCGGGCAGTCGAAGCCGTTGCCCGTGGTGTGCCGCTGTGCATGCTACAGCTGCTTGGAGCCACAGGTGAGGGCTTAGCACCTGGTTAGGACCAAAGATTGGGAGGCTACTATCGAAGGAGCACGACATGCCACCCACAAGAGGTACTACTACCTCTAACAGAGCACCCCGAACACCACATACATACATACATACATACATACATACATACATACATACATACATACATACATACATACATACATACATACATACATACATACGTACGTACGTACGTACGTACGCACTCACGCACGCACGCGCACGCACGCACGCACGCACGCACGCACGCACACACACACACACACACACATACATACATACATACATACATACATACATACATACATCCATTCATACATACATACATACATACATACATAGATTCATACATACATACATAAATACATACATACATACATGCATACATGCATACATACACACATATATACATTATATTAATATAATATATATATATATATATATATATATATATATATATATATATATATATATATATATATATATATATATATATATTGAAAGTAACATAAATAAAAAAATAGATAGATCGATCGATCGATATATAGATATGCAGATAGGTAGATATATATATATATATATATATATATATATATATATATATATATATATATATATATATTTAGATATAGATATATTGATATTACTAGTGTGTCTCTTGAGTATGAACGCATAATACCATCTAGTAGACTATTGTATGCTGACATATGCTTAGACGTAATAAAATATGGACTGGTGAATGTATGGGTTCCCTTCATCCAGTGCAACTGGTTTTGAATCTCCAAATATATATATATATATATATATATATATATATATATATATATATATATATATATATATATATACATATATTTATATATAATAAAACCCAAGATTAAATTAGAAGAGAGGGGTTATTTGATATTGATAATGGTGCATAAACTTCGATATGCTTCAACAAAACAATACATTTGGTATAGTATGGATTCTAGAGACAGTGATAAAGGTTTTCACTTCCAATCGTTCTTTCTTCGTTTCGGAATTATTCAATGATGTTGTGCTCATTATGTTTGTGTATAAAATAAAGAACGATATAGCGTAGATCCATTCTCAGGCATACATCTATTCCATTCGGCAGATGCTTTTATCGTAGACACATATTCGAATTCAGAGAATCTATCAGTTGTAAACTGCGCGTTAATTTGATTTGATCGGCGTTCAGTTTAACAATGTTTTCTGTATCATTGTATGTAATCATCTATGCTGTGTATCTGAACTTATTCACTTTGTCAATATCGGGATGATTGCTTTAGCTTCTTTTTAGTACGTTAAGAGATTATGCTATTTTGCTCTGTAAGAGTAAGTATCAATCTTGCTTCAGACTGGTTTATAATGTCGCTAAACACCCAATAAATAACGCGTTTTTACTCTAACCTTACTCTAACCCTTTACTCTTTAGCCCTGGATTAGTATACTGTACGAAAACTCCATTTTAGTTTGTCCGAGACCATATCATTGCTATAGAGACATTTGTTCATAGGAAAAACGGCTATCATCATGAATCATTCTATCACGAATTTAATATTTCTGGACAGGGAGATTTTTAAGATGCATTTATTCACAGTGAATTTGATATGTGTTTTCCACCTTCCGTGACAGAATCCACTTTGAAACGAATGACCTTTAGAAATTGATACTACTGTGTGTCCTTAAAGGTTGTATTTCCCCACATATAGGTATAGAACATCAAATTAAATCCATCGTTTACTTCAATATGATGACGAAAACATGTGTTGTTAATATTGTTTGAATCTGGAAGTTTCTGGTTATAACCGAAATCGGAAACAAATGGATAACCATAGTCCACCTTATGCTACAAGTACGAATACATTTCGCAGTATTTTGTCGAGGGCTTTGCCAAACTAATCCTTGATTATTTACAATAAATCTTGCAGGATTTATCTTAAAATATATGCTGAATGGACGATACTAATGATATTTTTTATGTTTAAATTAAAGAATTCCCAATGAGTTTTATGATCCAGATATATCGACGAAGGTAATGTAGCGTGCAACTTCTTAAATTGTTATTCATGTGAACTGAATTCTGTAATGTAAAAAATATTTGTAAGTCATAGTTCGATATTGATTCACAATAAATAATTTCCCAGGTGATCCAAACCTTTTGCTGCTTATATATCGTTGATCATGTCCATTAGATTTATGTGATTTTGCTTTGAGTAGAATATTAGACGAACGATTTAAAAGACGATGAACAATATAGCAGCTGCGTAGAAGGACCCAATCTTTAGCTTTGTTGCTTTTGCTGCTCCGTCACTCAAAAATCCGCAAATAGTTTCCGGTATAAGACGATTGTAGCTATATAGATACATTCTCCACACCAAACCTCAAAAACTGTCTTTGTAGATAAACTCTGAAACCAAAGGTAAATGTTGAGTTTAACGACATTATGGCTACCTGATAATGTTGTATCCTATGCCTTTCGATAGGGCAAAAAAATATTCATAACTAAATGCATATGCCTTATAACACACTTTCCCTTTTCAAGTCGGTGTTTGCCTACGTTACGTATTCTTCCATCGTTAATGTTTTCTATATCACACTCGTCGTGTTCTTGTTTGGTCGTACGTTGTTCCTTGAACATATAAAACAAACGTTCTTTAAACACTTCACGTTTCATGTCTTGAAATGAATACGACGTACTCGTCTAGTGGAATGAAACATGTTAACACTATGATTGCTTATCCCAATATAAACCAAATACTTTTACAGTTTATCTTTATAATTAGTAGTAGGTGACGTTTCAAATATTCAGAAACACTTAGGTTTTGGGGGAAATCTTCTGATGTACATTTAATGAAACTATTGTAAGTTTGACTGTAAGCATTCAGGAGCAGAGCTCTTTGAATATGTTTAACGACACTGACTATCCTGATTCGTGTTGGTGAAAACATGAATGCGCCTATTCGTCAATTCTTAAAAGGAATAGGATAGCATGGATTTGAAATTAAATAGCTTCGTACATTCACCATCATAGAGAATGACGACGATTTCCTTCAAATCAGTTTTAAAGCTTCGTTCTAAACGGCACCATTTCTTACACGTCAAAGGAATCCCGTGCAGTTTAAGAAAATGCATCAAGGATATAAAAAAAATAGTTATACCTTCGATTGTAACCTAACTCGACTTGTCATTAATAATTGATTAAATCCATTGTGCTTTTACTTCCGAAACTTGTTCTTGACTGTGTGTATCGAGTATGCTGCTTGCTCTTCTTAACATATTTGCAGCTTCGGTAAATGTGATTTTCCGCATGATTGGAGAATATTGTAGCTCCTCTTCAAAAACGTAACTAACCAACAATATACGTTTCATGTATTTGAATATGCGGACTGTAATACCTTACGTATCTGATGAACAATATGTGGAGAGAAGGATATGCCAACAAGAGTGTTCGATACTTGTTTTCTATCTGTGTTTTCAAGTATGTATTTTCCTTTTGTAACGGCTGGCGCATATACATAATCGTTTTGTTGCATCCAGTTCGTGATGTACTTTTCCTTCTCGATTTTCGAAATCTAATCTTTCTCAGTAATCTACATTTCTGTATCTACCTAATGGCTCATATTTCATGATAGTCTTGACATATCTTAGAGTAGGTTTTGCTAATTCGTTTAGAATGTCTGGTGGAAAAGTTGAAGACACTGCAATAATTGGCTTACCGTTGCAAATTGTATGCTTCAAGCAAAACGGTTCGATATTTCAACGATTTATATTATTGTTGTATATATGACATTTCGGTGAGATTATGATTGGCATATGATAGACGCATACTAACTCCATACCATTAGCGGCGTTCCATTAATCATTTATATGGAACTAGCGAAAGATTTTAAATTTGAATCTCCATCCCAACAATTGTGTCATTTTCATCTTTCTTGTGTGCCTTATTTAATGGAAACATGTAAAAGCAGTCACGAAATCGATATAAACAAAAAAGCAAACAATTGTATCAACATTCCTATCAGAAAGCAGCAAATGTAGACATCTTCAGCGTTGAATCAGTATTTTTTTTATTCGGACTGAAGATATTTTTCTCGTTCACTATTTGGCTAATCACGGTCTGGTATTTCGTAACCGCTGATGCTTACTCCCATACAGTATCCATATTTTCTTTTGTCCCTTTTTTTTTGCATTTTGCGTGACAATTTTCACTAGATTTAATAAGTAACAGCCAGTGTTTATGTAAATAAAAGGAAGACCAAATTTTTATCCACTTTTGAGGGAAGATCCTTCTGGTGACATATTGAGGAGGAGATCATTGCGCTCTATGAAGACCACGTGGTTTGTTAAAGGACCATACCATTTAGTATGTCGTTTCACATCTTTCGTCTTATGGAATTCATCGATCATTTGTCCTTAACGAACTCAATCGTGACAAATTTTGTAGCATAAATTCTGTAACATATGCATCATTCCTATTACTTCATAGACTTTGTTATGGGGTTAGGCAAAGTGATTTTTCAGCAGCAACAGCGGTTAAAGAGAAAGAAACGACACAATCGCTACCACCGAAGAATTTCTTGTAGAATTGTTCTACCACTTCTAATCATATTAATAAATAAGGTTTTCAAAACAAAAATGGCAGGAATTATTGTGATTATTATTATTATTATTATTATAATTATTATTATTATCACCGAGTGGTACGGTACTTTGTAGCAGGTACGCGTCCTAGCACATATCTTCTCGTACTTCACTGATTACTTTACTTATGAAATTTCTTCTTCAACTTGGTGATTTTAGTTTACTTAATGCTGTACCACTTTTTTCTTAACAGCTTTTTGGCAAGCACTTGACTGTCTTTGTTATAGATCTGGCCTTTAAAAACAATGAATGGTGACGACGACTAAAGAAGTGAGACTACCATAATTGACGATGATTTTGTATCGTTCGTAATTCAAGTGCAAAATTAAACAATTGGGTCTGATGAATTTTAAATCTAAAAAAAAATAGTTATGAGATTTTTGAATGTCATCGGCATATATTAAGAATATAATGTCTAAGCTAAATGGCTAACATTTACCCTTTAAATGTATTTTTTGCACTTCACAAAAAGCACACAAAGTGCAATGACATTGATATTTTCTTGTGTGAAAAATGAATTGATGTAATGTACATGATCCTGATATTACTATAATCACCATCCTGTAAGCCACAATTTTAATTAATACTTCATCTTCGTTTTTTTATCATGCCACCCAGGACAATATTTGTTTGAATACAGCTAGACACGAACCCAGCGTGTTCACATGGTACTCCTTCTACACACTAAATGTTTTCTTATTGAATTTCTTAAATTAGGGTTTATGCCGACTGCCACTCGTTTGAAAGAAATATGATACGTTGCGGTGTACGATTAAATAAATTTAATATGTTCTTAATCAAATGGTTTACAAATACAGTTTTGCCAGAACAACTGAGTTATTCAATCAGCATGTTAAATAAATGTGAATGATCATGTGCCTCAGAACATGAACACTGTAGCCATATGTGGATAAGCATTGGTAGATGACCGTGGACGACCCAAGACATTTCATACATTTTATGTACGTTCTATGTTTGTTCACAGTAATAACTTTACATTTACAGAAGAGCATGCTATAAATATGACTTGCATAAATCATATATTATGTATAATTAACACAGAAACATATATAACAACCGCATCAATTTTCAGTGTATAATTTCTCCTTCAAGATTCCTTACATGTTTATGTATTTTTTCAGTATTCTTGTGAACTTTTAATGTCTTGCTCTGTGCTAGGTTCGTCTAGCACCACTAATTATATTTAATGATATGATTCAGCGTTAGTATTTATAATGAAATGTTGGTGTTGAACATCTTCACTTGTATGCCTTATCTGAACATTATCGTATGTTATTGAAAAGTTGTCTGAATGTCACAATCACTTCACGTATACAGATATATTAATGTGTAAGTGATGAAAATGAATATTTTACATTTTAAAGAGAAAATGCTCTCAAAACTTAAAAATGTTTTTACCGGTGTCTCATTTGTTCATGCACTTGAATGATCATCTTAGAGGTTTGAATGTTGACTATTTTGGTGATATATGAAGATAAAACTGTCGGTTCTCAAAGTAAAGAACACATTCTTATACGAGTTTGAAGATTTCATCCAATTAAAAAGGAACAATATATATTCTGCATGGGGTATTATATCTTCAAATACGTCGGGATATTATTGTGTTGCTTCTGCAAGATAAAACAAGATTAAAAAAAACTTCATTGATGACTTCTACATATATCATTAGTTTTTGCATTTCGTCAACCATTTTAATGTTGCGATATTTAGATAATGCCTTCCTATAGGACGTTGCATGGTACGGTGTTGATTTCGTCGCAATAACAAATCTCACTCGAAGTTAGCATCGAGCATGGAGTATGCAGTGAGAACCTCACTAAATAATTGTTGGGTCTGTTTATTGGTTGTCTTTCAAAGTTGGCATTGGTATTTATATTGAAGTGTTGGTTTTGGAAATCTTCACTTGTATTCCTTCACTGAACATTACCTAACGGTAATGTAAAGTTGTCAGCATGTCGCAATCATTTCTCGTATACAATTGGATTAACGTGTTTTCAAGTTATGAAAGTGAATTAGTTATTGTATAAACTTAAAGTTGTTTGCCTTTTGCACTGTTGGTAACCGAAGACCTTGAACTTCTCTGGACTATATAGCTCTGTTATCATATTCAAATTTGCCTATTGACCCGAATAATAGTCTAGTGTCAGTCATTTGACTTTGCATTAGGTATACATTAATCCCCGTCCATCATGGTACTGATATCAGTAAATGTTAAAAGCAATCAAAAACAAAGCTTAGAAATGTTTTTATTGGGGTCTCATTCGTTCTTTTTCTTCAATAGTCATCTTAGAGTTTTGAGTGTTGATTATGCTGGTAATATATTTAGATAAAACTGTCGGTTGTCAAAGTTAATAATAAGTTTGTAGACTTCATCCAATTAAAAACGAACAATATATAACATGTAAATATTAATACTGATATCTCTAAATACGTCGATTCTTCAAGACTAAACAATATAAAAAATCATTATCACCGATAACTACTACAGGTCTTATTAGTTTCTGCCTTTTGTCTACCAGATGAATGTTGCAATTTTTAGCTGCCAATTATTCAGACTTTTACAATACGGGACCTTGAGCCAATATTTCCCATAAATCAAGAAAACAAGACTTTGACTACAGTTAGAATGTGAAGCATTTCAAATCTCTGCAAGTTTATTGGAGATTGGAAGAAACGACGCACTAACATGATGAGATATTTATCTTCACTGGATGTTGTTGTAATATGTTGTGCATAAATACTCTGCTGTATTGTTACTAGTCCAGACGGAATTCATGCAAAGCTAGGCAATTAGTTTTCTTGTCATTTCACGTACATATCAACGCAACTATACTCCTTGGATTCCAACTTACGGCACTCATGCATCAATTAAAGTATTGTTAATCATGTAATAAGCTATTTGTACTCATCACACATTAGTTAGTTAATATGTAAATCACTGATAAAATTGGAATCCGCGTCTAGTACAAATCATCGTTACGTATAGTACTGTTATGTATATTTGATTTAATTTATATTCGAATTATGCAATTGGTCATTTATTAGATTTTAAACATTGTTATTCCATTACATGATATTCTAAGGTAAATTTATTTATGGTAATGAAGCTCGGGTCTGACTTTTTTTTTTTTTACTTTCGAAGGAAACACCTAAAATAGAAACTTTGATCCTAATGTAGACTTAGTTCCTGTACTACATTCATAACTAGTGATATTGTCTAGTAAAGAACTTGTTTCAGGTATTTCTCTTTCTCAAAGTAAAAGTCGTAATAGGGTATCAAGGTCATATCTAGCTTACTTAACAAATAACATGTGTTAATTTGTTACAGTCTATCGTCTTTCCAGCTAGTTCCCCAACACCCTGGAAACTGTTCTTTGGTTTCCATGAAATTCGTTTTCTATGGTTATTGTAACTGGAATATTATTAGATGCAATTCAACAAAAAAGTTTTAAAAATCATTACGATGCTGACATCAGCACATATCATAGCCATTCAGTTTTGGATTTCATCCGGATTAGAACTCAGTTTCATTTAGGACGTTTTAATATTAAGGTTTCTGTTTATTAATGTTTTGATTATTATTTGTTTCACTCTAAAACAAATTTGTTTTAACTCTTCTTTTGTTGTTTCTAGGCAATTATTTTATTAGTTAAAATTTACTAAGCGCGTTTCCATCATAATGTTCGAATTACGTTTTACGAGAAGCAACACGTAAACCTGACAAGACACATAAATTAAATTAGTTGCAGTTGTTAGTTAAATGATATTCCCAGACCGTTTGTTTTCGTGTTTCAGACACAGACGCCTGATATTTGTCTCTTTATGAAATGTGCTGATCCTTTTACAAAAGACTGCCTACCTATCGATTTCAGTGCATTTAGAGGAACAGGATGTGGACACAATATGGTATTCTTACTCTCTCTCTCTCTCTCTCTCTCTCTCTCTCTCTCTCTCTCTCTCTTTCTCTCTCTTTCTCTCTCTCTCTCTCTCTTTCTCTGTTACTGTCTCTCTCTCTTTCTCTCTCTTTCTCTCTCTCTATCTCTCTCTCAATCTCTTTGTTACTCTCTCTCTCTCTCTTTCGGTCTGCCTCTTTCTCTCTCTGTCTCTCTGTCTGCCTCTGTTCCTCGCTTTCTTCTTTCTCTCTCTCTATATTTGTCTCTATCGGTCTTTCTCTATCTCTCTCTGTCTATCGGTCTGTCTCTATCTCTGCCTCTGTCACTCTTTTTTTTTCTCTCTCTCTCTCTCTCGCTCTCTCTCTCTCTCTCTTCAGACATATGACTAGCTTCCATTATTATAGCAATCTCGTTTTTGTTGATCATACTTTCTAACAAAACCTGCAGAACATAAGGAATTTATATTTTTGTTTAATATAATATGTTCGAAATTGAAACTGTTAAGTGTAATTCTATAGAAATTATACCAATCGAAATCTAAACTATGCATTATTTTGAATAGATCATATATATATATAGATATATATATATATATATATATATATATATATATATATATATATATATATATATATATATATATATATATATATATATATATATATATATATGCATGTATGTATATGTTATTGCAGTGGTGCAAGGAAGGATTATGTGTTTCAAAGACGTCGAAATAGTCGAATGAATTTCATAGGTTTGGTGCCACCTTCGCAAAGGTGTTTGCCTGAAAAACGAACTCATAAGAATACAGATTTCAATATGACAGGCCGATTCCATCGTGAGAGTGTATCCCTGTGTACTGCAGAGGTTGCATTATGTCAATTTAGATGACAACATGTTACTTTAATAATGGTTGGTACAAACCTTATGTTTTATTTACAAATGAACATTAACTTCTAATACATTTATTATTCAGTGAAACTTTAAAATTAAAAGTACTCTCGAGTACGATTAGTATTATAACGATGCTAGTGATGTTGATGACATGTTTTATGAAATGAAACGTACGAAATAAAACTTCGCCCAGATCATTCAGAAAGTCATTTGTTTTACGAGAATAAGAGAGAGAGAGAGAGAGAGAGAGAGAGAGAGAGAGAGAGAGAGAGAGAGAGAGAGAAAGAGAGATAGAGAGAGAGAGTGAATGACAGGCAAACATACATACATAAAGAGAGAAAGAGGTAGAGAGTGCATATACCGTCCATACAGTAACCAGCGTCATTATACATAAAATATCTGTAAATAAAATAATTTTATAGAGGAGTTTTTAGAATTTGCAAGATCATCTGATGTTGTATTGAATAGTTTACATTACCAAATTTAACAGTATTGTCATGAATTTCAGAACAAGACATTTAATCAGGTATGAAACAAAACAACATTGGCTCTCTTAGTCTAATATGACTACCTTTCCCTCTATTTTTGCATTTATAATTTACAGAACGGTAACAAATATGACATCAATAATAATAATAATAATAAAAATAATAATAATAATAATAATATTAAATAATACCACTAATAATAACACCAAAATCAATATCTAAACTTTCTTCTTCTAAGGACGTAGTGTCGGGCTTCTTGCATTTGTTTAGATTCATCATTTGAATCCAATTTTGAAAAGAATGATGGTTTCCACGGCGTAGAGAACCGATGTTACAAGGGCATAATATGTTATGCATTTTGTTTTGAGTATCCTTTCATTGATCTACCAGTTATGATCATGCACGTAATTTTTTGTTAAAAAAGGTCTAGTTTGTTGTATTATGGAATGATGATTTGATGTAACTGGTGTGTAGGGGAAGTAAATCATCGTAGGATTTCCTGAATCTATTTTCTCATAAATAGGTACACATTATGCATAACATTAGCCTTTGAGAGCAGATCAAATAGGGGGCGATATAAGTGTTCATGAGTTGTAGTCTTTTGTTAGAATTAAAAATTGTGCAAACGATAATGACATAAGGATGATAGAATGTTCTTGTCTACTAAAATTTAATTTCTTCTTCTTCATCTTGTCGAACAATTTTATCTAAGATGAGGTTATCGAAGATGATTATATATATCTAACTAAATCCTGACACAATCACATCTATTGATTACGAAACGTAATCTGAAGCAATTGGAGTGGTTTGCAAATAAAGCATCGTAAGATTGCTTTGAAACTAGTTTCTAATACATAGGTATACATTTTGCAATGCAAAAGATAATGGCATTACAATGTTGTAATTTGTGTTTCAGCTAAGGTTTAATTTTTCATCTACTTCTCCTGAGATGTTATCAAAGATGTATAGAGGTGTTTGATTAAATTCAGACGCAACCACATCATCTTCGAACGGAATATCTTCTGTAGATGATATGATCTCTGTTCTACGTTAGTGACGGATAATGTAAGCCGATTTCCATTTCGTGACACCTTACGATACATTGTGGTAGACGAACAAACAAATATGATGTGTATACAATTAAACGTGAGGCAAATTGGCGTTTGCTCGATACACTCAGTCCCGAAAACATCATGTTAATGGGATAGTGGCAATAAAGTGGCAATCAGCTATTACTTCGGAATGAGCATTACATGTCGCTGGAATAGGCATGAACATTAGTCCTTAGTGCTTGACGATACAGGTAATTGACAATTTCAGCTTTGGATTTTCCGTCAATAATCTCACGAAAGAAGCATTGTGCACATAGTCTTTCATTGTCTTCACAAAACATTTGGAATTAAATTGGAATATATATATATATATATATATATATATATATATATATATATATATATATATATATGTATAGTAAGTGTGCACGAACAGTTACGCCAAGCAATGGACGAAAGATGTCGTACTTTTTTTTTTTTTATTCAAATGGAGTCTTAAAAAACTATAGTGACTTGGCTGAAATAAGGGAATAAGTGTCATATTTGTATTATTATATTTTTGTAGCAGATTACGACTTCAAAGATGATGGGAATCCAAACATGTATTTAATACTGGATGGACCCCGATGTCTTTGATATTTCAGAATTTAATTCTACATGTTAGCTTTGCATGCATCCTAACTTGAAGGATCTAACAATGTACTCAACTAGGAATCTTAATTTATAAAAACTAGAGAATATTAGCGCTCCCACTACTCAAGGCAATCTGTCGTTTAGCAAAATCACATATTGCAAACATTTGGTGACAAAGAATGGAATATAAGTCTAATTGAATCAATATATAGAGCAGAATGACAGACAGTACAATGAATTAAGTAAAGGAGCTTAGAGTTGGTAACACTTTTGCTGCTCTTATAATATAGACAAGATGATTGTAGTTTTAGGGAAATATAACTCAGTCTCATTCGAAGACATATATATATGACACATATTAAAACTAACATGACGATTAAATGTGAGTATAACGAAAATTGATATCCCAAAAATAATACTATATAAAATTGTGAAATTGTAATCCCCAAGTGGCGCAATAATATAAATATATAAACCTTCTTTCAACTGCAGATATATGGACCAATGATGAAAGTATCCTAATTCATTAATCATTAATGTCATATGCAAAGAAAAGCTGATATTAAACTGGTACACGATTTAATAGGAATGCTTCTTTGTTCCATTCGACTCTCGTGTGTAACAGAGAGAGAGAGAGAGAGAGAGAGAGAGAGAGAGAGAGAGAGAGAGAGAGAGAGAGAGAGAGAGAGAGGAGGGTATGAATTTTATAGCTTTAGGAAACACTAATTAATGCAGAATACCGACTTACGTTAACTAGATGTTTTAAAATTATGTTTGAATTACCCCTTGTTGGTTCGTCATTTAACTTATTTTCTTTCCCTTGCAAAAATCTATACACGAGTAATGCCTTACATTACATGTTCAGTGCATACAAAGTATACAGTGTTTGTTGTGCACTACTTTCTTGATAAAAACAAACATTTTGAGTCATGGTTGTGTCTAATATTGATTTAATACTGACACGGGCACTAATTGAAGCATTAACAGTGGTGCTAAGTCATTTACAAGTATTTGTAGCTTATATAAAGCACACTGTGTTACATAGAAAGTAAAGTGAAGTAATGTAACCTATAGAAGAGTTGAATTATTGCATATACTAGATGGGAAGATTTTTTTATCCCATATACCTGACTGGATAATCGGAAGCATCGCTTATTTTTGAAATATAATTTTACAGATCCGTCGTTTACACACAAGACGACTCAATCATCAAACTACTACGAAACTAAGGCCAAAGTCAGATTGCTTGAATTAGTCAAATTCAACCCAGACTACTGCCAGAATCAGATTGATTGAGTTTTGTAATGGACAATCATTTTATACGATACGTTTTTAAAGAGAATATATGCATTTGTTAACACTAAGAATGTACAGGAATTCAGAATTGATTAAAAGTTCTTACCCTAAAAATGTAAACATTATGAAGGATGACAATGATTTATATGCTAGGATCTTCTTTTGTACTGTATCGCAGGTTGATTTAAAACAAACAATTTTTTTCTAATGTTGTCATAATGCCTGATGGTTAATATGATTTTTTGCAGAGAAGGAACAATCATATAATGAATATGGATAACATTTATTATCATAAAATGAAATATGGAAAACATTCATTATTATAACATTAAATATAGATAACTTTCACAATCATAAAATGAAATATGGATCGCATTACCAATAGTAAAATGATATATGGATATCGTATACTATCAGACAATGACATTTTTTTTAAATAAGAATTTGTTAATCGATATAGAAAAAATATATATCGATCCCGCATTACAAAGCAACAAATAATATATGGCAAACATTTTAGATTTGCTACAATCATAGCGGACATAGATTGAAACTATTATAATTAGTGAGAGTTTCATTTAAGACGATAACTACAACTCATCTAAGAGAGGGGCTACGAATATTGTCATTTAGCCATTACAAATTGATGTACACAGTGCCTGAGATTGGTTTACAGAGGCACGTATGGGACATTTCCAATACAATATGAATATAACAGTTATGTATATCAGTTAAGTTGCAACCATGTCAATCTAAACTATTCACTGTTAGGTCGACGACATAAAGAAATTATGATCACGTGAACATGTGGGATAACATCTTTGTTCTCTACAATGCTGATCTTTTCTTAAACAAAATAGGTCGCAAATAATTGAATAAAGATAACTTTAACGTTGTTTAACATTAAATAGTCATTACTTACGCCGTTCATGATGTGTGAGTAAACTTTTCTCATTTTTCTTGAGTGTGTGTGTGTTTGTGTGCGGGTGTGTGTGTGTGTGTGTGTGTTTATACACCTTGGTTATATTTTCCAAAGTTTATATGTCAGAAATCACTACTGCAACATGCGAGTATCAACTGAAAGTCAAATGTTTGCCATCTAGTATGTAAATATGACAGTACCTCTTCGTATATGTTTGTGCAAAATGAAGTCAAGACTACCTCTTGTTCATGCCTGTTGTTATTCAAACAAAGCGTTTCACTAAACGTTGCTTGCAATAATTTTCATTTGTAGATAAATGCAATATAAATATGATCGGAAAATTAAAAATGAAAAAGACCACAATCATCCATACACAGTTGCCACAATCTCATAATTACACTTAGCTTTGAAATGATTAACCGTGCATTTTTGCTACGTTTTCTTGTATCAGATCTTAGCCAGTTTATGTTATGTTCAATTCCAATATACTGATCGATTTCAATATATATTTTCTATTGCTTTTGAAACCCTAGCAATTTGCTTTATTTCAGATTCCGCAACATGATCCTTTTCCCAATTCATTCCACAGATGTATCATATATCGCAGTTCACACAAAATACAACATTTTGCGTGTAAATCTGTGTTAATCATAGGATGAAATGATTACCTGAGATCTGAGGTATGCACATATGCGGAAGATTATCTTTTCAAAGTTCTTTAAAGCATAAAATCGAGATACTGTTCTCGTCTTCAGCTTCACTGTATAATTATTAAATCAACATGTTTTACATCTTATATAACTGTACATAGAGTAAATACGTAGAAAGGAATATATATATATAAATATATATATATATATATATATATACATTGATGTGAAGGTATGTATATATATATATATATATATATATATATATATATATATATATTGTAAACAGATACACAATTGTCTTACTTATACAATATAATACTTACAAATTCCATATTGTTGAATCGAGCAATACTGCCGTCCCTACATGGTAGACATGCTTTCCATTGCCTGTGAAGAGAATTTGAAATTATAAGCATTCACTTTGCGTTGTTACCGCATATAAGAGAAATATTTTAGATTTTAAAATGTACATGTTTGTTGAATTAATAATTTAGAATGCTTTCATGCATTTGTATTCATAGTAATTTCCTTACGAAGTTTTATAGAGGATGGATATTGAATATGCTAGCAATGTTTAGGAACAATAAATATGTGTAATGTAAATATAAGCAGCAGAGGGGGCGAATCAGACAACTTTTTTTTGTTTTTATTTTTGATTATACCCCCTCCAAAATAACACTGGACCCTTCTCGCGAAAAAATAAGTCTCTGACCCTTGTTTGAAAACATTCGCGTCGCAACGTCGTTGTCACTCACCCCCTCTGCTGCTAGAACTTTCAGTTCTAGGTTAACCGAATATTTGATCCAGTCCGATACGATATCGTGTTCGAGGGTCATGTAAATTTATTGTTACAAATCCGTGTGGGGTAGTCTGAGCATGACTAAAGAAATTTCTAAATTGATTGAAGTCCATATCAGAACACCATGTCTGCCAAATATTTCGTAGCGTATGTGTATCAACGCCGTTGAATACAGCAAGCATATTACAGTTATCTCTAATCACTTTTGGAATCTGAGTGTAGCGTTGAGTGACATAGATCACATCAGTGTTTTTATGCCTGCCTCTGGAAAATATTCTAGCAGGATTTTTTTGATTATCTAACATGACATCGTCGTATACAACTAAATTGTTGATACTTCCATCGAGGTCATTCACGGATGGCGCCTCGTCAATATCGGTTATAAATTCAATAACATCCTCGGCGGCAATCTCTGAAGCGTTTTCATTAAAATCTTTTAGCACTTCATACCATCGTTGATCATCTACGCTAGGGGCAATTAAATACAACTTATCCCACTTCATCCATCTCATTATTAAATTGAGCAACAATTGCGTTTTACCGGATCCAGATGGTCCGATTATAATTGCGCGGATAGAGTTTGGTAGCGCTGCATGATGCTTCACTGGTTCTCTTGTTTTAGTCGCTGAAAAATCAATTATATTCATATCTCTATACATAAATTATGGATCTATATTGCGTGAAGTGTAAGGCGCGTACTGGCACAGATGACTTGACGACGATTACAACTAAAAATAACCGATCAGCACTTTCTGGTAAATGCGTACAATGTAGTACAAAGAAATTTAGATTTGTTTCTAAACCCAAGGAACTCAAGGAACCTTTAAAAAAAAACGAGGAGGTGATATCGCAGCCAAATTAGCAAAACTCCCTGGAACCCCATGGGCAAAATACCCCGGAGAAAAGCACCTTCCAGGATATAGCTACTGTGGACCGGGAACAAGACTTGATATCAGACTCAATGATCAAAATCAGCCCCGACCCGGTGAGGAACCAATAAACGCTATTGATAAGGCCTGTCACCTTCATGATGTTGCTTATAAAAGCAGCAATCTGCAGCACAGGCATCTAGCAGATGTGAAATTAATTCATGCGTTAAATGCTATTTCTGATAAATCTTTCAAAGAAAAATTGGCTTCCTTTTTGATAAAATCGGCTATGAAAAGTAAATTGATGTTAGGGGCTGGTAATTAATAACAACATGGAATCTATTTGTTATTCCCCAAGAGGATACTGGAGGGGTAAATCAGCAATCCATAAACTCGCTAGCGCTGCGAAAGTGAAAAAAACCACTGCGGCTCATTGGTTATCCAAACAGGCACTATGGCAAATGTATCTACCACCGCCTAAACAAATCAATTTCTCGCATTTTGATGTGACCGGATCCAATGAAGTTCATCAGGCTGATCTATTATTTCTGCCACATGATCGTGGTTACAAATACGCATTAACCGTAGTTGATATTGCAAGTCGATACAAAGAAGCAGAACCGTTAAAAACAAAATCGGCCACTGAAGTAGCTTCTGCATTTGAAAGGATTTATCGAAGGGGCCCTCTGCACTGGCCAAATCTATTACAAATTGATCCCGGCAAAGAATTTCAGGGTGCAGTGTTATCTACAATGAAATATCACAATGTCGCTATCAGACGAGGGCATACTGCACTACATCGTGATCAGGCCATTGTAGAACGATTTAATAAAACCCTTGCTGAGCGGTTATTTGGATATCAATACGCAAAAAAATTCATCCAAGAAAAAAGATCCCGTGAATGGGTTAAAAGGTTACCAGCTGTGATTACTGCACTGAATAACGAGATTACTAGAACCATCAACATGAAACCTATCAATGCGATTAAAAAGAAGTCAATAGCTGAAATGGAAATTCAAAAAGATTTTAGCGTTTCCCAACCAATTCTTGGTAGTAATGTCATTGTGAGGTACTTATACGAACCAGGAGAGCTTGAGGGTGGCACAAAAAGGGCTACTGATCCTATTTGGAGCGTCACTACGCATAAGATATCTAGTATAACACGATCTACGGGTAGACTTTCAATCTATAAACTGGATTCAACTGCCCCTCAACGGGGTTTTACTAGACAACAATTACAAGTGATACCTGAGGATACTCAATTACCACCGCATGGGCTTAACTAGCACCCTTGCGTCTATTGCACTCAAGACAAGTCAACATCACATTATTTCTGACATGACCCAGATTGTTATTTTTTCTGTCCACGGTGAATTGGCGAGGATCCTTATCCGAATACTGCCAACGCATTATACAATTGCAACTCGCGCAGTGATTATTCTGTTGTTGCTTCAGAGTAATTATTAATTCAGCATCAATATCAAATTCTCGTTGTTTTTTTTGTCTTGTTGTTTGTAACCGGAGAGTTTTTTATCAATAATATCATCTATTGTGGTGTCATTATCATTGCTAATGATTTCATCATCGAAGACAATTCTTCGAAGTTGATTTATTTTTCGTACTCTAGACATTGCGAGATAGACTAAATTCGACCATTCTATGCGATTATCTACTATCCAAACAGTTGTATCCGATATAGTCAATCCCTGTGAAGAGTGTATAGTTGCTGCATAACCTAGCGTCCATGGGGATTTATTAGCACGCAATGCATCTTCAACGACATTGATATCAACCAGCACAATATCATTTAATACGAGAATCTGTCTTTGAAATCCTTCGGATTTTGGTCCTGGAATATCAACTTCGATGTTCTGTTTTCGTGTATCCGATGGCCTATAACATAACGGTACTGGAAGTGTTGCAAATTTTTGTTTATGCAATTCAAATAACTTCATCTGAAGTGTATCCCTGACTATTTTTCTACTTGCAATGATTAAATCATTTGGTCTCCACGCTTCCCAAAACTCATTCATGGGAGTTTCCGAAATTATTTCACGGGCTATTTCACACTGGATTCTATCCGGTTGTAATCTAATTAGTTTCTTAAATTCTTTTAATTCATTATCAAGTGATCTATGATCGGTATCAATTTCTTCATAATAGTCTACAAAACCCTTTAGCCATTCATGGGGGGATGCACCGACAAATGGTGGAGGTTGGCCGTGATCACCGCTCATTACGACTTTTGTATTCTTCAATAACAACCACTCAAGAAATATTTTTAAGACATCTTCTGACACTGTGTCTATTTCATCCCAAAACATGATTTCAGGAATAAATTTCTCTCCCATGCGCTCAGGAGTCCATTTATCCCCCTTCCATCTAAAGAAACTATGATAAGTGCAGGCATTTACCCCTCGTTGTTTCATCTCTCTGGCGAGTCTGTGAGTTGGTGTTAGCACAATCATGTTTGATTTCCCACGATATAACTCAATTGCCCGGGTTGTTTTTCCTGACCCGCCACAGCCGTTTAAATAAACTGTTTTATATCGACAGATTGGATCAGAAATCGGTGGTGCACTAGAAAATTCTGAACATTGATTGCTTTCTAAGTAATTATTTTCAATGGTAACATCTGCTGATGGAATATAATCATGAAGCATTTCCTTCTTAATTCTCCATGACCCCCAATTCTCGTTGCCAGTAGCCTTAAAATCAGCCATTTTGCTATTTATGTAAAATGAGTCAGTAGCAACTCTAACTGCGGTGGTAGGAAATCTATTGATCATTGAAAATAAATTAATACAAGCATAACCAAGCATAGAAGCTCTCAAATATGTGTACTGCTGATGGTATCCATCAGTGTAAGTAACAATTGTACCCAATTTGGTTCCATCGGACATAAATGCGTCCTTACGATTGACATATAAGCCCCTATTCGTTAAATCTTTGATTACAAAATCGTATTCAGCATTGTCTATAATCAATCGTGAAGAATATCTCGTATTATCATCTTTGCCACCTTGGGTAAATTTACCGATTATTCTTCGTCCAAGATCTTTTGCTTCATTGTTTCTGATTTCAAATAACTGTCTGGACCAATCCATGATTTGTTGTTCATTAAAGTCAGGAAACAGTTTTCGCTCTTCGCTAATTATTTTTTCTAGATCAGGTTGTGGTAACCAGACTGATTTCTGTGCTCGATAGGATATAATTGCTTCACTGACAATTAATGATTTTAACATCTTACAATCAAGCATATACCGTAATAACACTATTGGCATCCAGTGTTTTTCAGACATGTGTTTACCAATCCAAAGATAACTACACGGATGAAGTCCTTCAGCCATTTCAAATGATACTACACAAGCGAATCCGGTTAAATCGAAATGTG
Source organism: Unio delphinus (assembly GCA_029339505.1). Lineage (NCBI taxonomy): Eukaryota > Metazoa > Mollusca > Bivalvia > Unionida > Unionidae > Unio > Unio delphinus. The sequence goes on from JAQISU010000162.1 coordinate 7,248,239, forward strand.
GCAGTGGTCCATTAATGGCAACACGGGTCATTTCGTGTGTAGGGTGTCCAAATCGTTTGAAATATTTCTCACACTCTCCATACCCAAGAAAACTTCCTGGATAACATGCAATCATATCAACTGAAATAACGGTATCAGCGGTGTATTTTGTGTTCCATAATCCTCCATGGCTGTATTCAAGACAGGACAATTTGACATCTGATAAGAACTCACTTCGGGTTGGTTTCCACGCGTTTTTCTTCCTAGCAAAATGTGCTACAACTGATGGAAGTGTAAAACAGTTTGCTAATAATTGATCGTTGTCTTCCCCCCCAGAACTCTGGGTAGAAAATTCACTAGCTAGTTGCTTCATTTGATTATGCAGCTCTTCAGTACGGTACAATTCTCCGTTGGGTCTTACAAACTGATCAAATCTACATTCTTCGTCTGAAGTACTATGAAATAGCCACACTGACACAGGATCGTTTTTACTCAAATGGTAAATAGCATCAAATAATTTCTGCTCTGAAAAAAACTCTTCGGTTCCAAACAGATATTTTACGGTTCTATCCCGTGGGAATATTGTTACTGCAGATGACCACGCGTGTGCATTATGATCAATAATTTCAATGGGAGCTCCCTGTGATTTATATTTCGATTTGTATAATACTTCTCCGGTGATTGTCCTTACCGATATTGGAAATCTCAATGATGTTTCTAATTTGGCTATATCTTGAATTGTTGCCCCATGCTGTTTCACTGTCAGTTCCCACTCGGTTATTTTTTTTCGTCTTAGATCAGTTAGTTTATTTCCCCGGGACGCATTTGTGAAGTGTTCTATTATTCGTGTCGCTACACAATTGAGCCCTGTCGAATATTTCATGGGTGCTAGTTTTGAAATATCAGGTTTTTCATTGAGCGGATATATCCCGTAAACAACTACTGTGACAGGATAAGATCTTTCGTAGTAGGGTTTATCAAGTCCAGTCAAAATTCCTGGTTTTGAATCCTGAGTCACAGTGACAGTTTTTTTGTCCTTAAGAATAGGCTCGTATTTGTCCCTAATTATCCATTTTCCATTATCATGGATAAGGAATTTTATTCGAAAAAAATTTCTTTCTTCCCCAAGACGTGAGATTATCACTGCTGCTTTTTCATCATTCATGGTAGCGTCAACAACACCATCAATTCGAAAGTTGACCAACAATGAGCTGCCCCATCACGCTTGAATTCATTAAAACAGTCTCTGATTTTACTAATCAAGGTTCTATCAAGAATTTTATTCTTTGGTGTATCAGAAACTCTATCAAGATTGAATTGAACACTTTTCCAGGGCTTAATTTTCGATATTCTCTCGAACTCCTCCATACTATAATTAAAACAAGCATTTAAATGAAAGATTTAAGTATAATGAATCATTGCAAATGGCTTATGATTGGATCAGTGACACCGTGTAACAAATCATGCAGAAATGAATTCTGTTGGTATCATATGCAAAGCTTTCGTCGTGGAAGCCGAGGTCCTTTACCCTGTATTCAATGTGGGGTTGGGGTCAGGGGGAGGTCGCAATTATGCGTTATGTGCGGCGGCAGACGATACAGGGAACTAAAACGCTATTATGATAAAAAAATAAAAAATACTGTCATTGACCCCAACGATGACAAAATAATAAAGACTGCTCAAGATTATATACAGAGACTTATAATTAAACCAAACAATGAATTAGAAAAATAGTGTTATTATACAAATGAACCAAGAATTCAGACCTCACCCCTCCGTGCTTGTTAATTATGAAGCATTCCGTAATGGTATTATCAGAAAATTCTATTTTCGCGTGTCAAAATACAGTACACGCGTACCGTCTATAACACCAAGGGAGACCACTCTTAAATGATAATAACCAAGGGAGTTATCATTTTGATTTAGCGGCTTGGTATTTCTTTTTAGGAAAAGATATATTTTCTTTTTTTTTAGTGTTTAAGTCAAATATTCTGTGTCACGTGCGATTAATGCGTATTTCATAACATAGGATGTGATCCGGAGATACAGGCGTTACAGGATAACACACGTGTATACTTTCTCCCTTAGATTGTGTTAACTTGTTTAATGGGTATTGTGATTCAGCGCTGGGCATTGTTTTGTAAGAAAAGACATGTTTTCAAACAATTATATTCTTTGTTCTAGTGTTTAAGTCAAATATTCTGTCTCATTTAAATACTGTGAAACACCATTAATAAGTAATTCAAGAAAATAAAATAGCATACTTGCGGATTGATGTATTAATTTCCTTTATATACCATATGAATAGTTACAACATATATACGTTGAAAAACGTTATTCTTTATAGACGTGAACAGTGGTCTAACGGTATCGTGTTTGGCTTGTAAACCCAGACAATTATTCTTCACATGTTCGCGCCCCATAGCAGACAATTGTCTGATGGTGAAACGGTTGGATGTTTTTTTTTTTCTATTTAATTGAGGGGAGGAAGGCACCCCCTCTGTGTTTTTTACATTCACATAACATGCAAACCCATGCTATCAAATTCATGGTAGCGGTGGGTTGTCGGTTTTTGACAACTTACGCAACCATGAATTTGATTTCATGGGTTGCATGTTGAATGTGTAAACACATTAATGCCCTAAAATAAATAACATCCATGGATGTAATTAGCTCTCCGTCACATTTGGGTAGCCCCGTATGGTGTTCAAAATGAATTACCGGCCAAAAAAAGGTTTGGATGCACATTGGGTAACCCCAGAATAAATTATAGGCTAATAGAAACGGTCATAGGGTCATATCTCAAAGAGCAAAAACATTCTGATATAAAACAGAAACAGAAAAATGCTCTAACAAAGGACCCTATGAAAGACACAAAGGCCTAATAAGGGACCCAATGAATGCAAATAGAACCACAACGGCCTATATCAAGGGGGCCAAATGACTGATAATCGCTCATCATGGTTGATATTTATTTTTGACTGCATTTATATTTATATATACAGACTGAATTTTTAAAAAAGATATTTATATATACAGACTGAATTTTAAAAAAAGATATTTATATATACAGACTGAATTTTTAAAAAAGATATTTATATATACAGACTGAATTTTTAAAAAAGATATTTATATATACAGACTGAATTTTAAAAAAAGATATTTATATATACAGAATTAATTTTAAAAAAGATATTTATATATACAGACTGAATTTTTAAAAAAGATATTTATATATACAGACTGAATTTTTAAAAAAGATATTTATATATACAGACTGAATTTTTAAAAAAGATATTTATATATACAGAATTAATTTTAAAAAATATATTTATATATACAGACTGAATTTTAAAAAAGATAGTTATATATACAGACTGAATTTTTAAAAAAGATATTTATATATACAGAATTAATTTTAAAAAATATATTTATATATACAGACTGAATTTTAAAAAAGATAGTTATATATACAGACTGAATTTTTAAAAATATTAACGGCTCTTTTATTTTTGAAAAATGAATTAGAAATATGTATTATCATATATGAATTCTGAAATTATGAATAGCATCATAGTTGAAATTGCAAAATTGAAAAATCAGAATATTAGATTGTCAGATGGGTTAAATCCTGATCAAATCAAGTCGGATTTTCAGGATATAGAATACGGAGTTAGCACTAACAAGTATATGTTGCCAAAGAAATATGCACTCATCAAAAAAATTCAAAATTCTATTCGAGACTCTCTTGCATTTTCCAGTGAAGTAGACGTGTTTGTTCCGTTATATACTATCGTGGAAGGAATACGAAAAGAATTGGGTAACGAATATGAATTGAAAAAGGAAGTTAATTCTAAAATTAGAAACTTACGAGCGTTAATTCAAGAAAATGAACTATTTTGATTGACCGGCCCCTCAAAAGATTTTGTCAGACAGTAAAATCTCCTTGAGATTTTCATTTTTTTTTGTCATTTTTTGATTGAATCAGTGAAAATATTTCACACTGCGAAAATAAAATAGAATGCTAACAGCTTTGAAAGTTCTTTTAAGAACTTTTCTCTATGGAAAATCCAATGCAAAATCGACTACTTGACCCTACGAGGTTTTTTGATGAAAATCGATGAAAAATGACCAAACATCACTGAAAACAGTCAAAAATTGATGAAAAATGGCTAAAAATCATCAAAAATGAGTTTTAACAGCTTTTCCTTATGGAAAATCCCATGTAAAATCGACTACTTGACTGTAAAATCTCTTTGAGATTTTCAACTGAAAACCACCAAAATGGCACCAAAACAGGCAAAATCAATGGATAAAAAATAAAAATATTTCACAGCAATAAAAAATTGGACCGTTAAGGATGGAATCATTGATGGGAAAAATTGTTTTACAATTGAAAAATGGTTTCTGATTTCAAATAATGGTCAATGAAGCATTAACGACCCGATTGGCTCGTGAGCGACTAGATGCAATTAAGAAATTTATACCAATTCGCGACTCTGTAAGAAATAAACTGCAACAACGACAGAGTTTACAAACTGATTTTGCTCTGGGGTCTGAAGAGTTGTTTAAACCAGTAACCACAGCAACGAAAGGAGTAGAGCGTGCTTTACTGGGAGATAGTCCCGAGACGGGGAAATCTGTTATTGGTGAACTTGAAAAAATAGCAGCGAAAACTGAACAAACAAAACAAATAGAATCAAAGAGAACAGTAGATGATTTACGCATGAGATTTAACGAAGAAGGGTTAGCAGCAATTGATGAGACTGATCCAACAGAAATTCCTACGCTTGTTGTTACGTCCTATGAAGACAGAAAAAAAATGTTGAAACCAGAACATCATAAGTTTGTTAAGAATTTCACTCACTGGGCTGATATATTCTATAAAATCAAAACTGGAAAAAGTCAAAATAAGACAGATAGTGCATCATACATTGAATATATCAGGATGGTGGATCACGTGTATAATCAATACGAAGAGTTTAAACAACAACAAAAACCGCCAAGATTGCAAAGAAAGCGACAGCAACCTGCAAAGAAAATATCTTTTTCACCTAAAAAACAACAACTACCACCTGATGATGATGATGATGATACTCTTGATTATTTACAAACCACGGTTACAGACAAACTAGATGAAGCAGCTGGTTATAGCGGAAGTGGATTAAGAAATCCAAGGATTGGAAACACTTGTCCTGATAGTGTTATCAATGATATATCACGATTAGATGTTCTCATCGGAGGAAAACGAGCTGGAAATAACTCTCCAGAAATAATTAATGAAGCAGCTGATATTTGTAGACGATTATTTGCCGGTGGTATCATGGATATCAAAACCTATCGAGATTTCATTGACGAGTTAGCAAATGGGTATCATAGTGATTAAATAACAATTGAAAACACTATTGTTTTTATAATAATGATCATCCATTACAATCATGATAAACCAACCCTCGTCTATGTAGTTAATTCACGGTTTCCAGTTTATAGAGCATACTACGGAGATGGCCTCGGCAAGACCATTTTAGGATTCTTTTCAAGAACGGCCCCAAAAGTGATGCCGTTAGCTAAACAACTTGGAATGAAAGCCATTGATGTTATTCGTGATAAGGGTATTAGTACTGTTGGAGATCTTGCCGGGAAAGCGTTTTCAACTGCGAAGGATAAAATAACATCATTAGTGGGGCGAAAAAAGAAACCGTTACCGTCTACAGAAGAAATGCCTGCAAGTGTTAGTAAAATTATAAATAACGCAGTAGATGAAAAACTAGCGTCGATGGTAAATCAAGGGGACCAAAGCAATATTGCAAACATGATAGCAGGAAGTGGCCTTAAAAAACCACGACGAAAACGCTAGCGTTTTTCACGATGAAATGGAAAATCCGATTTAGACTCTGATAAATAGAATAAAATGTTCAAAAAATCATCTGATCCAGCATTTGATATAGACGCCCCAGTGCGTAAAGATGATTCTGTACGCGATTATCAATTTTATTCTTATCACGCAGTACAACCAGATCTCCGATCGCGAATTGAACTTCAAGTTCATGATACCAGTAAATATTTTCTACCGTGTGAGGCATTTATTGAAGTAGAAGGAGAACTTGTAACAAATGTTGCAGCTGATACCCCATATGACAATAACTCAAATGTCCGAGTTGGTTTTGTTAATAACGGCATCATGGCGTTATTTGAAAGCGCTAGATATCTCATTGATGGAAAAGAAATTGAATCCATTGACCGTGAAGTTGATATGGCCACAACATACATAGGGTTAGCAAGATATTCTGATGATTATACAAGATCAGCGGGTCCATCTATGATGTTTGCAAAGGATACTACTGATAACGCTGATCACCTTCAATTCATTAAAGTGTTAACAGCACAGGGTACTGCAGAAAACAATCAACAAGAAGCAGCTAATCCAGAACGTCGAACTAGACCCGGAGCCGCGTTTGATATTCTCGGAGGCGTTAATGGTAATCTCAATTTAGGATTTGCAACACGCGTAGCAACGTTGCATGGGCAGCGTCGACGATTTTCATGTGCGATTCCACTGCATCATATATTTGGATTCTGTAGAAATGTTAGAAAAGTTATTTATGGAGCCAAACACACAATAGCGCTTGTACGAAAGGGTACTGATGATGATGCAATCTGGCGTAATGCTGGGGTTGCTGCCGGTAAAGTCATTTTAACAAAACTATCATTATGGATGCCAGTGTTAACTCCATCAATCACAGACGAACAGCGACTACTATCATTTATGGACCAAGGAGGAAAGTCGTTGTTAAGTTGGTTATCAGTGACCACGGATATTAAACAAGACAGTGTTGATGGTACATTCACATGGCACCTGGCATCAAAACAAGGAGATTCAGCTCCACGTCATATATTTATTGCGTTACAGAATGCTGCGCGAGTCATATGTTATTTGATCAGTTAGGTGTTAGTGAAGTCTCGCTGAGAATAAACGGACAGCAGGAACCATCCGAGGATATACAACTTGATTACGGTCAGAATCATATTGCACGTGTCTATCATAACCTGTTGTCATTTATGGCACGTGATCAAAATGTGGATACCGGTTTGCAAATATCACAATTGGATTTTAAAAGCCTCTATCCGATTTATTACTTTTCATTGGAACATCTTGATTTGATGAGACAATCTGTCGTTGATATACACTTTAGAGCCCGTGTAACCCGTCCTGTTGGTCCACCAGTTGGTGGGGTACCTACTATCTTTATCCCGAATTATAGAGCGGTTGCTGTCATTCTCAGTGATAAATCAATGCTACTTGAAGGTGTTGGTGGAAGAATGAGAGTGGCAGATGCACCAGTGGAAAATATGTAATTGAAAATCCGAAGGATATTTCCATTGAATCGTTTTACGATTTAGAATCAATCTGTATTTGTATAATGTCATATAGTAATATCAATGTGTCATTGACACCTGGTCAAATCAAAAAATTGCAATCAAAATCCGCTAAACAATGTGGAACCACAATCACGTTGAAACCTAATCAAATGACTGGTGGGGCAAATAAATTATCGCTGACAACTCGTCAAGTGAAACATTTCAATGATGCTTTCAAGGATAAAAAAGGAGTTCAGATCACACTCTCTTCGGCTGCTATCAAAAATATGATAAAAACAGGTGGTATATTTCCGTTGTTTGCTGCAATACCAGCATTGGTTGCGGCAGCAGCCCCAGCAGTAGCAAAAGCGGCCGCATTGGGGGTAGTTGGAGGCTTGGGAACAAAAGCGGTACAGAGCATTGCTGAATCATATGAACCGAAGAAAGGTCAAGGGTATAAAAAAAAGGGAAAGGGTCTAAGACTACCAGGAACCTCATATTCATGGTACAGCGGAAAGGGTCTAAGACTACCAGGAACCCCGTATTCATGGTACAGCGGAAAGGGTCTAAGACTACCAGGAACCCCGTATTCATGGTACAGCGGGAGATCCGTTCACGGATCAGGCCTGAGACTACCAGGAACGGTTTATTAATTCAGAAATCTATGGTTCCAATGTCCAATTTTGATTTAATGGATGCTGCTAAAAAACTAGTGATTAAAAATTTCAGAGGTGTTTTTATGAAAGATCAATTACCACATCAACCAAACAAAACTGAAACAGGTATTATTAATCTCGATAACAGCACCGGACCTGGAACTCACTGGGTTGCATACGCTATTGATCCACGTGGGATTGTCTATTTTGATTCATATGGATTAGCCCCACCAAAAGAGTTTATGCATTATATAAAAACCCTTCCAATGAAGACTTGGTATTCTACGCTACCAACACAACAAATCAATGACCCACCAATATGCGGCAGTGAAGTATTAAATGCCCTTGACGCTATTTCTAACTCCTTGGGTACCCCAAGGGGAAAACCACCACACATTGTCGTAAATGACTACACTAGTAATCGCTTTTTAGAGAGAGATATATAAAATATCATGATTGATATTTGGGGAAGACCTCTGAAACCCAAACCCGATGACACTGCAACTCCTGATTCTATCAAGGATATAAAAAAAAAAATTAAAGATGAAATCGCTGAGACGTTGAACTTAACAAGTGTTGACCCGAATGAAATAGTTGTATTTCAAGACAAACAGGGTAAATTGAAATCCAGTAATATTTCTCTGGATGATATTTTGGTTAAACAACAAAACGCAATCGAGGATACTATCGCGTTATTTTCCGATCAGGGTAAATTGAAAACCAGTAATATTTCTCTTGATGATATTTTGGTTAAACAACAAAACGCAATCGAGGATACCGTTGCGTTTTTTTCCGATCAGGGTAAATTGAAAACCAGTAATATTTCTCTGGATGATATTTTGGTTAAACAACAAAACGCAATCGAGAACACCGTTGCGTTATTTTCCGATCAGGGTAAATTGAAAACCAGTAATATTTCTCTGGATGATATTTTGGTTAAACAACAAAATGCAATCGAGGATACTATCGCGTTATTTTCCGATGAGGGTAAACTCAAACCGGGTGTACTTTTTTCGACGATTACAGATCGATTTAAAACTCTCAACGATTCTGCGTTAGAACTAGCAACACTTCAATCTAAAACCGAAGAACACATAAAACAGTTTACCGCATTTCGTAGAAATATCATTGATAAATTTATTGGAACTGCATTCGATAAAATTGAACTAAAACTCCCTGATATTAAAAAATCCATCGATGAGACGAAAAACTTCATCGAAGCCGTCAAAGGTGATCTTTCGAGGATGATAACAACCATTGAAAAAACAAAAATTCCTCATGAGAAAACCAACAACTTAGTATACACGATCCAACACGGATCATTGGAGTGGTCACCTACAAACAACAAATTAGATATCACTGCAACCGTTAAGGGTATTTATCGATTAACACTAGTAACACCATTGTCTCAATTTAATATTTCATCGTCCAGTTCATCCGGAGTCAATAATACGATTTCAACGATCATCGACAAGGATAGAACTGAAAAGTTTACAATTACATCTACTGATAAAGATTTGGTTAGGGTCTCAACAACGTGGTATGTGGAATTCGTAGCGAATTTAAGTAAATCGTATTTGAAAACGATAGCGTTGTTAAAATAAAAAATGATTTCATCATCGCAATATCGCTATGATCAGGTCAGAGAGTATCAAACTAGACTCAAAACCCTGTCTGAGGAGTATGAATTGAAAATTAAAAAATATCGCAGGAGAATTACCGCAATTGATGTTACTGTGTACGCTGTGAGTGGTGTAATCACCGGAGCTGGTATTATACTGTCTTCAGTGACAATGATGGCTCCGATAGCTGTTCCAATTTGCATTTCTGCGGCAACAACAATCGCTGGAATAATTTCAATAATCACAAAAAAAATATCCTCATGCAGCCAACGGAAACTACAAGACTACATAATTCGATTTCATGTTGTGTCCACCGCATACTCGCAATTATCCTCATTGATATCGTCATCGCTCGATGATACAATTATATCAGAGAGTGAGTTTTCAGCGATGGTAGATATATATGATTCTGCGATGTCAAAATTAGAAATACAACATGAGTATAATAACAATGACAACACAGATGGAATTACTTCAACAAATAGTGGAGAACACAAAACCAGTACAAACAAGCATGATCTCAATAACCTCAACGAATCCAGAATTCAGTGTGAATTTCCCCTCTCCGGTCCCAGTGAAGGAAATCGCGCTAGCAAAATTACGAGTATACCACAGCTGGCCAAATATTAGGTCAAAACCATTTGGTGGTCAACAACCGAATAATTCACTGGTATTTGCAAATAAGAATAAACCCGACGGTACCCCAGACTGGAACGTTGTTTCCATACCAACCGGATCATATCAAATTGAACAAATCAATGATGAATTCGCGCGTAGAATAAAATCGATTACTGGAAAAGAATCAAAAATAGCTATAACAGTTCATGTGCCGACACTATCATCTGCCATTGAAATAAGCACAGAGGGTTATGTCGTAGATATCTATCAAAGCTCAATAAGAACAGTACTAGGATGGCCTGAATTACCACCCGGAGGAAAAACCGTTAAATTACCAGAACCACAAAAAACCGATTATATCACAGACAGGACAAAATCTGATAATCCAGTAAGGAGTTATAAAGATTATGATAAGTCATATTTTTTCATTAGAGTAGAATATGATGAAAGAGTACGACTTATTCATCATCTTGCTAACCGGGATAAAATCACTGAAAATTTCACAGCTTTCAATAACGATATTTCGTTGTTGTTTATATCTCTTAGATCCGGCACTCTCACCCGAGATGAATTTATCAGTGTCGTAGAAACATGTAACAAAATCATCAATGACATGGAAACATTTCATTCACAAATTATTCAAGAAGTATTAGGTGACAGTAGTCCTAAAACAAGAGATTTATTTGCAATAGAATATAGGATCCGCATAGGAGATATTCCAACATTCAAACTTCCAGGATATAATATCTCAGAACTACAAAAATCTCTCGATGATGCCATCGATGAAGGTTTCAAAAAAATCCATGATACGTGGAAAAAAACACCATCACAACCACAAACAACTATCCTCAAACATAATAATGACCCAGATGGTGGTGGCGGGCATATTGCTCCGTTCAATGTGAATATTTCAACGGTGATTGCGCTCAATTTAGTATGTGATGTGATCGAAGGAAGCTATCAAATTAATCTAGAACGATCAAATCAAGCTCAGCAAGGATATATTTTGTATTCATTTGCACCAACAGCTCCTCCAGGGTTTTTAATAATTGAGTATCCGGTGAATCCAGTCTATATGCGATGTCATAATAATTCATTAACCAGAATTAATTTCAAACTCACAGATCAGTCTAATAATCTGATTGATTTACAAGAGGAGGTTTTACAAATTAGTCTATTTGTGAAATCCTGAAAAGATTTTCGTCGTAGTAAGGACTTGATCAAATATTCGGTTAACCCCAACTGAAAGTTCTAGCAGCAGAGAGGGTGAGTGACAACGACGTTGCGACGCGAATGTTTTCAAACAAGAGTCAGAGACTTATTTTTTCGCGAGAAGGGTCCAGTGTTATTTTGGAGGGGGTATAATCAAAAATAAAAACAAAAAAAAGTTGTCTGATTCGCCCCCTCTGCTGCTATATAAATGAAATCAAATATCAGCTGAATAGACATTCTCATCCACGGTTAGCTTGCCATCTATGTATATAATATATATATATATATATATATATATATATATATATATATATATATATATATAACTTCTCACCTCTATTATGTAAATTTGATAATTGTCTGAACACAAACGTGATGCTTTCATCGACTTGTTTTTTTCTTTGTCGGTTGATAAATCTGCCAGATGATATAAACCTTTTATATAGAAATAAAGCAAGTGAGATGAGTTGTATATGCTTGCATTTCGTGACGTAGTTGTATCTTCAAATTAAACACAATCCGGTTGGAAAATAGAGAAAAAACTGTCGTTAGAGAAATAACACTCTATCGTTGGAAGAAGAACGACGTTTCTTTAAGTTGTCAATATTTTGTTTATAATTAAAATCAACGAGGATCGTTAACATGTATAGATTCCAGAAATTATATGTAAGAATGAGCCAATTTATTATATGTGTAATCTTCCTAATCAGCATATAAAATAAATGTGTAGTTTATGCATTCAATCTTATAAAGTCTTACAAACCTTCACCTGAGACTGAACTTTCGCTTGGGATATTTATTTAAGCACGTATAATATATCTTGGGCCAAGATATCAGGAACATTAAACAAGTCTCTCGATGTGATGCCAGTCATCGCTGGATGATGATCGTAATTTCTCTCTTTTTTAATATATTTCCATTCTATATATATAAGATTATAATTATGATTGTTTTTCTTGGCAGTGGCACTCAATTAATAATAACTCAATTAATAATAGCAGGTGTTCTAAATTTCTCATAGTAATACCTATGTTTATTTACTAACACGTTTTAATAAATTGTCAAGGCTCGCTTCGGTAGTGAGTTTAGATATAAATCCTGTTATTATATGTAAATGGCCTTAATATGGGGAAGGAGCCTTCTGATTCGCAATAAAATCGAGCACGAAATTGTTGTTAATCGTTTGTTAAGTTGGCTTTTTGCCCCGTTTGGTAAATGCAGTGTGACAAGATAAGATTATATATCACACCAGGTTGTTATTTTCGTGTACATTATGCACAATAAATAAGACCACCTGTTTCTCTAAATTCTTCTTAATTGAACCAATTGATGTCTATGAGATGACGCAAGAGACACAATATTTATAGAGTGTAGTAATTAATCGGCGAGTATTGTCACAGAATTAGGCGAAAATTACAAACCAATTTCACCATTTTTTTGTTACGTCGTACATGCGTTATCTGGGGGGAATAAGTGTTTTTCAAGGTAAGCGACGTGTAGCGATTTGCATGGGCCTGACTACAAATCACTTGAAGTCAGGAACATTATAATCACGGGGTGCACGGGACTTTTGCAGTGAATTCTACTCAACTATTTGGGGACATATAAGGCAGAATATTTGTAAAAAGATTACGAGTCAAAAGTATCTTGTCAAAGGAGAGATAGCTCGTCATTCTTTCTCCAGCCAAAGGGGTGGGTGTTAAATTTATATTTCGTTGTATTGTGAATTTAATTCAGTTTATCATTTCATGTAATAATGCCTTTATTACAATGCATGATTTAAACCGTTGAATATTTGGAATTACTAGTCACTATTAGACTTTAAATGCAATATCATAATCTAAATTTTAGATTGTTTTAGAAACAACTATTATTAGTTTGGATTCTTTATTGTTGCTGAATTGTAGCTGAATGTGACTGAATTGTAGCTGAATGTGGCTGAATTGTAGCTGAATGTGATTGATTGCTCCAGCAAAAGGGCTGACTGTGATTGGTTGTGCCGTGATTGTGCCATGATTATGCTGTTTAATTGTGCCGTTTGATTGTGCGATCAAATTGAGGTATCTGACTGTCTGTCAGATTTTCTGTCCGTCTACGTCTGTCGAGATGTGTAAATATCCGGAAATCTAGAAGTCTAAATGTCCGAGTGTCGGAGCTGTCTAGAGGTGTAAACGTCCGGGGTAGCATCTAAGTGTTTGGGACCGGTGGTTCTAGAAGATGCTGTATGCTGTCTGTAAGTATAACTGTAGTGGGTCCGTGAAGGGCAAGTGGCCGATAAAAGTATCGGGCCAACCATAGGTATTCGGAGAAGCTGTGCGGCGATTCAACAGTTGGTGAATCGTACGGTTGTACAGGGACGAGACGCATGTGTGTGTTTCAATTGTTGTTACAATTTAACACATTGTTATATTTACACGTACCTACTTTGAATCACAGTAGTATTCCAAGGGATTACATGAATCTCAATAACAGTTAGTATCTTGATTTAATACATGTAGATGTTTGTACTTGTTGTCGCAATCCATACGTGCGATAATGTAATTTGATGTTTGTATTTGTTATCGCAATTTATATGTGCGATATAATAACTTTTGTAAAGGTTCCATTTTATTTGAAACATTTGTGTAGTCCAGGAAGTTCCTTGGATCTGTGTTTAGTCCAGGAGATTCCTTGGATCTGTGTTTATTTTGTATCAATATTTAATTTATTTTTAAATTGTGAATGATTGTGAAGTGTGATTGTGTGTTGAACGCATGAGTTATTGAAATGATACATCATTATTTTTCATTAATAATTTATTTCATAAATTTATATCATCTTTCACATATTGTGTTTGTGTTGTTCATTTAATCCACCAACCACTCGGTAACAATTCTGTTACAAGTATGGAGAAAGGGCAGGTTACACAGTACAGAAATTTCAGCAATCGGAATAAAAATGAAATAATACGTGAATATATTCTAAATAAAGAGTTTTCAATTCAAGCTTGGATTAGGATGGATTGTTCGGAACAAAGATACAAAGACAGTATTGGAACTATCTAATTCAATTAAAGACTCATCACCGTAATACCGGGATGTAAATGTGTATATCATATGTTATTAGCCTACACATGCAATTTTAGATGCGTATATTTTTTGTATCGACTTTTCCAACGCAAAATGAATGGAAACAATAAATAACACAAAGGAATGAACTCTATGATTATATTTAAAAGCAATATTTTATAATACTTGTATGGCAGCATATATTTCTGAAAGTAATTGAATTCTTAAATAGCACTGCACAACCTGTAGAATGCCAACGACGTACTTTGACAAAGAATGTCAAATCACAATACAAATATTGACTGCTTGAACTCTAATATCTAGAACATATACAGTGCTGAGAAAATTATATTTTGTAAGCAAAATAAAAAATAAACAATTTGTTAGTTTGAATGTTGCGTCATAATTAGTTTCCTTTACTATAGTAATGTCTAAATTGGGCCAGTGTAAAATGACGACTAAATAATTCACTTACTATCTTCAAAATTACACATTTAAGAAACATTTAAAAAAAACATATAAGAAGTAAAATATACAAAAATGTAAATAAACAAAAATTTTAAAAAATAATAAATAATTAACTATTTGAATGCTAAATGAACAAACTAATAAACAGAAAAACTCAAATAATCTGTATGGTTAACTTATATGCGACGAAAACTGCAATTGGTGGACTTATAAAGGTATCGAAACAATAAAACATACTTATCATATGGCTAACAAAGGTACCGTGACTTAGTCACACGCGCGTTTAAATTATAAAGAAACGAGGGAGAAAATAATTTTAGAAGAGAGAAAATATTTATATTAAGCATAATATAAAGCGTTTAAAGTTAATAATATGAAACTTCTAACGCTTCACTAAGCTACAAGAAGGATTTAAAGTGGTTACAACAATGATGGATGTTGAGTAATTTGTTTTGTTCAGATGCTTGTGAGCACTGTTGGATAAGTCTATTTGCAGGGAAATGAAAATAATATTTCTGAACATCTGACAAAGACATGCATATTACAGTTATTTAACATTAAACCCTATTTGCCAATTAGGTGTATCGCAGATGCATATGTATTCGAAACTTTAATTTGCCTGATTGGTCTTAATGATACATGATTAGATGCAACAAGAACAGACTTGTTAAAATGTTCTGCACCAGTAATTTGCCAAGATCAAAACTCACCATGGTATGAAGACTAATTATTGTCTCTAAACCGCTTTTCCAGACTAAAAGATAATTATACTACATAAAGCACTAAATAGCAATAAATAACAGTTTCACATGATTAGTTCGATAGATATATGAAATATGCCACTTTAGTTGATGGTGACCTAAACATATAGTACTGACTTTGTGAATAGCAATATAAATCTCCAAAATTACAGTACCTGTACCTTGATTTTGATCACACTTTTATAAAACAAAGTTACATTATTGAAGCAGCAGGTTCTAAAAGGCAAAACTGTATATTATGTACCTATTTAAGCTGGTGTTCGACAAAGATCAGAACTATGTCCATTGTTCTAATTAATAATCATCAACGACCAATCAATTAATATCAAAATATGCAACACGGATATGTTTGCAGGTAATATACCATTTTATTTATCTTAAAATGCCAATCAAAGCTAGAGAAATGCAGATTTGAAGAAATAAACATGAGTTATAGTACAACAGTAGGAAACATTTCACAAAATCAGAATAAATCTAACTGCGTGCAAAGAAAAAAACATCGGTTACAGATGGAATAGAATAATCTTGATATTTTTATCAGAAATGTCTTGATGTATAATGGTTATTATCAATTAATAATGTTTTTATATGAATATTTAGACTAAAAATGATTGTAGAATTCTTCATTCCAATATAGTTCTTCTGGTCAAACTTCAGAACATTGAAATATTAGAATGTTATGTGCAACACTTTCAGTTTTAATTTAGCAGTCATATTT
The DNA here is from genome assembly GCA_029339505.1 of Unio delphinus. Taxonomy (NCBI): domain Eukaryota; kingdom Metazoa; phylum Mollusca; class Bivalvia; order Unionida; family Unionidae; genus Unio; species Unio delphinus. The sequence goes on from JAQISU010000162.1 coordinate 7,264,679, forward strand.
TGAGGCGGGGATAATCCACTTTAGCTATGTAGTTTTCTTGCTGGACATAGGTCTGAAATAATGCACGTTTGAATCATAAGATTTTAGATCAAACTTTTTTAAAAGGAAATGCACCTGGAACCTTGATGACGCTCACATAATGGTCAAAACATATTATATAAGTTATTGGACTTGGTCTTACGTAAAGGTACAACGCAAGCTATTATAATTCTGCTAAATGGTTTGTCAAATGCAGGAATGGGTTGTAGAACTTTCGGTTTCCTACCATTTTACAAGTATACCTAAATCTACAGTATGTGGCTACATTACATTTAACTTTTGGACAATAATAATGAGATACGATATTGTGATACGTCTTTTGAATCCATTAGAGACCATTCATAGCCCGAACTAATTATATGATGTTTGGCAAGGTTTGGAACTAGAGTTGTATTGTTCACTGACCACACCCAATCAGCAGGCACCTCAAAAAGTCTCCATTTAGTCATGCAAATTACATTTATAATGAAATAACTTCTGTGTAGTTCAGAGGCTATAGATTCAGTAATGACCCTTTGAAATAAATAAAATGAGTAATTGAAAAAAGATGAATGTGAACAATTCCTTCGGATTGATTCAAACAAAGAGTGACAGTTAGTTCAACGAAAGTCTAAACAATAAACGTGCCACCTAAAGGAAAACATTCCTTATTGAAATCATTCTTACGAGGTTTCGTTCTCATATATCTATTACCTACACAGACGTAGAATAAATGAGTGAAATCTTAATCGTTTGGATCAAATTTCCGATCCGAAAACAATATTTGTCAGTTACACAAAAAGGGGTGCATGTATATCAGAATATAGACGGTAATGTAAATACATGAAGCTGGATTTTTTATAAGTAGAAAGATAATGATGTATGTACTTTAGTAGCAATCCATTTGTTACCTAGGTATGGTTAATGGAGTAGGTTGGTAAATGGTGTTTACAGAGTTGGATGGATTATGCAGATACTAAAATATATATGTTAAAATTTATTTTAGTTTTGAAATAATGTGTTAAATAGTTGTTCTTTCTAGGAACAAGGTAAGCTAGTATGCAAAGGTTTATATATTTACTAAAATACTCTTGAAAGTATAAATTTTTTGAATATTTGTTTGGAATTTACCTGAAAGTGTGCATACATACATACATACATCTTATATATGTATATATATATATATATATATAGTACCGTCTCGCATTTATGGAACTATCTGCATTAAGCCAACTTTTCACACCATGTTAAAGCATTTAGAATGTTATTTTATTGAGTAAGAACTTTGTTGTTTGAACACATCATCAGTGGTTAGTTTGTACAAGTAGTTTTAAAAAGAAATAACCTTTTACTGGAGAGCAATAACTTATTAAAGAAAGTAGATGATACCAAAGGAAAAACTTAGCCGCAGACATATTCTTTTAGCAAATTAGGAATGACTTGTCTAGCAGATGAGATTATTTTGCAGGTACAAAAGCATCCACTCCTATGTATTTGTTTACATATTAGTCACAATGGCTCAAACAAAGTGAGTATTAGTGACAGAATATAACAACACAGAATAAAAATTATTAAAATTAGCCTGAACAGTATACTGTAAATTAGTTTACATTATCCTTGTTTGCTTTCGGATGGTTGACCGCAAATCATAATATCTTAGTAATCTTATATTCGAAGAAATCCCTCTTCCTTCTCCATTTCGCGTCGAAAAATATGTTTACGTAGTAAATCATCACTCATTTTGTGTTTCTTTGAATACTACATATTTATATTGACTAATCACAGAGTAAAGAAGAGCACAATAATATAAATATACTTAACTGATGGATAAACAATTAACAGAACGATAATGTACAAAAAAAAAACATTGTCATCGAGTCTCAATGAAGTCGTACTTCGTCATGAGGGTTGATCGTCTAGTTGACGTTAATTACATTCAGTATATGTGCGTTTTGTCCATATCGGTTGATACCATATATAAAAGAGCATAACGTTGTGTTTTGATCCATTTGATTTAACAGTCTACGGAACATACCGCTCATTAAAGGTTATTATGAATTCTGCAATGGAGACTTTAATGACATATTTTGTCATTTATTTCACAAGCCAGACAAATATTAAAGCTGTTCTTTCCAATAAAGGAGAAAGCATCCTCTCCGCAATGAGTTATTAGTAGACATCAAAGATCATTATGGCATGTTTGTTACACTTACTAATTGCCGCAATAGTCATGGGTTGACAATTCATAAAAAAGACTCACCTGTACACAACTTTTAGAAATTCAGTGACTCGTTTTGTTCCGAAGATCGGTAGAAATTATCAAGATGAGCTAAACTATGATGATGTGTTCGCTTCCTAAAATGACATTTGTATTGTCAGGCATGCAAATGTGATCGACTTGCTAATGCAACGCGTGTCATAGAGACACGCTAGAAAAAAAAAATGAACACAATTAAATCATGAGCCAATAAGATAAACTAAATGAAGAAAGAAATAGTTGTTGATACAACAGTTTCGTTAGCATCCCCTTTTGAAATATGTCATAACGTTTTGAAACGGTTTATAGAATAAATATCACATAAACAGAAACTATATCCCAAAAGGTTTTCATTTTTTGTAGGGTTTCGGTGTGTATTTGGTAATGTTTGGAAGGGATCCGATATCACGATATAATTCCTCTTAACACGAAATAGTCGTGTTAATCATATTATGATTCATAGTTCAAATTAAAATTCTATCTGTACGAAATATTTGATTATGTAGATAACGCTTCCTTTGATCTATCATGTACCCTTATATGAACCAATGTGACTCATAGATCTTCAGTTATTACACAGAATATATCTTACAAACAGTCCGAATCAATCTTCAATGAAACATATCAGTGATACGTCTTTTATATTGAATTAACTAATTTGAAACACTAACTTTGAAGTAAAGATAAGTTAAAAACACCTTGTGAGACTGAGAATAAATTAAGATGTATAATTCAATTTCAATTCTAATCAAATCTGTGTCTGCGTATTTGATTTGTTTTTACAGTTTACACGATAATTATATTTATGTAGATGCTACTGATATAAGTAGATTGTGAAATCTTAATATAGGTACAACGATTATTTGTAAAACAAAGGAACTAATAACGTTTAAGTATGATGTGATGAAACTTAAAACTTCTTTATATAACTGAGTCCTCTGTTGGTCTTACCTCCTCCTCCTCTACCGTTAGTGCTTTCTCCACATGAGATCGAACGTCATTCAATTTGCTCACAAAAATAACGTTAGCATTAGGATTGATCACATGATTCCTCTTAAAGTTGAAAGTGAGATATCGGGACCAGCCTCTCCGTAGGAAAGTAAAATCATCAGGGAGGTCAGTATTACTGAATTTCCGTTCGTCTGACTGTAAACTGGTAGTCATATCTTTGACCCATACCATTTTCAACTCGACATGTGCTGCAGAAATAGATATAAAACAAAGGTTGATAAGTCAATGTACAGAAACAAGCCACGGAACAAGTGAATTAATGTTATAAAAAAAAGCGCACTCGGCGGTCACAACGTTTCCATTTTGTCCTAGAATGGGTAGCAAATACTAGGAGAGTAATTATATATTCGAGTGATCTAACTAAATTAAATTAGATCTGCACTTGTGTAGTCCTTATATGAATGTATCTATTTTCCTTTGTCGCTATTTAAACTGTCTTAAATTTGATTATTAACAAAATCATGAATTTGAAGAAACAATAAGCATACAATGATCACATGTCAAATTAACGCTATAATACATATAATAAAGAGTAAGATAATAGTGTTTCAAGATGTTTGAATGTCCTGATATATAATAAAATATAATGTAATTATAAAGGAGACTTTATATAGATAGGGTCTGAAATATTCGAATATATTCAATACATTAGTCAAACATACGATACATATGTAGAAAAAGGATTTTGAAGAATCGTTTTAGTAGACCACAATACATTCGAATTAGACCTGATATAATGTAATTCAAGAAGAATAATATCACTAGAGTTTATTTGTTGATGACTAATTTATTAAATGTCATAGAAATGATAATATAGATACTTTTGTGTACGTGAGTGAGTAGCCATCACCGAAAAGTTTGAAACTGTTATTCTTATATTTAGGTTAAAAAAATATAGCATCATTTACTGTGCACTCTATGTTAAGTATTAACAATGTCGATACAAGGATAGAATACTGTTGGCCATAATAACAGTTCCCCATATATAACCAGATTTAGAAATGTTTTTAGTCACAATATTAGTTAAGTTGAGGAGTCATTTTGTAATCACACGCAATTTGTTTTACATACGATTGGAAATAATTACATAATCATAAGTAAATACGCAGTAGAAATGTTGTGCATGCTGAAAAAAAACTATGGAAAGAAATTGATCACATAGTTTAATTTATTCCGCACCCTACACTGTCTCTTTATTAACATGAATATATTATATAACAAATTAGATGGATTACTTAACTCATCATCAGCACTTCCTTATCCTGGCATACGGAATATAACAGGGTACATTACTTGCCATGATTATTGACGTAATGTTCATGTTTACCCGTTGATCAATCAATGTTTAATTAGTAGAGTGTATACTAAAAATGCTTGCAAATAAGATTTAAGTACCTTTGTAGAAACGACCTACTATACGGCATTTATTAGAATATCAGGATGAAGCTTGAACTAAAACATTTGATATGTCTTACACTCCATTCCAACCCACATTGGAAGAACTTTCGACTGTGATGGGACCTTCGCTAAAGTTTTGAAACTAGAAAAGGAAATCTTTATACTAAAAACATATCTTTATCTGATGTTAATCATCAAAATGTCTGTATGAATGTCGTACTGAAACCCGTAGTTGTATATTTGCTTTGCGCTGTTTTGTGAAACAGTGTTCTGGTCGGATTAAGGTTAACTATTTTAAGGAAAATATGCTGAACTGTAGCAAGAGATTAATACTATTATTAACATTTTATGGAACATTATTCGTGTCACTGAATAAGGGACATTAACAATGACTGAGGTCTTATTTATAAGGATAGGTTACGTTGTACGAGTGCCATGTCGTTATGCGGAAGGGGGACTCATTCGTGATTGTGGCCTTGTTATGCATGCGGCAGCAACAAACAAAAGCAAACATGTGTTGCAAAGACATGAAATCAGAGTGAAATAAAATAAAAGTGTGCTAATGTGGAATCAATTAGGTTGTAACAAAACAAAATATAAGCAGGCGTTTGTTTTATATATGTTAGGAGGCGTTTGGTACCCAATTGACACTATATAGTCAAATGGGAGATTTTATATGTTTTAGTTATTTTCGAGGGAAAGGTGCGCAAATGTGTGTTGCGTGATTTGACACTTTATATTTATAACGGTCTTTTCTTTCCACCCAGTTTACTTTGTAGAATCGTGACAATCTTTTAGCAATATGATATTTTGTATAATAAAGCTTTGTATGTTTGGGGAAATTTGTTTCTACGTACCTTTATATATTCCAATGCCATTGTCTGGATTAACGGTGGTGCAAAACGGCTTCACGTCAATTATCCGTCCCTAAATAAGTATCACTATTGTGACAATATATTTCGACAAATATTCATCAGTCCACATATATTGAATATTGAAATATTTAATAGGGGCATATACTTACTTAGTTAACCGCTTTCATAATATAATTAATGAAAGCATTATTTGCAATATTATTTGAAGGCTTGTTAAAATAATCTGAATGTCTGCATGTGTTTGGCAAAATTTAAGCACGAGACTGGTGGCATTGTACCAACGGTTGTTGTTTCACGTATCGTCCACAGTGTAGGACTAATTTATTTACTTGAAATCTGACAATAAGAACTTCATATTTTTGTCTTTTCTTTAACTGGTATTGTACATGTCAGTCGAATATCTCTTATATAAAATGTTTTGCAAAATTACTATTATTGGCAAAATACTTTTGTTATTATTCAATTTAACATATCAACACTGTTGTTCGCGTAATCAAAAAATCATACAAAGCATATGGTACAACAATTTGGAAAGACATTGACGAGGATTGCTGGATACTGCAGAAATAAAAAAAATACGTTAAGAGAGTATGTACATCGTTTGCTAGTAAAACAAGAGCCTGCACTTTTATACCGTTGTATTTTACTTTTGTTTAATCATAACACGTTTCGAAAAGTACGGAGCAAACAAATCGTGAAATGAACTTATTAATTCTGAAATTTATTGGGAAGTAGCAATTATTTATAATTTAAACATTCTTCACTACATTTTACCACTGACGTCATGGAAAATCTTCAAATCACAAAGTTAGTTTATTTGAGAGCGTCCGCTTTTCCATAATGTACGCATAGATCTCTTTCTCTGATAATGAAATTTCATTATCTTTAGATGTGTTATTTTAAGATGTCACGTACATAAAAAAGCATACTTTTACGTATATTTCATTTAAGTCATTTCTTTTAAAATTTGTTTGTTTGTCAGATTTAAATTTGGCATTTTAAGTTTTAGATTCGTTCCTTGGGGTGGGGGGAGACCTGTACTTTTCAAAATAAACCCCAGGTGTTGACTTCATTTCTGACCTGGCTTCAGAGTTGTAAACAAGTTTTTAACATGCTTGGTTGGTTCCAAGGACATTATGGAGCTTTGTATAAACATCTTTCTATTTTAGTTTGGCCATACGGTGGGTACATGAGATTATGAACGTAAATTTGTTCTATACGATTCTAGAAGATCATGTGACCCCTTTAATGTTTACGTAAAAACAGGTATACAAATTATGTTTTGCAGCGAACTATTAGAGTAGAAGTAGGACTGTTAGAATACTAAGTTGTGTGTCGCTTTGAGTTATTTTAAATTAACTTGTACTGGAAATTATGTCAATTCGTTCGGATCAAGAGGAATTATTTTGTTATTTATCAGGAAAAGAATTGTGCTCATATAATTTTATTACCAAGAACTGACTTCATCAAGTGACATCGTCTTCCGTCTTGGATTCTTCGCTGAGATTCGAACTTGCAATTATTTGGACATTTTAGTACCATGACTTTTGTAATTTCTCTTTTGGATAATATTTGAATTATTTTTGGATTAATTTTGGAATTGATTATTAAAGCCGTACGCTTATCTATAATTTCTGGAAAATTTTGTGCTTAATAATTTGTTTATTAAGATTTTACAAGCTCGTTATTTTCACTTTTTTATGTTACCGTTTATTCGAACCTAATCACGTAACAATACAAATAAAGGTATCTACAAAACCGTCATCGTTAAGGACTTTACGTTCAGTTGCATTACTATTACAGTGAGAATTAGAAGATGGTAAGCTTACCATTTTCGTCAATTTCTTCATACAATGTGACATTGTTTCTGAACAGTTTCATGAACGTTATCTCCAATATCTACCTAAATTCACTGTTAACCTTATTTATTTTTTATTATTTAAAAGTTCTTAAAAAAACAGCATACATTTTGTAGTTTTGTGTCACTACTTTTTTAATACATTTCATTTTCAAGGTGAACAAACTTTAGCTTTTTTGTAATAACTATGTATGTGACATTTAGTACCATTTTAGATTACTGTCACCTTTGAACAGAATATTAGATTCACATGTTTCTGTAAAATGGAACCAAATGTTTATTTTAAGTACCACATAATTCTATTCGTCATTGATGTAGATGTTGCAAGTATTTTAGATTATATTTTATGACATCATATTTTCGTACGAAACGAAAAGATATAATACAGGCAGCTATAATTTCGACCAACAACTTTTCGATGTTCGGTTATTATGATGCTTTCAATATTGCTGAATACATTGTTCGTATGACTGGTGTTTTTGCTTGTGGTATATAATATTCAGAAATGCACTTTTGTACCGCGATGCCACATCTTTATAGTTGTCTACGTTGTCACATTGTCAAGTTTTAATTTCATCTGGATAGCTTCTCCAAGACGTATTGTTAGCATCCATCACTGCAGGTGAGCACATATTATGTGTCTTATTCTTCTTTTTCTTCTTCTTCTTCTACGTCTTATTAGTATTTATTATTATTATTATTATTATTTTTATTATTATTATTATTATTATTATTAGTATTATTTTTTATTATTATTGAATCTACTGAATAACATTAAGAAATATTCGATTATGTTGATGGTCAAGATAAAATGTGTATAAATAGCATTGTATAACAAGAATGGAGCAGAATGTAAGCGATAACCGTCAGTAGCAAGAACACCTGTCTCTGTTGAATTAATACGGGAAATCCTTATGACTAGTGCATATAAGTCAAACAAACATGATCCGTTTAAAACCGTAGAGCTACTAGAGTGCTTAGATTCAATATAGGTCCGCGAGTGCTTCTATTCAATATTGCCTTCTCTGACTGATGTTATTAATATCTCTCTCTCATTCGGGGAATTTCCATAATGTTTCAAAACTATTATTGTAAAGCCTCTGCTGAGGAAACTAACACTCGACCACAACGATTTAAAGAACTACCGCCCAATTTCTAATATCTGGGTCATGTATAAAATCTTGGAAAAGTTGTTTAATCTAACTAGTATCTTCTCTAAATTCACACTGTCTGTTTCACAATGTAGACTCTTCATATCGCCTGTATCATAGAACTGAAGCTACTCATCTGCAAGTCGTTAATGCCGTTAACTCTGCCTTGGATAGCGGTAGGTTTATAAACTTGCCCCTCCTTGATTTGTCTGGAACATTTGACACAATAAACTATGATATATTCAGGATGTTTAATTGATAGGCATTCGCAAAGAATATTCAGGATGTTTAATTGATAGGCATTCACATTTCCTTTCATGCACATACAGTGATTTAAGTAATGCATTGTATAGGCTGAGAAAATCAGAATGTAGGAGAAACTAACAAAACTATATAGATTGCGCTATTGCGACGTAGAACCATTGGAATTATATAATAAATATATGTTTTATTCATTTTGATACAGTTTAGTGAATTCCTTTTACAACAATTATAAATTGTTTGCTAGCCGACTAAACTATATCCATCTTTTCAGTTTAGTAGCTGTGAATCACTCTCTTTGATTTTGTTTTTTTAGAGTAATATGTTTGTATTTTTTGTTACATTTGTGCGTACTGATATTAAATAATCCAATATTTTGATTAAATAAACGTGCATGCAATAATAATTGCATTTTTATTTCATTATTAAAAACTATAAGTATATCATATTCAAAAGTGTTATGTTGTGAATCGGGACATCCCATCCGGTGTTTTTGTCACGACAACAATCAGACATTCAGTAAATACATGTATATTTACTTTCCTTGCTCAATGAATTGGCTCGCAATAAACACTGAATATGACTGGAAGTTCTTTTGACTGAAGACTATTAGAAATGGCTTTTTTTTTCTATTTTAATGAACTTTGGATTTCATTTATCTAATTACATTGGTCAACAGTGAAATCATTACTGACTTGAAAAGTCCATAATCTGTAGTATTTTGGTGTGCCGAACACGAATATAACCGTGAATTTTTTTTATTGGCTCTCGTTTTGAAGATATTCATATACCTCATTTTCTATGTTTCACTGTGTAAATTTCTCCAGTAGGACTGCAGCACATCCGGAATAATGATGTAACATTGCATAATACCATCATGCTCACATCATCCACAGTTGATTGCATCATTTTCTGATGCAATGCAATACTAATGCCATGCGGCTGCTGAAGTAAGTTGACGTCAGCTGTGTACTATACATGTGTAGGCCTAATATACTAATGGCAGGCGGCTGCTGAAGCTGACGTCAGCAGTGTACTATATAAAGCCCAATCAGATAGGTTCAGCATTTAAAATATTTTAGACGTTGTGCGAGACAGTTCAAGCTACTGTTACATAAAACTTATTATTTTATCCATTTACGTACAATAAAGAACAGTAATGCCTCGAAAGTGAGTTAATACCCCGGACAATTTTTGCTATATTTGTGGGGAAGTGACATTTGCCAACCAGAAGAAAAGTATCAATTCTCAAGTGAAGAAGGCATATCATCTTTACTTCGGATGCAAGGTTGGTGACCAAGACAAGCCTTGGGCTCCGCATATATGCTGTGCTACATGTACAACACAGCTTTCACAGTGGTTGAATTGCAAAAGGTCATCAATGCCATTTGCAGTCCCAATGGTGTGGAGAGAGCCAAGCAACCACCTAAACGACTGTTACTTCTGCTTGGTTCCTCCTCTTTTCGGCGGAATAACGAAGCGAAATAAGTCGAGAATAGTCTACCCAAACATTCCGTCTGCATTGAGACCAATTCCACATGGAGAGGGACTTCCTATTCAAGAACCTCCAGCAGAATATTCTCTTGATTCATCTGACGAAGACAAAGGTGAGACGACCTGTTCTTCTCCTGGTCCATCAGCATGCAGTGATCCAGATTTTCACTGTGGTGCATCATCAACCCCACACAGAATAACACAGGAAGAACTAAATGACCTGATTCGTGATTTGGACTTATCAAAGAACAAGGCAGAATTGCTAGGATCAAGACTCCAACAATGGAATCTTCTAGAAGAAGATGTCACAATTACTGCATATCGAAAGCGCCACCAGCAATTGGAGCCTTTCTTCAGAAAGGAAAGTAATCTGATATTCTGTTCCGATATTGAGGGCCTTAATGAATGCTTTAAATATCACGCATGACCCACAAGAATGGAGACTATTTGTGGACTCTTCGAAACTGAGTCTCAAGGCTGTGCTTTTGCACAATGGAAACATTATTCCATCTATTCCAGTAGCGTATGCTGTCCACATGAAAGAGACATACGATAACTTAAGGCAGCTACTGAATTCCATTGAGTATAACAAGTACAGCTGGCACCTCTGTGGTGATTTGAAGGTAGTTGCCATTTTAATGGGACTGCAGCAAGGATATACAAAATACATGTGTTTCTTATGCGAGTGGGATAGCCGAGCAAGGGAAATGCACTACATGAGGAAGGAATGGACTCACAGGCAGAATGTAGCCATTAGAGAGAAGAATATCCAACACCCAGCTCTGGTTGAGGCTCAGAAAATCTTGCTACCACCCCTTCACATGAAACTAGGTTTGATGAAGAACTTCGTGAAAGCCATTGACCGGACTTTGCCAGCATTCCGATACTTGCATGAAAAATTCCCTCGACTCAGCGAAGCAAAGATTAAAGAAGGAGTTTTTGTGGGTCCTCAGATTCGAGAGCTTTTCAATGATGACCGGTTCAACAACTTGCTGGAGGGTGACGCGAAACAAGCATGGAATGCTTTTCGCCTAGTTTCTACAAACTTCCTCGGAAATGTTAGGGCAGAAAACTGTAAGGAACTAGTAGAAGACATGTTGATGAAGTATAAGAAACTTGGCTGCAATATGTCTCTAAAGATTCACTTCCTTCATTCCCATTTGGATTTCTTTCCTAGCAACTGTGGTATTGTTAGTGATGAACACGGCGAACATTTTCATCAAGATATCGCAACAATGGAACAAAGATACCAAGGAAAATGGTCCACTACAATGCTGGCTGACTACTGCTGGACACTCCTCAGAGATGCTCCCGAACAGCTGTACAAGAGACAGGCGAAGAAACCTAAGATGTAGTCAATGACTTGATTTTTTATAGGTAGGCTATTACATTTGACCTTTTACTATTGGAATGCATTTCGTTGTGCAAACATTAATTTCTTGCAGATTACAAAAAAACTAGAGCCCATTTTGCAATTTGACTGTCATATTCGTGTTCATCACATACAAATTGATAAGAACTGACTAATTGTATTTCAGTAACATGACTTTTGTAAAAATTTGTTGTCCAGTGTTACCGTTGTATGTTGCCCTTCAGTGAATAATTCTTGCTTATTCTCAGGAGGAGTTACTATTAGGCAAGTGTTCAGTGTTTTACTTTCTAATCATATGTTCAAGAAAGTTAACAAACCAAACTCTACGATTTGTTAAAGGCTCTTCTTTGCGTGGCTCCGAAAGTGACCTTCAATCAAGGACTGGTGTTGAATCTCAACTGACTCAAAAAGTATATAGAAATTCAAACCTACATGGTGGAAGTGTCAACGTCGGTACGACTTTTCATCACAATGAGTAAGTTTGATAAGGTTGAGAATAGCCAGTCCAATCAGCATTTTGAGGTGCGTTTTTATAATGAAGATATTTTATCATTCGTTAACCTATTTTGCATTTGATATGATGACTATATCTGAGACGAAATAAAGCTGTTTAGACAGAACAGCAAATGATTCGTAGAATCTCCCAATAAAAATATATTACTTTACGAGTCGTCGACCCCTCAAGTTTAATTATCTTCCTCTATCTGTGTCTCTCTTATTTCCATGTTCAACTTCATTAAACTCCCTAACTTCAACTAAAGTTAAAACACTACTGTGCAACTTATTATTTCGTATGTTCATAATTTAGTTCTAAAATTGTATTTCAAATTGTATATTCTTTACTAAGAGCCGTATAAAGCTGTTGTCTACTTATATTTTTCACCCTTCACTGTTTATTGTACATGCTATTCAAATGCTTCAAACAAATACATAGATCAATGCTCTTCAAAATATTGTTTGACTTTTAAATTAATATTATTAATGGTTTGGTACTTTTAATATATCGGTATTTAATTCAGTTTGCAACAAGTGTTTGAATTAAAGTCTCATAAAAAGAATAATTTACAGACTTACCCAATTGTCTGTGAATAAATATGTTCATATAATCACTCCGTGATTGTATAATGCAAAACGACCGATAAGTAACACATCAAACTTTAAATCTAAAAGGAATACAAATATTAATTAAATAATACATCCAACATTTTGTAGATGATATCTTCTCTTTATAAACCGGTAATGCCTAAAGGTAGAAGAAGACTGACATGGCATTCGTGGTATCCGAAGAATTCCCTGATAATAAATATTGGTGTAAACAATAAAACATGAAGAATATTTTTGTAAAGCTAGTTAGTTTAATGTTCCGTACTTTAAAACGTATCGTCATTCACCATTCTGAAAGAAATTACGATAATACAATATCGGTCTCTCCATTTCTCTAACAATTCTACTGCAATAGGTTTATTGGAAAGGTGCAATTATTATTATTATTGGTATTAATATTATTATTATTAGTAGTAGTTGTAGTAGTAGTAATAGTATTAACAATAATAATAATATTACTAGTAATAGTTGTAGAAGAAGTAGTAGTTATAGTGGTACTAGTAGTGCACTTTGAAAAAAGCAAGTGAGCATTGTCCTGTCTACGACGTTGGCGGGTTTCATCTAACACTTTCAAACACACACACACACACACACACACACGGGCGCGCATGCGCTAATATGTGTGTAGTATAAAGATTTATTAAATATGTTAGTTTGTTCAGGTATGCAAATGATAACACACCTAAGCTAGTTTTCCCTTGAGTGAGAAATACGTAACTTTTCATCGAAATATGTAAATAAGTGCAGATCAAATCGAACTTAGATGATAAGCATCCTTTTAAACATGTAATACCCTCACCCAACATGTTGTTGTTTTGTTGTTGCAATTGTTGTAGCGTTTAACGCATTTTGTCAGCACACGATACATGGCGCTCGATATTAATGGTGGCGGAAGTACCAACGAAAAAGACCTGGATAAAAAAAAAACGGACAACGAGTAGCTAATGGCATGCTGGTGCACATCCCTACATTGTCCGAACCTGATATTGAAACCCACAAAAGCAGAGGTGAGATGACAGTTATCCTAAACGGAGAGCGCTTCAGATCGCTCGGCCACTATATATGTCGTTTTGTCTAATCATTCAATGGATTGTAATGGTTGAAATGAAAACAACTCAAAGATACAGATTATAATACTTTCAATACATATATTAAAATGAATCAATCTGTTTATCGCAGTAGTACAACAATGAGTACGTTTATCATATGTATAACTGTAAATCTGAATACAAAATAAATGCAAATTGAATAAAACAGTTAACATATCTTAGTTGCTGCTGTGATCCTTTCATAGTTGTATTGCCGAATGGTACTACAAAGATATATATCATCAACACACCGTTGTCATTCAAAACAGGTGATATTAGTTGATCTTAGTTGATACTGAGCTCCTTAACAGTTGTACTGCCAAAGGGTAATACTAAGCTGATGGCATTAACAATATTGTCACACCTGAAATAACGTGATCTAAAATACATCATTCACAAATGTTTTGAACGTACAAATGATGATTCAATCTTACATTGTACGATTGTATTTGAGCACCCTTGCCAATTCCTTTACACCTGTTTAAACTTAGGGTGTTATGGCACGTATTGTAATTATTGATTGAAAAGCGCACAAAAGGTACCGTGAATATATTACACAACCTGCTTGATTTGCCACAAGGTCGAAAACCTAAGTAGAATTTGAAATTGCTTAACATATAATCTGGGTCATTTGACGTATTTAATTTAAACCGTTCTCAATAGAATGGGAAAGAAAAGACAGAATGAATGATACTATTAATGAAAATAATAAAACTCGAAGGACATCATCAAAATGGGACCACATATTGTCCAATTTTTATTTCAAAACAAAGTTTTTATAGATATGTTTAAATTTATGGGTAATTTCCTTGTTTATTTTGTCATGATGCAATCAATACACAGATATATCTCTATGTGTGAGTCTGTCTGTCTGTCTGACTGTCTGTATGTCTTACTCTCTCTCTCTCTCTCTCTCTCTCTCTCTCTATCTATATATATATATATATATATATAGATAGAGATAGAGATAGAGAGAGAGACAAAGAGAGAGATATATAAAATGCATTTAAAATTTTGTGTATCACATATTTAAAACATATTGAAATAGAAGACAAAGAAAAATAAATACTATTAGTCAGGAGTTACATACAGCACATGTCAAGGGCAAAGTAATCCCTTTTTCAACTTAAAGTAATAGACACAAAACACCAAAGGTGTGTGACATAATTTTATGCACGATTGTGGTCATTTATTACATATTATTGCAGTGTAAAGATTTGATGAGCTTGAATGGAGCATGTAATATCGCATAGAGGGTTATGTATTGATCATGGCATAAGGTTTCAAAATGTTTACTTTGCTTTCAATTATTTTAAAAACATTCAATATTGTTTTCAATCTAAGAAGGTTGCAAAAAGCTGGTCAAACTGCAACTTGAATAGCTCTTTCGTCGTCTTTAAATATTATCTTTAGACAAGTAAGTCAAATGTTACTCTTTGCGCAGGCGGTGTGAGTGGATGTTATTGCTTTTATATTTAACAGATTTCAGTATAACAAAGACAATGCTTGTCTCATTTATAAACGTAATTTTACTTCTAAACATGTTATCTGGTAATTTCAAACCCATGTGGGAATATATCCCTATTTCCAAAAGCAGACAATGTTTTGATTTCCTAAACTCAATGTAGTAACCCTAATATGCAGCATCGCCCAAACATATGCAGTAACATTACGATATCTTCAGGCACTTATTTGTAATCTCCGAATGTGACGCAGTAATAAAGCATCAACTGATGAGGAACAAATAATACATAGCTTGTATGCATTCCACTAAACCTCTTTTGTATTATTCAAGATAAATTGTTTAACCGAACATATACATAACTATATGCATCAGATGAATAGATGTTCTTCCTTATACATGATGGAAATGTTGGAACTTTCAAATATTCCGACTTTAGGCTTTATTTTTCTAATACCTAGAAATCGATGGCGACGTCTGACCAAACTGTTGTACCCTATGCTTCGTTTTGATTTTGGATTTTCAAAAAGCCATCATAATGATTCTTAACTGAATAATATCGAGTATATTGCCAATAATAGTAATTTCTCAAAACATTTTTTAAAAGATCTTTCAGTGTCATGAATACTACCATTATAACCAATCAGATGATATGGCGTTCGAATTGCCAGATATCAAACTATATAATTAAACCTCAACTGTTTATGTTAAAAGAAACAGCAAACGTTTGTATGTTGCAACCACTCCAGTGCTAAACGTTTCTCACACACATGCAGATATTCAAATTAATCCAACAAGACTTCAAATAATGTGCTCAGAATGCTTTAAAAATACATTATAAAAGCGGTTAACTAAGTGATTAAATATATGTGGACTGATGGATATTTATCCAAATATATTGTCAAAATTGTGATACTTGATTAAGGACAGATACTTGATGTGTGGCCATTTTGCATCATCGTTTATTCAGTTACTGATATTGGGATATAATAATGTTGGTAAAGTTCTTTGACCTAAAAGTACCAATCGTTCTGAAACTGAACATCATATTGATCCGAACCTTTTGTGAGACTGTTAAGCGTAAACAGAATAGAAAGCTAAAGCCATTAGCATTACATGTCATGACATCACACAGCACACATATTTGCACATATCCATCGAATCAAACTAATAACAATTATATTCGTATTCTATTGGACTGATTATTTTTTTTTCCAATTTTTTCGTTCAACAGTCAATAAATGACCCCCTACCTACACCCTTACACAAATGTACGAAAAATATTGTATGAAAACACAACCTCTTTCTTCAATAGTAAATAGAGCACATACATCCGGATTGTTCATTTGTATAATACCCATCCAATCCATTCAATGACGTCTACACGCGTTGTACCCATCGGTAATATAAGTATGTACAACTAGCAACAACATTACGCTCGGATGTGTTATAGTTGTTACTCAATGTTTACTCTCTGTTAGTTCTTTATTACCACCAAACAATTATTTTATTAATATTCAACACACTCATGAGGTTGCAACTGCAAGACATTGAGTGAATAATATAAACAATTAACTTCACAATTCAAGTGTTCTGTAAGTTGGTTATGCGATCATTGCAACCATTATAAACAATATATACATATTATAATTTGTTTTGTTTCAGACGTTTATTTAATGTTTCATGATTATTACAATTACGTAAATGATATTCAGCAAATACAAGTATTTGCCACTGTAATGCATTGAGTTAATAATATAAAAATATTTTTGCTGAATTCTATTGCAAGTATATGTATATACACCTATATAGCTGTTCAACACTACCAAGTATTTGCCACTGCAATGCATTGAATGAATAAAATAAACAAATATATTCACTGAATTAATATGTTCTGCAATTTGATTCTGCTATCATTGCAACAATTATAAACAAAATAAACACAATATAATTTGTTTCTTTCCGACGTCCGTTCAACGTATGTTGATAAATCCAAGGAAAATATTGTGCCAGCTTATTTATTTATAATTTATGTATTTGTTCTTTTCTTCCTTTACAAATGCATTTAAGTTTATTTCATGTTATATATGTGCACAAATATTTAACGACTTCACTTGTGTTCGAAGCTTTTGTGGGGTTGTTTACCAACCACACGCCTATGCAGGTGGCAGCTGATTTCCTGTTTTATAACTGTGATCCTTGTGAATCTTTACTGTCCCTAAAGTGGTAGTACATACTGGGTGAAGGTATTCAATTTTGAAAGGATGCTTACCATCTAAATTAAATTTGCCCTGCCTTTTTTCAGATCCTTTGAAACCAACATATATATCTCAATAAAAGCGAAACACTACTTTAGGTCTGTTATACTCGAAATGGCCCTTAGTTTAACGAGATCCAATGTATGATGCTCTTTGTATGATTGGTATGTAAATGTAGTATTCGAATTCGGTTAAAGCCACGTCAGCTTGTTTTACTTTTTGGAATTCAGGTGAGGTGAATACAAAATCAGTTAAGATTAATTAACTGTTTTATTCAAATTTTATTTTTCATTCGATTCAGCATTACTGACATATGTTTCATTAGGTTGTATTTATAAATCGATGTAATACAGAAAGTTTGCAATATTAGCATGTATACTCACTTTGTTCTCAGGCATGCTTGTGCGATGCGCTGCAACCGTCGAACACTGCTGAACATGCTCAATAAATATATTTTAACTCAAGGTTTCTTTTCCCAGCAGTTGTGTGGATTTTGAGTGTATAAATAAGTCCAATTTATGATAACATTCATATGCATTTATACACAAATACATAATGTTTTCGCCTGTCTTTGGAGATTCATAGCTATTACTCACCACATAACGATCTAGGTAAGAATTGCTTCCCTGTCTTATCAAAGGCATCAGTGGACATGACGATTGTCCTAAAATGGGTAGCATATACGTGGAAATGGATCACATCTTTGAATGATCAATCAAAACTAAATTTGATCTACACTAGTGTTTTAATTCGTTAAAGTACATATACTTCTGATTTAATCAAATTATTAATGTACGTTTTACTCGTGGTACATTCGCATGTAAATATATTCAGTAAGTCAACTCTTGTTTTACTTCTGCGCATAAATGTACGTTTGGTCAAAGTTAAAAATGTCAACATCGCCAGCTCCGTCGAAGGAAATATTCCTTCCTTAACCCTTTGGAGGTAAAATAATAAAATAATAATAATAATAATAATAATAATAATATAAATATAAATAATAATGATAATATATAATAATTATACTTTTGCATGTATCTGAAGTGGTGTATGCTTGATTGCAGAAACTTTTCAGATGGAACAAAATTGATCCTAACTATCAAACAACACAGTAACAAAAAGACAGGCCTTTGTGGTACACATCTATTTGACTTTATTTCGTATACACAATATAATCTTTACGATGCAATGATACCATCAAGAAAAATCAAAATCTTGAGTTGCCCACAACATATCTGATTATTTACCGTTGTTAAAACCTTAATGGCGTTAGGAGGTCATCAATATACAAACAATATAAATTTGTTTGCATTTCGTCAAGCATGACCTTGACTCAGATCAATGCCTCTTAGTCTGAGACAGATAGAAACAAATTAAAAAGTTGTTTACCAAATATTTCACTGGTTTTGTAATAATGCCACCAACAAGATATAATCTTCCATTTCTGGACAATGTCAAATCCAGTAAACAATGTGACGACAAAAAATCAAGTAATTGACTAATACTATTTTAAATCTAAAAGACAAACAATTAAAGTAAATATACAAAAAACATGATATTGGGAGAGTCTACGGACCATCTGTTAATCTTTTTTTTTCTCCCTCTCTCTAATTAATAATTACAGAAAATATAACTGAGATTTGTGCAGCAGCAGCAAGGGCGAATAGGAATACTTTATAGAGGCGTCCATTTGGGAAAAAAGGGCTTCTTCGAAATCATAAAAAGCGTCCATTTAGCAAACCAAGACTTCCTCGAAATCGTAAAAAAAGACGCCAAAGTCTTTTTCGGACCTTAAGCTGCTGCTATGGGTTTAACAATTCTTGTTGAAATTGTTAGCAATTTTAACCGAATATTTGATCAAGACCGATACGATAGCTTGATCTAGGATCATGCAAGTTTATAGTTACAAATCCATTTGGGATTCACTGAGCACGACTAAAGAAATTTCTAAAAAGATAATAATCCATTTTTCCACTACACCAAGTCTAGTGAATATTTCGTAGCGTATGTGTGTCAACTCCATTTAATACAGCAAGAATATTGCAGTTATCTCTGATCACTTTTGGTATTTGAGTGTATCGTTGAGTGACATATATCACGTCAGTGTTTTTATACCTGCCTCTGGAAAATATCCTAGCAGGACTCTTTTGATTGCCTAACATGACATCATCATATACGACTAAATTGTTAATACTTCCATCAATATCATCAATGCTCGGTGCTTCATCGATAACTGTTATAAATTAAACAATAGCCTCGCCGGTGATTTCTGCTGCCTTTTCGTTGTAATCCTTTAACACTTCGTAGCATCGTTGATCGTCTACACTCGAGGATATTAAAAACAACTTGTCCCATTTCATCCATCTCGTTATCAAATTAAATAGCAGTTGCGTCTTGCCACTTACAGATGGTACAATTATAATCATACGAATAGAATTCGGTAGTGGTACATGATGCTTAACTGGTTCACTTATTTTTTGTCGCCGAAAATTTAATTACATTCATGTTATTATAAATATATTATGGGTCCGTATTGTGTCGAATGTAAGTAGCGTACTAGCACAGATGACTTGACGATAATTACAACTAAAAAAAACAGATCAGCACTTTCTGGTAAGTGTGTAGAATGTGGTACAAAAAAGTTAGACTTGTTTCAATGAATTTAGATTTTTTACTATGAAATCCGCAGATGATTTTTAAAACAAACGAGGAGGTGATATTGCAGTCAAGCTAGGTAAACTCCCAGGAACACCATTGGCGAAGTATCCAGGACAAAAACAACTTCCAGGGTATAATTATCGTGGACCCGGGACTAGACTCGATATCAGACTTGTTGACCAAAACCAACCTCGACCCGGTGAAAACCCAATAAACGCTATTGACAAGGCGTGCCATGTTCATGATATTGCTTATAAAAGCAGTAATCTACAACACAGACATATCGCAGATGTAAAATTGATTCATGAGTTGAATTCTAGTACTGATAAATCCTTCAAAGACAAATTATCTTCACGGTTAATAAAATCGGCGATTAAAGGTAAAGTAATGATGAGTGCTGGTAACTAATAACAACATGGAATCTATTTATTATTCTCCAAGAGGATACTGGAGGGGTAAATCAGCAATCAGTAAACTCGCTAGCGCTGTAATGGTGAAACATACTACAGCAGCGGATTGGTTATCCAAACAGGCGATATGGCAAATTTATCTACCACCGTCTAAACAAATTAACCTCTCTCATTTAGATGTCCGCTTGGTTAATGAGGTTCATCAGGCCGATATATTATTTATTCCGCATAATGGTGTTTACAAATACGCGCTAACTGTAGTTGATGTTGCGAGTCGATACAAACAAGCAGAGCCGTTAGAAACAAAATCATCAACTGAAGTTGCTTCTGCATTTGAATGGATTTATCGCGGGGTCCTCTGCGTTGGTCAAATCTACTACACGATGATCATGACAAGGAATTTCGGGGTGCACTGTTATCAGCAATATAGCATCATAATGTCACCATCAGACGAGGACATCCTGCATTACATCGCGATCAGGCAATTGTTGAACGATTTAATCGAACGCTTCCTGAGCGGTTATTTGGATATCAATACGCGAAGGAATTTATTCAGGATAAACGATCTCGTGAATGGGTTAAGAGATTACCAGGGGCAATTACCGCGCTGAATAATGACATTACTCGAACAATTAAAATGAAACCTAACAGGGCTTTTAAAAAGAAGTATATACCTTTAAAACCACAAAATGATTTTTCAAAACAACCAATACTCGGCAATGTCACTCTAAGATATTTATATGAACCAGAAGAGCTCGAAGTTGGAAACAAAAAGGGCTATTGATTTTATTTGTAGTGTCACCGTACATAAAATAGCTAGTATAACACGATCTACGGGTAGACCAGCAATCTATAGGCTGGATTCAACTGCTCCTCAGCGTGGGTTTACTCGTGAACAACTACAACTTATTGTAGTGTCATTAGCATCTTGAAGAACTCATCGAAATTGATTTATTCTTCGTACTCTTGACAATGCAAGATAAACTAAATTCGACCACTCGATGTGATTATCTACCATCCAAATAATTGTATCGGATATAGTTAATCCCTGTGAAGAATGTATTGTTGCTGTGTAAGCTAGCGTCCATGGGGATTTATCAGCGCGCAATGCATCTTTGACGACGTTGATGTCAATTAGCTCAATATCATTTAATCCGAGAATTTGTTTTTCGGTCAAGCCAGGAATATCAATTTCGATATTTTGTCTTCGTGAATCCTTGGGTCTATAACACAACGGCACTTGAAGTGTTGAAAAGTTTTCTTTATGCATTCTAAAAAACTTCGTCTGAAGTGTGTCTCTTACTATTTTCTACTTGCTACTATCGAATCGTTTGGTCCCCACGCTTCCCAGAAATCATTTAATGAGGTTTCCGAAATTATTTCACGGGCTATTTCACACTTTATTTTATCCGGTTGTATTCTAATTAGTTTTTTCAACTCGCGTAATTGTTCATCAATTGCTTTATGATCAGTATTACTTTCTTCTTAATAGTGTACAAAATTCTTTAGCCAATCATGTAGAGACAAGCCGACAAATGGTGGTGGTTGACCATGATCACAACATATGATGACTTTTGTATTCGCTAGCAATAGCCAATCAACAAATCTGTGTAATACATCTAACGACACTGTGCATATTTCATCCCAAATAATGACTTCAGGAATAACTTTCTCAACCATTCGATCAGGAGTCCATTTGTCACCTCTCCATCGAAAGAAACTATGATAATTGAAAGCATTAATTCCTCGTTGTTTCATCTCTCTTGCAAGTCTGTGTGTTGGTGTTAGTACAATCATGTTTTATTTCCCTCGAAATAATTCGATCGCACGAGTCGTCTTTCCTGACCCACCACAGCCGATTAAATAAACTGTTTTATATCTACATATTGATTGGATCAGATATCGACGGTACATTAGATAGTCCTGATATCTGATTATTTTTCAAGTAATTGTTTACAATCGTAACATCTGCTGATTTGGAATAATCACAAGGTATTTCCTTTTAATTCTCCATGATCCGCAGCTCTCGTCAGAATTTGTAAATTCGGCAACGGCTTCGCTATGTTTTACGTTTATATAAAATGATTCAGTGGGTACCCTAACTGCGGATTCAGGACATTTATTTATCATCGAAAGTAAATTAATAGAAGCATAAGCCAGCATAGACGACCTCAAATGTGTATGCTGAAGACTGTATCCATCTGTGTAAGTAACAATTGTACCTAATTTGGTTCCATCGGACAAGAAAGCGTCTTTACGATCAACGTATATACCCCTGGATGTTACATCTGCAATTATTCAGCATCATCTATAATCAATCGTGAAGAATATCGGTTATTGTCGTATTTTTTCAACCCTGAGTGAATTTACCAATTATTCTACTACCAAGATCTTTTGCTTGTTAATTTATAACTTCAAATATCTGTTTGGACCATTTCAAGATCAGAGCATTGTTTTCTATAGCCTCTGATTATACTATCTAGACTATCAGGTTGTGGTAACCAGACCTCAGTATACGCTCGATATGATATAATTCCTTCACTGACAATCAGCGATATCAGCATTTTAGAATCAATCATATACCGTAATAACCCTATTGGCATCCAGTGTTTTTCCGCGATATGTCTACCAAACCAAACATAACAGCACGGATGAAGTCCTTTAGCTAATTCAAATGATACCATACGAGCGAATCCAGTTAAATCAAAATCGCGCAGTGGTCGATTAATCGCAACACGAGTAATTTCAGGTGTGGGATGCTAGTTTTCTTATATCGGGTTTTTCATTTAACGGATATATCCCATACACTACTGCTGTTTCAGGATATGCTCGTTCATAGTATGGTTTGTCAATTCCAGTTAACAGACCCGGCTTGGAATCACGGCTAACAACGACTGTTTTCTTGTCTTTGAGAATCGGTTCAAACTTGTCTCGTATAATCCAACCTCTTGATTCTACACGGATAATGAATATAACTCTAAAAAAATACTTTTTGTTGCCAAGTTGTGATAACATCATGGCTGCGTTGCTATTGTTCATGGTGGCATCAACAACGCCATCAATTCGAAATGTTGACCAGCTATGAGATGCACCGTCGTGCTTGAATTCATTAATACAATCGCGAATTTTATTTATCAGGGCTCTATCAGTTATTGCCCGTTTTGGCACATCTTTGAGGGTTCTATCGAGATTAAATTTAGCATTTTTGAAAGGCTTAATTGCTGATAATCTCTCGAACTCCTCCATGTTATAATTAAAACAAGTATTTAAATAGAAAAATATAGTATAATGAATCACTGCAAGTGGCTTATGATTGGATCAGCGACCCCGTGTAATAAATCATGCAGAAGCGAATTATGTGGGTATCATTTACAAAGTGTGAAAAATGGTTCTTTTGGCCCCCTTCCGTGCCTCCGATGTGGGATGAGGATAAGGGGAAAATCGCAGCTGTGTCTTAGGTGTGGCGGCAAACGTTACAGGGAACTAAAACGCTACTATGACAAACGAATAAAAAATGCAGTCATTGATTATACCGATGGCTCCGTCAGCGACAAAATCATAAAAACCCCTCAAGATTATATCCAGAGGTTTATAATTGAAGCAGATATAAATTAGACAAGTAGTATTATTATACAAATGAGCCAAGATTTCAGACCCCATCAAGTGCTTGTTAATTATGAAGCCTCCAGTGATGGTGTTGTCAGGCAAAGCAGACTAAAGAATCCGGTTGGATTTCTCAATAATATGGGATATTTGCAATTCAGTGTTAGAAAAAAAACATATCTCTATCATATAATTATTTTTGAATGTCATAACGGATTAATCGAAGACGGATTTGTGATTTATCACGTTGATGGATTCCCTCAAAATAAAAGATTGGACAGCTTACGAGTTGTTATTCAGCGTCAGAATACAAAATTAGGTGGACCGGCAAACACGCAAAAAAGGCAAAACATGTCAAATCATTTGATACAGAAACCAACGAAGAAAAAATATTTCAGTCAATAAATGAAGCCAGTAGATATTTTGATAGTTGTAGGCCTTCAATACGATTTGTTGCAGAAAATATAACTAGATTGGCCGTCTCAAAGAAAAAATGGCCATACAATTAAATTCGTATACATCTGAAACGATTCAAGGGAGATAAATCCTTTATGTTTAAGTCCGCCTATCCCTCATAATACTCTACTCACTAAGTTCCCTTGTATTATGACCGTCAAGGTATTTGTCGTCTGCTATTCTCACAAGTAGAGAGAGAGGTATAATTGACGTGTGCACACCCACGTGACTGTAATTGAGTACACTCGATTGTGAGTTTCGGTAGAGTTTGTTAAATTAATAAAACTTTTAAAACCTTCTATTGTCGCTTGGCTAAAACTGCATCATTTAGACAGTTGTATTTATTTTTTTAAGCCCTTAGACCATCTACATTCAGCTATTATACACTTTCAGTACAACGTTCTATATAATCCAACGCGTTACCTATGTTCGCTCAGCCGGAACGAGCAGGAAACACTAGTGTTTTCAATTGCGAAAAAACCCCATTAGATCTTCCATTCATTGAAGTAAGTGGGCGTGGTTAAAATTCTTATGTGAGAGTTGCAGTTATATTAAAAATTCCTCTTTGTGACCTAATCGGTAACTACACGCTGTTATCTAACAGCTGCATTCTTTTGTTTAGTGTTTTATTCAAATATTTTGTCTCATTTATATGTTGTGAAACAACATTAATAAGTAATTCAAGGAACTAAAATAACACACCCGTGAAACAACGCTGCTGTATTAGTCACCTTATATACGTTATGACTCATAATAAGCTTGAGGCTTTCGAAAGTCGATCCGACCGATCAAAACTAATCCACGCCATTGACCCGGGCGTGTGGTTGTCTTTTGTCAATCATGCAACCGGGTTAATTTAATTGGGTTGCTTTTGATTGGTTGGATTGGAAGTAAAAAATCCGCCCCGTCGTTTCATGTTGGTGCTGTCTTGTGCCGTCCCACATCATCACATCACAAATTCCATCATCGTTTCATTGAATATAATCCATCCTTAATTAAGTTAATTAGGTATATGTTATGCCTAAAATCTGCCACAACACTCGAGTGGAGATATATACGGCATTGTACTGTCCATTAATTAAGTACATGTTGTGACGTTCCCCCAAGCATATCTTCTGGGCGGTCCAAGATGACCTTTGTCACTTTAGGTCTCCATTCCGGAGATGTATGCTTTGGGGTTCCCTTGGGCTTGCATGGCACGCCAACCATCACATCACAAATTCCATCATCGTTTCATAGAATATAATCCATCCTTAATTAAATATATGTTGTGCCTAAAATCTGCCACAAAAATTGAGTGGAGATATATACGGCATTGTACAGTCCATTGAGTAAGTATATTTTATGCCTAAAATCTGCCGCAACACTCGAGTGGAGATTTATACGGCATTGTACTGTCCATTAATTCAGTCAATTAAGTATATGTTATGCCTAAAATCTGCCGCAACACTCGAGTGAAGATATATACGGCATTGTACTGTCCATTAATTAAGTTAATTAAGTATATGTTATGACTAGAATCCGCCGCAACACTCGAGTGGATAAATATACGGCATTGTACTGTCCATTAGTTAAGTTAATCAAGTATATGTTATGCCTAAAATCTGCCGCAACTCTCGAGTGGAGATATATATGGCATTGTACTGTCCATTAAGTAAGTATATAAAATAAAACAAAACGGGTCAAAAATGACCTAAAATATTTTTTAATAATTAAAGATAAAATATATTATAAAAATATGGATCTTAGAAAAATATTAAACGAGGAAAAACCAGTATCCTAACCACGTGAGCGTTGCTATAAAAAATAGGCTTTCATTAAAATTTTTTAGCGTTTATTGTAACATAGGATTTTCTCCTGAAAGAATTATAATCAGTTTGGGTTCGTATACAGATATAGAATGAAAACATCAATTCATTATTCACATTTGAAAACTCAGTTCACAAAAAAATATATCGTAGGTGAATCGCTTACAACTAGATTAGCCCGAGAGCGGCTAGCAGCAATTAAAAAGTTTATACCGATTCGAGACAGACTTCGCGAAAAACTTCAACAACGACAACAAATGCAAATTGACTTTTCTGTGTCAAGTGAACAACTGTTTACTCCGATAATAAGTGCGACCAAAGATGCGCAAATGTTAACTGAAGCAGCGATATACGGAGATATTCTTGAAAAAGAACGAGCAACGAAGGCACCGCTGCTTGATACGCTTGAAAAGATAGCAGCAGAGACCGGACAAACACACGCAGGGATACAACAGCTATCAAATGATATAAAAACCCAACGAGAATATGAACGATTAGCTGATATTGAAGAACGCGAAGAAGAACAACAAGGTGCTGCTTCAAGAAAAGACTATTCACCTGGAAATATATTTAAAATCGAAACATTAAATATAGTTGGAAGACACGGTACGGATTCCGAATTAACTGATTTTACTAGAGAAAATTTTCCAAAGGTTAAAAGAGAGAATTTATTAAAAGAAGAGTTTAAAAGTTTTATAAAAACCAAAGACATTTGGGCATCAAAAATATATTTAGTGAAACACGGCGGGGATAAAATATCAGCGTTACAGCACCCTGGTTATAATAACTTTCTAGCTGCGGTTAAAAGCGGTCCACAACCATCACGTTATATGGAGTATCCAATCTCGGAACAAATAGATATAAGAGCAGAAGCCGGTTCTAAGAAAACAAGCGGAAAAGGATATGTACGACGCAGTGGTGTTGGTTTCACCAACGCCGTTGACTCGAGCGTGACATGCCCTGGTAATATCCTCTCGGATACATCACGGCTGGAAGTACTTATCGGGGGAAAACGAGCCGGAAACAACTCCGTTGAAATAATTAATGAAGCAGCTGATATCTGTAGACGATTATTTGCCGGCGGTATCATGAACATTGATGTATATCGAGAACTCATTGCTTAATTAGTTGAGAATCACAGAGAATCCCATGGTTATTACAGCGATTAAAATCAAAGATTTTCAATGGAATTGACTACGCAATTCACTAATTGAAAAACTAATAGCAAGATGATTATACACTACAACCATGATAAACCCGTAAGCGTCTACGTGGTGAACTCACGATTGCCTGTTTATAGAGCATATTACGGAGATGGTTTCGGCAATACCATCGCTTGGTTATTTACAAGAATGGCCCCAAAAGTGTTGCCGCTAGCTAAACAATTATCAATGAAGGCCATTGATTTTATTCGTGATAAGGGAATCAGCGCTGTTGGAAATCTTGCCGGAAGGGCATTTTCTGCCGCGAAAGATAAAATAACATCATTGGTGCGAAAGAAACCAACAGCGACGAAGTCGGTGGTGAAACAACCAGTGCTGCCATCAACTACAGTGATGCCTGCAAAAATCAGCAAAGCAATAAATAGCGCAGTGGAAGAAAAACTAGCGTCGTTGGCTGCATCGGTGACTTCGTCGCCATTGACGGCTTCGCCGGTAACAGATAGCGATATGAACAAAAAGCAGGAAGTGGGTTGAAACGAAAACGAAAACGACGATGATTACAAAGAGTTTCACAATTGAAAAAACTAGTATGTTGATATAATGTTTAAACGAACAGCTGATACCGCGTTCGATATGGATGCCTTAGTACGCAAGGACGATTCTGTCCGCGATCATCAATTTTATTCCTATCATGCAATACAACCCGACCTACGATCGCGAGTTGAACTTCACGTCCATGATACCAGTAAATACTTTTTGCTGTGTGAAGCATTTATCGAAGTAGAAGGAGAACTTGTACAACGTACTGATACCCCTGCTGTACCAGTACCGTATCCAGATGGTGCCAAAGTCGGCTTAGTCAATAATGGTATCATGGCGCTATTTGAATCCGCGTGATATCTCATTGACGGAAAAGAAATTGAATCAATACAACGTGATGTTGATGTGGCTACAACAATAATTGGGTTAGCAAGGTACTCTGACTATTATACAAGATCAGCAGGTCCGTCTATGATGTTTGCAAAAGATAATAAAAACACTGCTGGACCCACTCAATTTATTGTACGACGACCAAATAATAATGCTGGTGCTGCTGTTGTCGATGTTGAGAATATGATTATAAATGCTGATCCCCAGTACAATCTAGGATCTGCAACACGAATAGCAATGTTGGCAGGAAAACGTAGATTGTTTTCATGTGCGATTCCGTTGCATCATATATTTGGAGTCTGCAGAAATGTACGAAAAGTTATTTATGGAGCGAAGCATACAGTAGTACTCGTGCGAAAGGGTAGTGACGATGATGCAATCTTGAGAATTTCAGCGGATCCTGCAAATCCAGATGCTGACGCTGGTAAAGACGTTTTAACTAAATTGGTCTTGTGGATGCCAGTAATGACCCCATCAATTACCACTACTATCATTTATGGATGCGGGTGGCAAATCATTGCTAATTTGGCTAACAAAACAACAGATGTTAAGCAATCAAATATCAATAGTACATTTACATGGAACTTGGCATCACAACAAGGCGTTTCAGCTCCACGTCATATATTTATTGCGTTGCAGGATATGACAAGAGTGAATTCACAATTGCACAGTCATATGATATTTGATCAATTAGGAGTTACTGATGTCTCGTTGAGAATAAATGACCAGCAGGAACCATAGCAGCAACGGGGCTGAGCCCATCAATTTTTAGGGCGACTCAACGGAACCATGACATTATTACCGCATGCAAGTCTCATATTGTAAAATGAATCGTTTAAAAAAAAATACTACACGGGTTGAACAAGAAGTTTTTAATTTATTGAAGTCCATATCAGAGCACCATGTCTGCCAAATGTTTCGTAACGTATGTGTATAAACGCCGTTAAACACACACAATAAGTTACAGTTATCCCTGATCACTTTTGGAATTTGTGTGTACCGCTGAGTTACATATATCACATCATTGTTTTTGTGGCGACCTCGGGAGAATATTCTAGCGGTTTTTTTTTAATTGTCTAACATTACATCGTCGTATACAATTATGTTGTTGATTGTGTTATCAAGATCATCTACGCGCGGGGCTTCGGATACATCTGTGATAAATTCGACAACGTTGTAGCCGGCACTTTTCGTTGCAGTTTCATTAAATTCTTTTAACACATCGTAACAATGTTGGTCGTCTACGGATGGTGCCACTAAATAGAATTTATCCCAAATGGTATATTTTATCAACAACGTGAGTAACAACTGAGTTTTACCACTTCCTGATAGCCCTACAATAATACATCTAATTGAGTTTGGCAACATTCGATGATGTTTAATCGGTTGTTTTTTTTTCAACGCGGAGAAGTCAGTTACCTCCATTAGATATAACGTAATATTATTATGGATCTATATTTGTGTAAAATGTCGAGCGCGTACTGATACAATCGATCAGACAACTATTACTACAAAAAATGGTAGACTTGCAGATGCTGGTAAGTGTGCTAGTTGTGGTTAAAAAAAAATTAGGTTTTTAAAAAAAAAGCCCTGGAGGTGATATCGCCGCCAAATTGGCAAACCTTCCCGGAACCCCATGGGGAAAATATCCCTGAGAAAAACATCTTTCGGGATATAGTTACTGTGGACCAGGTACGCGAATAGATATTCGACTAGATGAACACAATCAAGTTAGACCCGGTGAAAGCCCTATAAATGCGATCGATGAAGTATGTCGGGTACATGATATAGCTGGTCGTAGCGGTGATCTATAACAACGGCACCTCGCTGATGTAAATTTGATTCATGCAATAAATGTCATCCCTTGTAAATCGTTTAAGGAAAAATTAGCTTCGTTGGCTATTAGAGTTGCCATGAAAGGTAAAGTATTGTTTGGTGCAAGTATATAACATGGAACAAACTTATTATTCTCCGACGGGATATTTTATGGGAAAATCCGCTATTGGTAAATTAGCTAACGCAGCTAAAGTCTCGCATGATGTTGCTGCGGATTGGTTATCTCGAAAAGCAATATGGCATATTTATCTACCAGGTCCGAAATCAATTAAATATGGATCGTTCGATGATTATGTTCCCAATGAGGTTCATGAAGCCGATATATTATATCTTCCACATAATAAACAGCGACAAGTTTACAAATACGCGTTGACGACTGTCGATATAGCAAGTAGATACAAAGAGGCATTTCCGTTATCAACAAAATCATCATTTGAGGCATTTACGAAGATTTATCAAAAAGGTCCGTTACGATGGCCAAATCTGATACAGGTTGATCCAGGCAATGAGTTTCGTGGGGAAGTATCGTCGTTGATGGCAAAACATAATGTTGTAATTCGACGTGGACATACTGCAATTCATCGAGATCAGGCAATTGTTGAACGATTTAATAAAACACTCGCTGATAAACTATTTTATTATCAAACTGCAAACGAATTTATTCAACACGAACGATCACGTGAATGGGTTAAACGGATTCCAGATGTGATTTCATCACTTAACAATCAGATAACCGCGCCGATAAACGATAAACCTGCCATCGCGATCACAAAAAAATATGTAACTGGGAGATTTAAGGGATCTTCATCTAAACAAGTTTTCGATGACTCGCCGTTGAAATGGGACGCCACTGTAAGATATTTGTATGAATCTTTAGAATTTGAAGGTGGCGCTAAACGATCTACAGATCCGATATGGAGTATAAATACACATAAAATATATTTTATAGTATCTGGACACAGACCAGCGCGTTATAAATTAGATCCGACTGCACCGCAACGTAGTTTTACTCGAGAACAGCTTCAAGTTATTCCTGATGATACTCAATTGCTACCAAAACATCTACGATAAAAATTCTTTTAGTGTAACTGCTACACGTTTAAGTTGATTTAATCGGCGCACTCGTGATATCGCCAAGTAAATTAAATTGTCCCATTCGATGAAATCGTCGATGATCCACATGGTTGTATCTGTAATTGTTAATCCTTGCGAAGAATGAATCGTTGTCGCGTAGCCTTACTTCCATGGTGAATTAACTGCACTTATTGCATCTTCCACTACGGATAAATCACCTTCAATGATGTCGTTTAACACGAGTTCTTGTTGGTCGTTTCGCCCAGGAATATCCACGAGGATGTTTTGTTTTTTAGTAGCGTTGGGTCGGTGACATAACGGAATGGGTTTTTCTGGAAATTTTTCTTTGTGGTGATAATATAATTTTTTTACAAGAATATCTCTGGTGATTTTTCTACTCGCTTCGACCATGTCAGATGGTTTCCAATTGTTATAAAATTCTTTCAGTGAGGTTTCCGGTATTGCTTTACGTAATTTTGATCCTTGATTTTTATCATTTGTGCATCTGATTGACACTTTGACAATTCCTCATCAAGAGATCTTCGGTCGATTGTCATTTCTTCGTAATACTCAACTTGAAGTTTTAAGCAACAATGTGGGGATGATTCTGTAAATGGTTGCGATTGTCCATGATCTCCACATAGCACAATTGTTGTATTTTTTGTTTTTAGCCATTCAAGAAACATTTTAATTATTTTTATTGGAACTGTACAGATTTCATCCCATAAAATTACATCTCGGACAATTTTAGTTCCCATTCGTAATGGCGTCCATTCGACGCCACTGTATCTGAAAAAGCCATGGTATGTACTTGCAGTAATTCCCTTTTCACGAAAATCTCTAGCAAGACGATGAGTTGGGGTCAATGCAATTAAATTAGCTTCACAAAATAATTCTGTCACTCGGGTTGTTTTTCCGCATCAGCCTGGTCCATTCAAATATACACGTCTGTGCCGTCCAACTGGATCGTGTATGCTTGGACATGTCGATGCTTTTTCAATTACATCACCGTGGTATTCAGGTTTATCTTGTACGTTTGCGTATTCTCGATATCAATGTAGTTCTTCTTGTTTTATACGCCAACTCCCCCAAGTGTTTTCATCACCGAGATATTTTTGAACGTCACAGTGATATTTTTTTATCGTAATAAAATGAATCAGTTGCTACTCTCACCGTGATGGATGGAAATCGATTTACTATGCTCAGGAGATGTATAGTTACATAACCGAGCATATACGACCTTAAATGGACGTACTGTGGCATTTCATCGTTGAAATATTCTACAATTGTTCCAAATGGTTCTCCTGATGATAATTTTGCGGTTGTTTGTCTGTAAAATACACCTTTTGACACTGCATCGTCGATGACAAATTTTAATTCACCGGGATCTAGTACCAACTTGGCAGTTTTACGTCTGCGAGTTTCATCTTCAGCGATATCTCCTTGTGTAAATTTTCCGATTATAATACGTGAAATTCGTTTACACTCGCTGGTTATACTTTCACGAAGAAATTCCATTTCGTATCGTGGAAACCGATCTTGATCAGTTTGTTTATCGCTGTATATTATTTCAGATACAGTTAATTCGGTTAGCACGTTATTGTCAAGTGCCCATCTTAATAATGGTATTGAAACCCATCGTTTTTCATGTAAATGTCGTCCAAGCCAAAAATAACTTACTGGATGTAATCCGTAGGCAAGTTTAAATGATGCCACTTCGGCAAATCCTGTTAAATTGTAATCCGGTAACGGTCCATTAACAGCTCTTCGCGCCATTTTGTGTGTTGGTAGTCCAAATTTTTTAAAATATTTTTTACATTCACCGTTACCAAGAAAACCTCCTGGATAACATGCAATCATATCGACGGACATCATATCGTTGAAATCATATAGTGTGTTCCATAAGCCACAATGACCAAATTCGACACAGCTACATCGAATATCCTTGATGAATTTTTTTTTAGTTGGTTTCCACGAGTTTTTTTCTCTGATAAATTGGGACGCTATCGATGATATTGTAGAACTAGTTTGACACAGCGCTGTAATATATGATTTATCACTGGTGTATTTTTCGGCAAATTCCTCCATGTTTCGTTGAAGTGATTCAAGTCGATAAATTTCTCCGCTCGCGGTTACAAATTGATCATAATTGCCACCACTGGAAAACAACCAAATATTTACCGAATCGGTGTAATTGTTTTTAATCCAATTGAACATTTCTTCGCCGTCGTAATATTTTATCGTTTTGTTGGCAGGAAAATCTCCATCGTTGATACCCCATGCGTAAAAATTATGGTCGATAATCTCAACGGGGGTTCCCGCCTTACGATAGCAACCAGAACTATAAAATATTTTATCTGGAAGCATTTTCACAACAATGGGGACTTTTTACTTATTCTCCAATTCAGCTATATCGTGTTTTGTTGCACCGGTGCCCCTGCTGTTAATAAATTCGCTCCATTTTATTTGTTCTGATTTCAGTATATTTGAGATCTCCAGTAAAATGTATCATCGATTTTATATCAGTGGCGCGTTCCATCGTCATTGTGTTGTCGTTGAAACTTATTAAATACGTCGAATACACATATGCGACCCCATGTAATCGATGTTGATGTTTTGCCTCACGGACACTTCGTAAAATTCTGGATTTGTACCGTGTAGGATTAATTTTTTCATCTAGGTCAAATCGGTTTCGTCGTCGTGGTGGGGTTTTCTCCACCTGAATCCTATAAATATGCTTCATTTATATATTAGTGAAGCGAATCTTCAATTAAAAGTTTGAACACTATTATAATAATAACACGATGGCGGAAAATAAATGTAAATGGCTTTGGAAAAACAACAACGGGATATGTTCTCGAAGATGTGTAAGGGAATATTGCGCGATGCATAAATCAACAGATTAAAAATGGATCGCCGGGAATTGTACTATGTATAAAATGACAATATGGTGTACGAGGAAAAACTCGGCTATGTGCTGAATGTGGTGGAAAACGGTTTCGTGAATTTGCTAGATATTATTGATATATGGATAAGATAATATTTGTTGCTCATCCCGTTTATGCCAATTACGAAGCATCTCGATGTGGAATCATCAGACATCGGCGATTACGAAAAAATATTGGTTCCATTGGCAATATGGGATATATGCAGATCGGTCTCTGGATTAATGGAAAATAAAATTATATCGTACTCATAGATTTATTTGGGAATGTTACAACGGTTTGATTTCACCTGGTTTAGTTGTTGATCATATTAACCGAAATAAACTCGATAACAAAATCGAAAATCTCCGTGTGGTTACTCAACAACAAAATTGTCTCAATTCTGCACCAAAGGTTAAATTACAACAACAAAGACCTGTATCAGGTATAATGGATGTTGAAGAGAAATTATTTCCTTCGATATATTCTGCTGGAAAATATTACAACATTAATCCGTCATCTGTAAGATACGTTGCAGATGGCGTCACACTTTCCGCATACTCGAAACGATTTCAACGTCGAGTATCTTTTTTATATCAATGAAATATGTCTCAATGATACGTACAATTAGACAGAAGATCATCATAGTACAATGAACGACGAAAATATCACCCGGTTGATTGTCGAACTTGATAAACTTGCTCCATATCTTCCTACCGGAAACACATTTACCAGTGAGTGGCTCGATCAAAAATATTCCGTTGTAACCGCAATGAGAAACCAAGGAAAACCATCTTATCGAAACGAATACAGAATTATACAAATTCTTACGAAAGCGCTCACAGCGGTGTTGTCGAAAATAAACAAAGACAAATTGGCCTTGTTTGTTCCATCGTTTAAAATAGTTAGGGATATCGAAAACGCCCTTAAAGAAGAATTTAACTCTCGTCAACTTGGTAAGCAAAACATCTCCGAGTTGGAAATGTTGACAGCGATGTCACTGTAACACAACACCGCGATAAGGTTTTCAATTTCTTTTACGTTGTCTAACCGTGCCGACCACATTAATGTTTGATATTACTACCACGAATAAACTAATCTGAGTCCTTGATCAGAAAGATCATTTTGTTAGCGTGTTGATGCCGACGCCGACTACATTAATCTTCGATGAGTAATAAAGTAATTATGGCGGTAATTGTGATTAAAAAAGTATGGTTACGGCTGAGTATCATAGTGTTGTTTAGCGCGTATTTGTGACGAGTAATTACGACGAGTAATTATGACGAATAATTATGACGAATAATTATCGTGGTAACAAAAAAAGATTTTTAAGGTTCAGTGGGCTAAATCCCGCGATAACAGCGATTAGTAATTGTTCGCTATAATAATCCGGGATATAATTACGCTATAATTACCTGTACATGAGTATTCGTCATAATTACCCAACATATTTATTGGATATAGTTTTATGTTACAGTGACGCCGACGTCGGGGATTACCGATCATGATTACCACGACGATTATTCATCGTGCTGTTTTTTATTATTTTTTTTAAACAATATTTATATGCCAAATAAAGCAAAATATTTATCGGATATTGATGTAAATAACATTTTTTGGTTGCGAGGAAAGGAGAAACCGTCTCATATCGCCGCTAAATACGAAATTGGCCTAACACGGCTGTACAAAATATGGACTGATGCCTCGCTGAATAAGAAATGTCCTGGTGGGTTTGCTGGTACTCAGGCCGGTAGGAAATTAACAGAAACTGCTAAACAACTGCTCGATGAGACCAATCGAGCGCGAGAAAAAGTTTCGGAAATCCGAAGCGATTATGTAAAATTACAAAATGGAATAAAACAAGGAAACGAAAAGATTGAACAGCAACATAAAACAATACAAACAGTGATCAGTAGGCATAATTTACTACAGCAGCAACAACAACAACTAAAATAACTTTTAAAGGAATTACAGAATAATGGACCGCAAATAAAGACACTTACTGAGCAACAACAACAACAACAAAAAACGATCAGTGAATTAACTCAGAACATCGACAAGAATAAAAAAATCATCAGCGAAAATAAAAATATTATTGCTACTCAGCTTAAAAATATAGAACGACTTGAGGAAATTAACTCAGATAACGACGGCATCAAAAAAGATCTCAACGGAGATTAAAAAACCACCAAGAGCAGCAGAGAGGGTGAACAGACCAACTTTTTTTTAGGCAAATATTTCGTAAGCGTTTCGTTACAAAACAACTTTTTTAGGCAAATATTTCGTAAGCGTTTCATTACAAAACCGAAACAAAAAAAATCTTACGATGATAGTGCTAATTTAGTTGTCACAAACACATGGGCTGCGACACTGCAACGTTCCAAGATAACGTTTCATAAGTGATCGTCGTTAATAATGAAAAAAATAATCTTACAACGATGTTGCTATTTAGTTTGCAGTTCACCTTCTCTGCTGCTATGCGTTAACAATTTTTTTACGATTTCACAAACAGACTAATTTGCAAAACTTCACCTCGTAGATCAATCAAATTATTAGATTGGTTAGTGAGTTTGAAATTAATTCTCGTTAAAGAGACTGGATTAGTTGGGTCTTCAATAATTAGAAATCCTGGAGGAGCCGTTGGTGCAAATGAATATAGAATATAACCTTGCTGAGCTTGATTTGATTGCTCCAGATTTATTTGATAGCTTCCTTCGATAACATCACATACTAAATTTAGCGCTATCACATTTGAGATATTTACATTTTGAGGAGCGATATGTCTCCCACCGCCATCTTGGTCGTTATTAAATGTCAGAATATTTGTTTGTTTTCGTGATAATTTCTTCCAATCGTCGTGGATTTTCTTAAACCCGATATCGATGGCATAACTGAGATGTTTTTTTAATTCGTCGGGTTTATACCCCGGAATTTTAAATGTTTGAATATCCTCTACGCGGATATTGTATGATTCCCTAAATACCCCTTTATGACTTTCGTTCATTAATACTTCTTTAATAATTTGCGTATGAAATGTTTCCATATCGTTGATGATTTTGTTACCTGTTTGTACTACGCTGATAAATTCATCTTGGGTGAGAGAGCCGGATTTCAGGGATATTAACAATAATGAAAAATCATTATTCATCGCTGTTAAATTTTCTTCGATTAAACTAACGTAAATAAAGTAATTGGAGTTGTGATATCCCATACATTTGTTGGGAGAATAATCTTGATAACTTTTCAATGGATTATCGGGTTTTATCACGTTGGAGACATAATCAGATTTTACAGGTTCTGGTATATCAACGATTTCTCCTCTAGGTGGTAATTCAGGCCATCCTAACATTGATTTTATAGAACTCTGATAAATATCAACGACATATCCGGGTGATTTAATCTCGATCGCAGATGATAACCTCGGCTCGTGAACCGTTATAGCGATTTTTGATTCTTTTCCAGTGATAGATTTTATTCTTCGTTGTAATTCATTGTTGATTTGTTCGATTTGATATGACCCAGTTGGCAACGAGACAACGTTCCAGTCTGGAGTTCCGTCTTTACGATTTTTCCACGAGAACACCAAAGAATTATTTGGTTGTTGACCACCAAATGCTACCGATCTGATATTGGGCAAGCTATGATACACTCGTAGTTTTGCCAGCGCTATCTCTTTCACGGGAACGGGGCTCGGGAAATTCACACTGAATTCAGGACGCGTTGAGATTATTGATATCATGCTTGTTTTCACCGGTGTTGTATTTTCTACTATTTGTTGAAGCAGTTCTTGCGACGATGTCTGTGACATTGTTGTTATT
Organism: Unio delphinus; assembly: GCA_029339505.1. Lineage (NCBI taxonomy): Eukaryota > Metazoa > Mollusca > Bivalvia > Unionida > Unionidae > Unio > Unio delphinus. Next base: position 7,302,966 of record JAQISU010000162.1, read on the forward strand.
ATTATTATCCCGCTCTAATTTCAGCATTGTCGATTTATACAATTCAGCCATCGTTGAGAATTCGCTATCTGATATTGTTGTGTCATCGAGTGATAATGATATCAACGAGGACAATTGCGAGTAACCGGTAGATGCAATGTGAAATTTAATTACATAGTCGTTTAGTTTACTGTGGCTAGACGATGATAGTTTTTTTTGTGATCCCCGTTAATATACCGGCGATTGTAGCCACCGCGGAAATAGCGATTGAAACTACGACCGGAGCAATCATTGTAACCGAAGATAGTATTATTCCAGCAGCAGTGATTACACCCGACACTGAATATACTGTGATATCAACCGCGGTTATTCTTCGTTGGTATTTTTTTATTTTTATTTGATACTCCTCACAACGTGAGCTGAGTTTAGTTTGAAAATCTCTGACCTTATCATAGCGATACTGATACACTGAAGTGATTGTCATCTTATTTTAGCAGCATTAGTGTTTTCAATTTAATTGTTTACTTAAATCCACTACGAATTCTACGTACCACGTTACTGAAACCCTGGCTAGATTTATATCTGCGGTCGTTATCGTGAATTGTTTAGATACATCCTTGTCGATGATCGTTGATATTGTATTATTGACTCCAGATGAACTACTTGATGATATATTGAATTGATTCGGTGATACTATTGTTAATCGATAAATACCCTTGACTGCTGCGGTTATGTGTAAAATGTTGGTTGTGGGAGTCCACGCAAATGAACCGTGTTGAATCGTGTATACGATATTGTTGGTGCTCTTATGAGGAATTTTTATTTTTTCAATAACACTTATCATCCTCGTTGTATCATCCTTCATTGCGTTGTTGAATGTTTTTAGATCATCGATGGATTTTTTAATATCAGGAAGGGTTATTTCAATTTTATCAAATGGGGTTCCAATAAACTTATCAATGATGTTTTTACGAAACATTGAAAACTGTTTTACGTGTTTTTAATATTCGGATTGAAGAGCTGCTAGTTCTGACATAGAATCTTTTATCGAGGTGAGATTTGGTATGGTCACTGGTGGATTTCCAAAAAATTCTAGCATGGGTTTATCAATTTTGTCTATTATATTTCTTTGTATTGCAGTAAACTGGTGAAATACAGCTATATGATCGTCATACTTATCATTGAGCGATTTCAATGAACTCACCGTGTTATCGAGTGTTGTTAATTTATCCGTGATCGTTGAAACTAGTACACCTGGTTTGAGTTTACCCTGATCGGAAAATAACGCGATAGTATCCTCTGCTGCGTCTCGTCGTTTAACTAAAATATCATCTAGGGAAATATTACTAGTTTTCAGTTTACCCTGACGATCGCCAAATACAACTATTTCACCAGGATCAACATTTGCTAGGTTCAACGTTTCGGCTATTTCATCTTCGATTAATTTTTTAACATCCTTGATTTTATCAAGGATTTCAACTCCATCAGGTTCCGGTTTCTTCAGCGCTGATAAAGGTCGTCCCCAAATATCAATCATTGTTATCGTAGAAATCTTTTCTCTGTTTAAAATCTAAAGGATTTCCAATCTAAAGGATTTCCAATCAAAGATTTTCAATCCAACGACTGCTAGTATACTCATTCACTACTACATGAGGTGGTTTTTGTTCTCGTGAAATAGCATCAAGAACGTTTAATTCTTCATTACCACATATGGGTTGGTCAATCATCGTTTACGTTGGTAACTTGGAATACCAACGGGGTATTTTTAAGCGCGTTGATAAATCAAGGATATAGCGGTTAAATTCCTTCGGAGGCGCTAGTCCATATGAGTCAAAATAAATAATCCCACGTGGATCAATCGCGTATGCAACCCAGTGGGTTCCAGGTCCATCGCTGTTATCTAGATTAATAATACCCGTTTCAACGTGATTAGGTTGTGCCGGTAACTGATCTTTCATAAAAACACCTCTGAAGTTTTTAATCGCGAGTTTTTTAGCGGCATCAATTAAATCAAAATTGGACATTGGACGATTTTTCACTAGTAAACCGTTCCTAGTCTCAGACCCGATCCTTTGTACCACGTGTGTGGAGTTCCTGGTAGTCTTAGACCTTTCCTCTTTTTTTCATACCCCATTCCCGTTGCCTTTTTTAGTGCCATTCCTGCCGCGGTACCAATAGCCCCTAACACTGCCGCTTTAGCTACCGCTGGGGCCGCTGCGGCAATCAACCCTAACAGCGGAAATATACCACCAGTCTTTTCCATGTTTTTAATCGCGCTCGCAGAAAGAGTAACCTGAACTCCCTTTTTTTCTTTAAACGCGCTATTAAAATGATTAACCTGAGTTTTCGTCAGCGATAGTTTATTTCCCGCGCCATTCATTTGATTAGGGTTCAGCGTTATTGTGGTTCCACATTGCTTAGCTGATTTGGATTGTAATTTTTTTAACTGACCAGGTGTCAACGACACATTGATATTGCCATACGACATTATACAAAACAGATTGATTCTAAATCGCAGAGAGAGATGGAAATATGTAATCAATAAAAGATTTTCCACTGGTGCATCTACCACTCTCATTCGTCCACCAACACCTTCGAGTAGCATTGATTTATCACTGAGAATGACAGCAACCGCTCTATAATTCGGGATAAGGATAGTAGGTACCCCACCAACTATTGGACCAACAGGACGGGTTACACGAGCTCGGAAGTGTATATCAACGACGGACTGTCTCATCAAGTCAAGATGTTCCAACGAAAAGTAATAAATCGGATACAGATTCCTAAAATCAAACTGTGATATTTGTTGACCAGTATCAACATTTTGATCGCGTCCCATATACGACAACAGGTTATGATAAACTCGTGCAATATGATTGTTTTCATAGTTAAGTTTTATATCCTCTGATGGTTCTTGCTGTCCGTTTATTCTCAGCGAGACTTCATTACACCCAATTTGATCAAATATCATATTGGAACGTTCTTGATTATTTAATCGCGCTCTATTCTGTAGCGCAATAAAAATATGCCGTGGAGCTGAAATACCCTGTCGTGCTGCCAAGTGCCATGTAAGTGTACCATCAATATTAGAATCTATGGTATCTGTGGATGTTGTCAACCAACTCAACAATGTCTTCCCCCCCAATCCATAAATGATAACAATCGCGGTTCTGTTGACAACGACGGAGTCAACACCGGCATCCACAGTGTTAGTTTTGATAAAACGACTTTACCATCGGCAACGCCAGCACCGCGCCAGATTGCATTATCATCAGTACCTTTTCTCACTAGTTCTACCGTATGCTTTGCTCCATAGATAACTTTTCTGACGTTTCTACAAAATGCAAATATGTGATGCAACGGAATCGCACATGAAAACCGTCGATGCAGTCCTTGTAACGTTGATACTCGTGTTGCAAATCCTAGATTGTAACCGGGAATATTATTGATGACATCAAATTCAGCATCTGGTCTTACATATCCGGCTGGTGCTGGATCAACTGCTGTAGCTCGTGTTGCTTTTACTCTAGAATACTGGACGTGCTCAGCGTTATCAGTAATATCCTTTGTGAACATCATAGACGGACCTGCCGATCTTGTATAATCATCGGAATATCTCGCTAACCCGATCACCCCCGTTGCAATATCAACCTCACGTTCAATAGATTCGATTTCTCTTCCATCAATGAGATATCTAGCACTTTCAAATAACGCCATGATGCCATTGTTAACAAGACCAGCTCGGATAGTTGGGTTATCATCATATGGTGTATTAGCTGCAACATTTGTTACGAGTTCACCTTCGACTTCAATAAAGGCTTCACAAGGCAAAAAGTATTTACTGGTATCATGAACTTGAAGTTCGATTCTCCCCCGAAGATCAGGTTGTACTGCGTGATAGGCAAACAATTGATAATCGCGTACAGAATCATCCTTGAGTACTGGGGCCTCCATGTCAAATGCACTATCAGGGTTCTGTTTGAACATTTTTTATTATATACCCGCTGGTCTAAATTGAAGGTAAAATCATAAATGATTTTCATCGTGAAAATTCTCATCAATTTTTCATCGACGTCTTTGACTTTTGTAGAAATTCTTTGAATTTCCAAGACAACTTCCCGCTCTCATATTTGCTGTTATGTTATCCTGGGCGGTCATCGATTATATACCCGCTGGTCTAAATTGGAGGTGAAAATCAAAAGATTTTCATTTATTTTAAAATAATTCCTAACAGCTTTTTCCTATGGGAAATCCCATGAAAATTCGACCACTTGACCCTACGGAATAATTCCTGTCTTTTCTGGATTTTTCATCGAAAATTGATGATTTTTGATGATTTTTGATCATTTTTGCTTCGAAAATAATAAAAATAATTCCTAACAGCTTTTTCCTATGGAAAATCCCATGCAAATTCGACCACTTGACCCTACGAATTTCTTCCTAATTCTCACGGAAATCATCAAAAATTGATAAAAAAAATCATCAAAAATCATCAAAAAACACCCAAAATTCAGTGAAAATCAGTGAAAAATACAGATTTGAAAATCGCAGATTTTTCGTTCATTATAATAATTATTTTTTTTATAATTTATAAAGCAATTTTCATCGACGTCTTTGACTTTTGTAGAAATTCCTTGAATTTCCAAGACCACTTCCCGCTATCATATTTGCTGTGTTATTATCCTGGGTGGTCATCGATGATGAAATCATTGACTCTAGTTTTTCATCTACTGCGTTATTTATTATTTTACTAACACTTGCAGGCATAACCGTAGTAGATGGTAACGGCAGTGAAGTCATTCGTGGTTTCTTTGAAAATCTTGAATGGAAATTATTCGAATTTCGCCGTCGAACTAGCGCTGTTAGTTTATCCTTTGCGGCTGAAAACGCCTTCGTGGCAAGATCACCAACAGCGCTAATACCCTTATCCTTGATAACATCAATGGCTTTCATCGATAATTGTTTTGCTAGCGGCGCTACTTTTGGAGCCATTCTTGAAAATAATCCCATGATAGTATCACCGAGACCATCTCCATAGTATGCTCGGTATTTTGGCAATCGTGAGTTTACCACGTAGACGTTAGTTGGTTTATCATGGTTGTAGTGTATGATCATTCTCTATTCAATTGCTATTTATCATACTCGCGGTGACGTAAAATCCAAGGATTTTCAATCACTATGGTGACCGTCCACTAACTCTTCAATAAAATCTCGATATGTTGCAATATCCATGATACCACCTTGAAATAACCTCCTACAAATATCAGCAGCTTCATTGATTATTTCTGGTGAGTTATTTCCAGCCCGTTTTCCCCCTACAAGTATTTCTAATCGTGCTATATCACCAAGAATATTGCCAGGACATGTTACGCTAGAGTTTCCAACTAAACCACTACCCTTTTTTAGTTGTACCAGTTGCACCCTTCTCAGAATCAGCCTCTGCCATTATTTGTATTTCATCAGGGATTGGGTCAGCTGTGTATACTGGTGGTGGTTGTGTGACTCCTTTTACCATAGCTAGAAATTGATTATAATCATATTTTATTCCTTTTTTGATTTTAGTTTTTTCCCGGTTTGCTAAAAACACCTTATTTGCCCAAACGTCTATAGTTTTAACAAAATCTTTAGACGTGTCGTATTTTAAATAACCATATCTTTTCTTTTTTTTTAAATTATCTTTGGTAAATTTAACTAACTCAGAGTCTGTTTTGATTCCTCTGATTGTATTTAACGCATCAACTGTAAATAGATCTTCAGGAGTATAGTCCCCTTTTGAAACAGCTCCCGTTTCTTCTTCTTGAAATTCTTCTTGAAATTCCTCAATTGGTTCAGGTGGTAGGGGAATATCAAATATCACCTAATCGATCAACTTCTTCTTGAAGTTCTTGTTGTCTTACAGTAGTTATTATATCACCAGGAAGTGTTCGTAATGATTTTTTGTTTGTTTAGTTCGTTTTGCTATTTTTTCTAACACAGGGAGCTGCGCGCTTTCCTGTTTAGAAATTGCTGATGTTACACCCGTAGTTGCAGCAATAATCGGGTTAAAGAGTTCCTGTGTATCAGTAGAAAAATCAGTTTGAATTAATTGCCGCTGCTGAAGTTTTTCACGTATTCGATCACGAACGGGTAATAGTTTATTAATATCACTCAGTCGCTGTTTTGTGTTACGTGTAGTCAGTGATGTTCCTACCATTATTGAAATAGTATCAGTGATGTTAAATTGCAGACAATTCACCGAGTAAAAAAGAAATCACTAGCTTTATACTTCGTTGTTTTTGTACGACACACACAATTTTACTTCCTCGTTGTGCACAGGTAGTGATTATACATACAATACAATTACCTGTACCGGTTATACAACAAGGAGGCGCTCTCTACGTGTGGGGCTCCGCTTGCTCCATTAACGTTTTTAACTGTCTCACCTTACAATTAATAAGTTACCTTTGCTCGTATTCAGCACTTAATTGCTTCCGAATATGTTCAACGATGTTACATAATGGTACAAATATATTAATATCTTCATGGAAAACTAAACTCTCACGGATACGTTTTTGTAAGCGCTTAATTAAAAAATATTTCTTAGCGAGTACGTATTTTCCATTCTGCTCTGCAAATTGTATATCGTCGAAATCGGTCATAATTTGATCACAATTTAACCCTGAACATAACTCAATATTTTGCTCCTTAAGCTTGTTGATTTCAACAATAACACATTTGAGATTTTCAAGATTCATATATATGAAAAGTATATTTATTTAATTGCTTGAATGAAAATCCAAAGGATTTCCAAAATGAATTCTGGACACGCTAAGGTGTTGGTCATCTTAGCATATCCAGAAGCTTAGTGCGATTATAAAAGTTTATGGTTATATACAATAGATCACGACAGTACTCAACCCCTGATCTAGTGTGTAGGTGGTTGTATTATACACAGGACGGCACAATTACACATCACCGTGTTGAACCCCCTTGGTGTTTATACATCAAGCGGCGCTCAACGGTTACATATAATCACGAAATGTATTCCCCTACGAGTAGAGTCTAACTCGGATAGCGGGTTTGACCTACAAGAGGATACGTTTGCACAGACATACACAACAATAGATTATAGGCGATTATGGTATTCAATGCAATGAATGACGACAGCACAACAATAGATTATAATAACAATGGTATTTACAATGAATGAATTGAATTGATTCAATGACAATGGTTATGAATGACGACAGCACAACAATAGATTATAACGTGAATGAATTGATTCAATGACAATGGATGACGGGGTGGCTCTACATTCATACGTGATCATTACAACCTATACAAAACCTAGGTTGTATGAATAACAAAAGATATCCATACACCAGGAAGTGTATGGGCTGTAATGATCAAATGTATGATTTTCGAACGCGAAAACCCCATTAGTATAAAACGATTTTATGGTATATAAGCCGCTGTTAGAGACTAACATCACAGCGGTGGTGTAGTGATTTTATTCCTTGTTATGTTTAATAATGATCACTGACAACGTTGAAGTATATATAATACTTGAAGCAGACACTAAAAAAAAGAATTAAATACAAAGTGTGTATAAAACAGTTCTGTTAATACTTGAAAAAAGACAAAATTGATTATATTCTGTTGAGATTCATAATAGCGAAACCAACCAATTAAAAACCACCCAAACAACAACAGTGTTTCAACGATAACTCTGTCATTGATGATTTGTCACACACGCGTGTTACCAGCGAGTTATTCCCCTGAAATTACAAAGCAATTTCCAATGCAAGATTATATAGTTACATAAATAAATCGAATTTTTTGTCCATTTGTTTTGGAAATTGCCGAATTTTGTACTCCTTCTGCAACAAATCGTACTGAGGTCGGACAAACATTAAAAAACCTACCAGCGCTATTTATAGACGGAAATATTTTTATTTCGTTGTCAGTATTAAACGACTTTACTGGTCTAGCATTTTTGGAGTATTTTCCAGTCCCGCCTCGTTTGGTGTTTTCACGTTGTGAAATAGCTTGTAAATTCGATAAAGAATTATTAGTCTTAATTCGATTAATGTGATCAATAACAAACCCATCCTTGATCAATCCGTTATATACCTCAAAGACGAAACGATGATTGAGATATTTCTTCTTCCCCCCAAATCTCAAATATCCTTGATTACTCAGAGTACCAACCGGCTTCTTGAGTCTACTGTGTCTCACAACACCATCACGAGAGGCTTCGTAGTTTGCAATAACAGGATGTTTTTGAAATTCTTGGCTCATTTGTATACCATATACTTCTATTTGTCTAATTCATTATTTGGTTGAGATATAACATTGGGAAATCTTTCTATGTAGTCCAGGGCAGTTTTTATGATTTTGCCGTTTGCAACATCATTGACAGAGTCAGGATTTTTTATTCTTCGCTTGTCATAATAACGCTTCAACTCTCTATAACGCCTACCCCCGCAATTGACACATAATTGTGAATTGCTTCTAACACCTACCCGGCAATGGATGCATGGGAGAGGACCTTTCAAACCGTTTCTCACGCTTTGCATATGATACCCACATAATTCATTTCTGCATGATTTGTTACACGGGGTTGTTGATCCAATCATGAGCCATTTGCAATGATTCATTATATAATAACTTTTCTATTTAAATACTTGTTTTAATTATAATATGAAGGAATTCAAGAGATTATCGAAAATTAAGCCTTGGAAAAATGCTAAATTCAATCTCGATAGAATCTCTAATACACCAAAAAGTCTAATAGATGACAAAACCCTGTTGAGTAAAATCAGAGAGTGTTTTAATGAATTTAAGCGCGATTGTGCAGCACACTGTTGGTCGACATTTCGAATTATCAACAACATCGAAGATGTCGGTGTCAATGTTCCCGTAATAGATGCTACCATGAATGATACAAGAGCAGCTGAGATAATCTCGCATCTTCGAAAACGGTATTTTTTTAGAATGAAATTCATTATCGAAGTCGAAGGTGAATGGATTATTAGAGATAAATTTGAACCAATCCTCAAGGATAAAAAATTTTTCATTGTGAGTAGAGATTCCAAACCAGGAATTCTAACTGGAATTGACAAACCATACTACGAGAAATCTTACTCTGTAACAGCAGTTGTTTACGGAATATATCAGCTAAATGATAAACCTGATATTGCAAAACTAGCACCTATGAAAACATCGTCGATGTTGAATTGTGTAGCAACACGTGTAATGGAACACTTCACAAATGCATCCCGGGGAAACAAATTAACTGATCTGCGACGTAGGAAAATAACCGAATGGGAACTAACAGTGAAACAGTGCGGGGCAATGATTTCCGATATAGCTAAATTAGAAGCATCATTAAAATTTCCAATCTATGTAGCGACAATAACCGGAGAAGTATTATACGAACCGAAATATCAATCGCGAGGAGCTCCAATTGAAATTAGTGATCATAACAAACACGCGTGGACACCTGCAGTAAATGTATTTCCACGAGAACGAATCGTGAGATATATCCCCAAGGAGTTCGTCGGGGATGTTTTCTATGAAGAGAAATTATTCGATGCTATTGTTACGTTGTGTAAAGATGATCCCGTGTCAGTGTGGTTACTTAGCAGTGATGGTTCCGAATCAGGATTTGATCAATTTGTAAGACCAAATGGTGAATTATATCGCGTTGAAGAATTAGATAACAGAATGAGAAAAATCGCTAATGAATTTTCACCGGAGGGTTTCCATGAAAAACTACTCATGGATAGTTTTACTATTCCATCAGTGGTAGCTCACTTTGCAAGAGAGAAAAACTCATGGCGTCCAACCCGAAGTGATTTTCTCGAACACGTTAAATTGAGTTGCGTCGAATTTGGTCATGGAGGACTGTGGAATACAAAATACTCACGGGATGGTATGATTTCAATTGATATATCCGCGTGTTATCCTGGAAGTTTTCTCGGGTATGGAGAATGCTCTGAGTATTTTAAACGATTTGGACACCCCACCCATGAAATGACTCGTGTTGCGATTAATGGTCGTTTGCCTGATTTTGATTTAACGGGATTCGCTCGTGTTATATCATTCAAATTCGCTGCAGGGTTACATCCGTGTAGTTATGTTTGGCTTGGTAGACACTTATCTGAAAAGGCGTGGATGCCTATAGTGCTATTGAGATATATGATCGATTGTGAGATGTTACAATTGTTGATTGTCGGTGAAGCTATCATATGTTATCGAGCTCAGAAGGATGTTTGGTTACCACAACCCGATTTAGATAGAATAATTGATAAAATACGAAAACAGTTTCCTAATGGAAATTCTTCGAATTTCAGTGAAGAACAAATCATGAATTGGTCGAAGGAGTTATTTGAAATTAAAAACAAAGAAGCCAAAGATTTTGGACGAAAAGTAATCGGTAAATTTACCCAGGGTGGAAGATACGACAATGCAAAATACTCTTCGAGGTTGATCATAGACAACTCAGAATACGATTTTATCATAGCGGATTTAACGAAACATGGAAAACTTGTATCCCGTAGGGATGTTTTTCTATCAAATGGTGAGAAATCAGGTACGGTTGTTACCTACTGTGATGGATATAACCCCCAGTATGCACATTTGAGAAGTTCTATGCTCGGTTATTCTATTATTAATCTATTTTCGATGATAAATATATTTCCAGATACCGCGGTTAGAGTAGCTACTGATTCGATGTATATACACAACAAATACAGATCAGCTGTAGCGGCATTCACAGATCCCGAGGAAGCGTGGGGACGTTGGCGATTTAAAAAGGAAAAACTACACGAGTATTGTGAATCCGCAGATGTTGCCAACGACGATAAATATCTTTGTTGTAACCGTATTGAAATTCAATCAGAATTTTCTAATGCACCACCGGTATCTGATCCCGTATGTAGATACAAGACAGTTTATTTAAACGGTTGTGGTGGGTCAGGAAAGACAACTCGTGCAATCGAATTATTTCGTTGGTCAACCATGATTGTGTTAACGCCGACTCACAGACTCTCCAGAGAGATGATAGCGCGGGGGTAAAAGCCTGTACTTATCACAGCTTCTTTCGATGGAAAGGCGTTACATGGACTCCTGATCGAATGTGCGATAAATTCATTCCTGAAATCATAATCTGGGATGAAATATGCACTGTTTCGTTGAGTGTATTACAGACATTTCTTGAATGGTTGTAATTGAAAACTACAAAAGTCGTCATGTGCGGGGATCACGGCCAACCTTCACCATTTGTCGGTGGATCTCCACACGAATGGCTAAAGGGTTTTGTAGATTATTATGAAGAAATTACCACTGATTATAGATCACTTGATGAACGAGAGTTCAAAGCGCTAATTAGATTACAACCGGATAGAATCCAGTGTGAAATAGCGTGTGAAATAATTTCAGAAACTCCCATGAATGATTTTTGGGAAACATGGAAGCCAGATGATTTGATAATCGCGAGTAGAAAAATAGTCAGAGACGCACTTCAGATGAAGTTATTTGAATTACATAAATGCAAATTTGCGACACTTCCAGTACCTCTTTGTTATAGGCCTTCGGATACACGAAAACAGAATATAGAAGTTGATATTCCTGGACAACAACAAAAGAAGAATTTAGTGTTAAATGATATTGTAGTGGTTGATATCAGCGTCGTCGAAGATGCATTACGCGCTGAAAAATCCCCGTGGACGTTAGGTTATGCAGCAACAATACACTCTTTACAAGGATAAACTATCACATATACAATTGTTTGGATGGTAGATAATCGCATCGAGTGGTCGAATTTAGTTTATCTCGCAGTATCCAGAGTACGAAGAATAAATCAGCTTCGAAGAATTGTTGTTGACGATAATGACACTATTATTAGCGCCGATGATATCACTGGTGATTTTATCACTGGGGATATAATCAGAAAAAAACTCTCTGGTTATAAACAACAGGATAAAAAAAATAATAGAAAATTTGACATTGATGCTGAATTGATAATTTCACTAAAGCAACAACAGAATAATCACTGCGCGAGTTGTAATTGTATAATGCGTTGGAGTTGGTCGGATAAAGACCCCCGCCAATTTACCGTAGACAGAAAGAATAGAAGCATTGGTCATACCAACGACAATGTGATGCTGACTTGTCTTGAGTGCAACAGACGCAGAGGTGCTAGTTAAGACCCCGCGGTGGTAATTGAGTATCGTCAGGAATTACTTGTAATTGTTCGCGTGTAAAACCCCGCTGAGGAGCAGTTGAATCTAGTTTATAGATTGAAGGTCTACCAGTTGATCGTGTTATAGTAGATATCTTGTGTGCAGTAACACTCCAAATAGGATCGGTAGCCCTTTTTGTGCCACCTTCAAGCTCTCCTGGTTCGTATAAATACCTAACAGTGACATTACTACCAAGAATTGGTTCTTTGAAATCTTTTTGTGGTTGTACGGGTATATACTTTTTTTTAATAGCGTTGTTAAGTTTCATGTTGATTGTTCTAGTAATCTCATTATTGATTGTGGCAACTACACCTGGTAATCTCTTGACCCATTCACGGGATCTTGGATGAATTCTTTCGCGTACTGATATCCAAATACACGCTCAGCAAGTGTCCGATTAAATCGTTCAACAATTGCTTGATCGCGATGTAACGCAGTATGCCCTCGTCTGATGGCGACATTATGATGTTTCATCGTTGTTAAAACAGCGGCTTGAAATTCCTTGCCAGGATCAACTTGTAACAGATTTGGCCAGCGTAGTGGACCTCGTCGATAAATCCTTTCAAATGCAGAAGCTACTTCAGTAGATGATTTTGTCTTCAGCGGTTCTGCTTGTTTGTATCGACTCGCAATATCAACTAACGTTAACGCGTATTTGTAACCGTTGTCATGTGGTAAAAATAGTATATCAGCTTGATGAACTTCATTAGGTGTTGTAACATCAAAATGCGAGTAATTAATTCGTTTAGGCGCTTGTAGATATATGTGCCATATCGCCTGTTTGGATAACCAATTATCCGCAGTAATATTTTTTACTTTTGCTGCACTAGCGAGTTTATTGATTGCTGCCTTGCCTCTCCAGTATCCTTTTGGAGAATAATAAATAGATTCCATATTATTAATTACCAGCACCTAACATCAATTTACCCTTCATAGCGGATTTTATCAACCACGAAGCCAATTTTTCTTTGACAGATTTATCAGGAATAGCATTTATCGCATGAATTAATTTCACATCCGCGAGATATCTATGTTGAAGATTGCTGCTTTTATATGCAACATCATGAGCATGACACGCCTTATCAATAGCCTTTATTTAATATTCACCGGGTTTGGGTTGATTTTGGTCATCGAGTCTGATATCAAGTCTTGTTCCCGGTCAACAATAACTATATCCTGGAAGGTGCTTTTCTCCTGAATACTTTGCCCACGGTGTTCCTGGGAGTTTTGCTAACTTGGCTGCAATATCACCTCCTCGTATTTTTTTTAAAGGTTCCTTGGATTTACCAAGGGAAATCAATCTAAACTTCTTCGTACTACACTGTACGCATTAACCAGAAAGCGCTGATCGATTATTTTTTGTTGTAATCGTCGTTAAGTCATTTGTGCCAGTACGCGTCCTACATTTCACACAATATAGATCCATAATTTATATATAACAGCATGAATGTAATTGATTATTCAGCTACGAGACGACGGGAACCTATTAAACACCATGCAATGTTACCAAATTCTATTCGCGCGATTATCATCGGACCATCTGGAAGCGGTAAAACACAATTGCTACTTAATTTGATAACGAGATGGATGAAGTGGGATAAGTTGTATATGATTGCTCCGAGTGTAGATGATCAGCGATGTTATGAAGTGTTAAAGGATTTTAACGAAGCCGCGCTAGAAATTAACGGCGATGATATCATTGAGTTTATAACCGATATCGAAGAGGCACCTAGCATTGACTCCATCGACGGAAGTATTAACAATTTAGTCGTATATGATGATATTATGTTAGATAATCAAAAGAATCATGCTAGGATATTTTCCAGAGGCAGACATAAAAACACTGATGTGATATATGTCACTCAACGTTACACACAAATTCCTAAAGTGATCAGATATAATTGTAATTTATTATGCGTGTTTAACGGTGTTGATACTCACACGCTAAGAAATATTTGGCAAACGTGGTGCGGTGGTGATATGGATCATAATCAATTTAAAAATTTCTTTAGCAGCGCTCAGACAATCCAACATGGATTTGTGACGATAAATTTATCAGATCCTCGGACAAGATATCGTGTCGGACTTGATAAGATATTCAGTTAACGCATAGCAGCAGAGAGGGTGATCTGCAAACTTAATAGCAACATCGTTGTAAGATTGTTTTTTTCATTATTAACGACGATCACTTATAAAACGTTATCTTGGAACGTTGCAGTGTCGCAGCCCATGTGTTTGTGACAACTAAATTGGCACTATCATCGTAAGATTTTTTTTTTGTTTCGGTTTTGTAACGAAACGCTTACGAAATATTTGCCTAAAAAAAAGTTGTTTTGTAACGAAACGCTTACGAAATATTTGCCAAAAAAAAAGTTGGTCTGTTCACCCTCTCTGCTGCTCCAAGTGATCGCCACGCAAGAAAATCTTTCGAACAAATAATGACTAGGAGTTTGCTTCTTCAATAACTAAAATTTCGTTGTTGAAATGGTTTTAAGGATTTTCTCCAGCTAGAATTTTCGGTAGTGTATTTTTATCCACACATTTATTAGCGTATTGTGTTATTTGGTCGTAAAAACATGTAATTGTGGCGATCCCGTTAACAGATAGCCGTCCAAGTTGAAAATCTGTTAGCAAAAATCTATCATTTCCCGATTCCGATATAACAAAATTAAAACACGCAATTAAGTTTTTAGAACATTTTCGTACCGCGTCGTATAATTTATTTTTGTCGTGGATGGTTACGTTGACGTGACGATACATTATTGTTATTGTCGCTATCTGTTGAAATCGATCTTAAATCCTTCAGGATTTCACTTCGAGGGTCATTTGCAGTTGTTCCCTACGAAGATCAATCAGTGAAAAGTCCTGATCGGTTATTCTGAAATTTATCCGTGTAATAAAATCATTTGCAACAGCCAAATATACTAAATTGGGTGGATTCATCACGATGAGACATCCCGGAGACACATTTGGGGAAAATGTATATAAAATATATCCCGGGGTAGTCTTTGTAGATTTTGATACATCTACGGAATAGCTATCCAGTATTATATCCGCGATGACATGTATCGCTATCGTCGATGTGATATTAGCAGGGACCGGCGATCTGTGCCTGCCGGTTTTAAACGGTGAATTGTCTGATCGTAAAATTTCTTCTTCCGGGATCGATTTATACCATTTGGTGTGAATTTGTGGAAAAAAATAATTAACTTAATCTTTAAGTTGTTTTTTGAGTTTTAAGGAATTCCACGCTGAAAATTTATAATCGGAAAAGGATTTTTCTGCTAATGAAAAAAACGATAAAAAATCTTGTTTAGCGGGTCCAGTTATTGCGTTCGACAACGCCTTATTGAGATAATCTGCATCCGCGATAATTTGATTTAACACGGACACTCGCGTGTTAATTTCAACCTTCGTGGCTATCAAACTTTCAGTGAGACAACGTTGAAAAGATTCTCGCAGTTGTTGTAACCGCAGTGTAAATACGTCTTGGATGTAACCGAATTTTTCCGGTAATTTATTGTACATTACTGTGTAACTACGTTATGGCGAGTCGAACCACCATGTTATAGGTCCCTGCGTGATATATTCGGAACCTTGATCATTTGTAAGTATACGGACCCGTGCGCTTAGCGCAAATTTGTTTTTCAGCGTAGATAAAAATCCGTCATCGTGATAATCTAACTGAATTACGTGAACAACGACGTCATCGATAAGAAAATCGGATATTTTCGGTTCGGGAATTCTCGGATGTCCCCATGATAGTATTTACCCATGCGGAATAAATTCGTGGAAAAAATTCAACGACCACATCGTTGAATTTTCCTTGCAGCCACGGCACGTTATATCCTGGAAGTTTAAACGTAATAATCTCCCCGAGTTTAATATTATATCTTTTGAGAACTTCTTGTACTGTTGCTTGACTAGTATTAACATCAAGAATAAATTTAATTACATAAGCAGCAGAGAGGGTGAATCCTACAACGTTTTTAGACAAAATTTGATTGAAATCCTAAAACGAGCCGTCTTATAATCTTATTTTAACCAAAAAAAGGCGAACCCTACAACGTTTTCAGACAAAAAAATTGATTGAAATCTCCCTACGAAATCATTTTAACTAAAAAAATGAAAACGATTTTTTAATTAATTTTGGTCGCAACTTGTTGTCATCTACCCTCTCTGCTGCTAAAGTTTTCAGTTCTGGGTTAACAAAAATAATAAAATGATTTTAACCGAATATTTGATCCAGTCCGATACGATATCGTGTCCGAGGATCATGTAGATTTATTGTTGCGAATCCGTGCGGAGTCGACTGAGCATAACTAAAGAAATCTCGAAATTGATTGAAGTCCATATCAGAACACCATGTCTGCCAAATATTTCGTAGCGTATGAGTATCAACTCCGTTGAATACAGACAATAAATTACAGTTATCTCTGATGACTTTTGGAACCTGAGTGTAGCGTTGAGTGACATATATCACGTCAGTGTTTTTGTGACGCCCACGGGAAAATATTCTAGCAGGATTTTTTTGTTTATCCAACATTATATCGTCGTATACGACTAAATTGTTAATATCTCCATCAATATCATCAATGCTCGGTGCTTCATCGATATCGGTTATAAAATCAATGGCGTTCTCACCCTTAATTTCTGATGCATTCTCGTTAAAATCTTTTAGCACTTCATAGCATCGTTGATCATCTACGCTAGGGGCAATTAAATACAACTTATCCCACTTCATCCATCTCATTATTAAATTGAGCAACAATTGCGTTTTACCGGATCCAGATGGCCCGATTATAATCATCCGGATAGAGTTTGGTAGCGCTGCATGATGCTTAATTGGTTCTCTTGTTTTCGTCGCTGAAAAATCAATTATATCCATATTTCTATACATAAATTATGGATCTATATTGTGTGAAGTGTAAAACGCGTACTGGCACAGATGATGTGACGACGATTACAACTAAAAATAACCGATCAGCGCTTTCTGGTAAATGCGTGCAATGTGGTACAAAGAAATTTAGATTTGTGTCTATGAAATCTGATTTAAAAAAAAACGAGGAAGTGATATCGCAGCCAAATTAGCAAAACTCCCTGGAACCCCATGGGCAAAGTACCCCGGAGAAAAGCACCTCCCAGGATATAGCTACTGTGGACCAGGAACCAGACTTGATATCAGACTCAATAATCAAAATCAACCCAACCCCGGTGAAGAACCAATAAACGCCATTGATAAGGCCTGTCACCTTCATGATGTTGCTTATAAAAGCAGCAATCTGCAAAACAGGCATCTCGCGGATGTGAAATTAATTCATGCGTTAAATGCTATTCCTGATAAATCCTTCAAAGAAAAATTGTCTTCATTTTTGATAAAATCGGCTATGAAAAGTAAATTGATGTTAGGTGCTGGTAATTAATAATATGGAATCAATTTATTATTCTCCGAGGGGATACTGGAGGGGTAACGCTGCAATCAATAAACTCGCTAGAGCTGCAAAAGTGAAAAAAACCACTGCGGCTAATTGGTTATCCAAACAGGCACTATGGCAAATTTATCTACCACCGCCTAAACAAATTCAATTCTCGCATTTTGATGTGACCGCTCCTAATGAAGTTCATCAGGCTGATATATTATTTCTGCCACATGATCGTGGTTACAAATATGCGTTAACCGTAGTTGATGTTGCGAGTCGATACAAAGAAGCAGAACCGCTGAAAACAAAATCAGCCACTGAAGTGGCTTCTGCATTTGAAAGGATTTATCGACGAGGTCCTCTGCACTGGCCAAATCTATTGCAGGTTGATCCTGGCAAGGAATTTCAGGGTGCAGTGTTATCTACAATGAAACATCATAATGTCACCATACTACGAGGGCATACTGCGCTACATCGCGATCAGGCCATTGTAGAACGATTTAATCGGACGATTGCTGAGCGGTTATTTGGATATCAATACGCAAAAGAATTCATTCAAGAAAAGCGATCCAGTGAATGGGTTAAAAGATTACCATCTGTGATTACTGCACTGAATAACGAGATTACTAGAACAATCAACATGAAACCTATCAATGCGATTAAAAAGAAGTCAATACCCGTACAACCACAAAAAGATTTCCCTAGAAACGCTAGCGTTTCCTAACCAATTCTTGGTAGTAATGTCATTGTGAGGTACTTATACGAACCAGGAGAGCTTGAAGGGGGTAGAAAAAGGGCTACTGATCCTATTTGGAGCGTCACTACGCATAAGATATCTAGTATAACACGATCAACTGGTAGACCTCCAGTCTATAAACTGGATTCAACTGCCCCTCAGCGGGGTTTTACTCGACAACAACTACAAGTAATTCCGGAGGATACTCAATTGCCACCGCATGGTCTTAACTAGCACCGTTGCGTCTATTGCACTCAAGACAAGTCAACATCACATTATTTCTGACATGACCGAGATTGTTATTTTTTCTGTCTACGGTGAATTGGCGAGGATCCTTATCCGAATACTGCCAACGCATTATACAATTGCAACTCGCGCAGTGATTATTCTGTTGTTTCTTCAAAGTGATTATTAATTTAGCATCAATATCAAATTCTCGTTGTTTTTTTTTGTCCTGTTGTTTGTAACCGGAGAGTTTTTTATTAATGATGCTAACATCAATATCACTTATTGTTGTGTCATTATCATCGAAAACAACTCTTCGAAGTTGATTTATGTTTCGTACTCTGGATACTGCGAGATAGACTAAATTTGACCATTCGATGCGATTATCTACCATCCAAACAATTGTATCCGATATAGTCAATCCCTGTGAAGAGTGTATTGTTGCTGCGTATCCTAGCGTCCACGGGGATTTATTAGCACGCAATGCATCTTCAACGACATTGATATCAACCAGCACAATATCATTTAATACCAGAATTTGTTTTTCACTCTGTCCTGGAATATCAACTTCAATATTCTGTTTTCGTGTATCCGATGGCCTATAACAAAGGGGTACTGGAAGCGTTGCGAATTTTTCTTTATGCAATTCAAATAACTTCATCTGAAGTGTATCCCTGACTATTTTTCTACTTGCAATGATCAAATCGTTTGGTCTCCACGCTTCCCAGAAATCATTCATTGGGGTTTCTGAAATCACTTCACGCGTTATTTCGCATTGGATTCTATCCGGTTGTAATCTAATTAGCGCTTTGAACTCGCGTAATCGTTCATCAAGTGATCTATAATCAGTGGTGATTTCTTCATAGTAGTCTACAAAACCCTTTAGCCATTCATGTGGAGATGCACCGACAAATGGTGGTGGTTGGCCTTGATCCCCGCACATGACGACTTTTGTGTTTTTGGTTAACAACCACTCAAGAAATGTTTTTAATACATCTAATGACACTGTGCATATTTCATCCCAGATTATGATTTCAGGAATGAATTTATCACCCATTCGATCAGGAGTCCATTTGTCACCCTTCCATCGAAAGAAGCTGTGATAAGTGCAAGCATTTACCCCTCGTTGTATCATCTCTCTGGCGAGTCTGTGAGTCGGTGTTAGCACAATCATGTTAGTAGAAATACAAGTATTTCCACCACCACGAAATAATTCAATTGCACGAGTTGTCTTTCCTGACCCACCACAACCGTTTAAATAAACTGTCTTGTATCTACATACTGGATCAGATACCGGTGGTGCATTAGAAAATTCTGATTGAATTTCAATACGGTTACAACAAAGATATTTATCATCCATGGCAACGTCTGCGGATTCACAATACTCATGTAGCATCTCCTTTTTAAATCGCCAACGCCCCCAATTTTCTTCGGGATCTGTGAATTTAGCTACAGCTGATTTGTACTTATTGTGTATATACATCGAATCAGTGGCTACTCTAACCGCGGTATTAGGAAATCTATTTATCATCGAAAATAGATTAATAGAAGCATAGGCTAGCATTGAACTTCTCAAATGTGTGTACTGGGAATTATATCCATCACAGTAGGTAACAACCGTACCTAATTTCTCACCATTGGATAGAAAAGCATCCTTACGGGATACAAGTTTTCCCTGTTTCATTAAATCCGCTACAATAAAATCGTATTCAGCGACATCTATGATCAACCGCGAAGAGTATTTTGCGTTATCGTATCGTCCACCCTGGGTAAATTTACCGATTATTCTTCTTCCGAGATCTTTTGCTTGTTCTTTTTTAATTTCAAATAACTTCTTAGACCAATTTATGATTTCTTCTTCACTGAAATCTGGAAACTGTTTTCGTAGTTCGTTGATTATTCTATCTAGATTGGGTTGTGGTAGCCAAACTTCTTTCTGAGCTCGATAGCATATAATAGCCTCGGAAACAATCAACGATATTAGCATACCACAATCAATCATATATCTCAATAGCACTATTGGCATCCAGGCCTTTTCAGATAGGTGTCTACCGAGCCAAACATAACTACACGGATGTAACCCTGTAGCTAATTCAAATGATATCACACGAGCGAATCCGGTTAAATCAAAATCAGGCAATGGTCCATTAATCGCAACACGAGTCATTTCATGCGTGGGGTGTCCAAATCGTTTGAAGTACTCAGCGCATTCCCCATATCCGAGAAAACTTCCGGGATAACACGCGGCTATATCAATTGAAATCATACCATCACGTGAGTATTTCGTATTCCACAGTCCTCCATGACCGAATTCGACGCAACTCAATTTAACATCCTCGAGAAAATCATTTCGTGTTGGACGCCACGAGTTTTTTTCTCTTGCGAAGTGAGCTACCACTGATGGAATAGTAAAACTATCCGTGAGTAGTTTTTCATGGGAATTCTGCGGTGAAAAATCACTAGCGATTTTTCTCATTCTGTTATCTAATTCTTCAATGCGATATAATTCACCATTTGGTTTTACAAATTGATCGAATTCTTCATCACTTCTAAGTAACCACACTGACACAGGATCATCCTTACACAACGCATGAATAGCATCAAATAATCTCTCTTCATAGAAAACATCCCCGACGAACTCCTTAGGGATATATTTCACGGTTCGTTCTCGTGGAAATATTGTTACCGCAGGTGTCCACGCGTGTTTGTTATGATCAATAATCTGTATTGGTGCTCCATTTTTGTTATATTTCGGTTCGTATAAAACCTCTCCCGTTATCGTCATAACGGTTATTGGAAATCTTAATGATGTTTCTAATTTAGCTATATCAGAAATCTTTGCACCATGCTGTTTCACTGTCAGTTCCCACTCGGTTATTTTCCTACGTCGCAGATCAGTTAGTTTATTTCCTCGGGATGCATTTGTGAAGTGTTCTATTATTCGTTCTGCTACACAATTAAGCCCTGACGAATATTTCATAGGAGCTAGTTTTGCGATATCGGGTTTATCATTTAACGGATATATCCCATAAACCATTGCTGTTACGGGATAAGATCTTTCGTAGTATGGTTTATCAATGCCGGTTAGCATCCATGGTTTGGAATCTCTACTCACAATGACAGCATTTTTATTCTTGAGGATTGGTTCAAATTTATCCTTAATAATCCATTTGCCATCGACTTCGATAATGAATTTGATTCGGAAAAAATACTTTTTTCCCCCCTTTGGCTCGCCAAGGTGTGAAATAATCACTGCTGCTTTTTCATCATTCATGGTAGCATCAACAACACCATCAATTCGAAATGTTGACCAACAATAAGATGCTCCATCACGCTTGAATTCATTAAAACAATCTCTGATTTTACTAATCATGGATTTATCAAGAATTGTATTCTTTGGTGTATATAAATATATAGAAATCAGTATATATTTAGTGTATATAAATATATAGAAATCAGTATATATAGAAGCTATATCGAGATTGAATTGAGCATCTTTCCAGGGGTAATCTCTCTTGGACGTTTTTTTTGGTTTATCGAGATTAAATCTAGGATTGATTTTCAATAATCTCTTAAACTCTTTCATGTTTCCGTCTATTGGACGTTTTTTTGGTTTATCGAGATTAAATCTAGGATTGATTTTGTTACGTTTTTTGGGTCTATCGAGATTAAATCTAGGATTGATTTTTAATAATCTCTTAAACTCTTTCATGTTTCCGTCTATTGGACGTTTTTTGGTTTTTTTTGGTCTATCGAGATTAAATCTAGGATTGATTTTTAATAATCTCTTAAACTCTTTCATGTTTCCGTCTATTGGACGTTTGTTACGTTTTTTTGGGTTTATCGAGATTAAATCTAGGATTGATTTTTAATAATCTCTTAAACTCTTTCATGTTTCCGTCTATTGGACGTTTGTTACGTTTTTTGGGTTTATCGAGATTAAATCTAGGATTGATTTTTAATAATCTCTTAAACTCCTTATCAGCATTTTTCGAAGGCGTTCTCCCTAATTCCTTCATGCTATAATTAAAACAAGCATTTAAATGAAAGATTTTTATATAATGAATCACTGCAAGTGGCTTATGATTGGATCAGTAATCCCGTGTAACAAATCATGCAGAAATGAGTTCTGTGGGTATCATATGCAAAGCTTTCGTCGTGGAAGCCTTGGTCCGTTACCGTGCATACGATGTGGGGTTGGGGTTAGGGGGAAATCACGGTTGTGTTTGAATTGCGGTGGTAAGCGATACAGGGAATTGAAGCGTTATTATGATAAAAGAATAAAAAATGGACAATCAATCAGAAATTTTGACCCTGAAAAAGTCCCTGACACTGACACTGTCACTGACAAAATCATAAGAACCCCTCAAGACTACATCGAAAGATTCATCATTAAACCAAACAATGAATTAGACAAACAATAGTATTATGTATACGAATGAACCAAGAATTCAGACAGCATCCCTTGATTTTAAATTATGAAGCATCCAGTGATGGTACTGTCAGACACTGCATTTTGAAGAAAACGGTCGGTTTTGTGACTAATCAAGGGTATTTGATGTTTAGCGCTGGAAAGAAGAAATATCACAATCATCGTTTCATATTTGAATGTTTTAATGGATTGATCGAGGATGGTCTTGTTATCGATCACAAGGATTCTAATCGAAAGAACAATTCTTTATCAAATCTGCAAGCTATCACACAGAGTGAGAATTCCAAACGAGGAAGGACTGGCACTTGTTCAAAAAAAGCGAAACCCGTAAAATCTTTGAATACAATAACTAACGAAGAAAAAATATTTCAATCAATATATGAAGCCGGCAAGTATTTCAATATTTGTGGATCCTCAGTACGAAAAGTTGCAGAGGGGATTTATCGATCGGCGATTTCAAAAAAGACAGGACAGAAAGTTAAATTTAGTTACGTCTAATGCGTCATATTTTTCATTTAGAAATATATCATTATTATAGAATAATGAATTCTGAAAACATGAATAGCATCATATCCGAGATTTCAAAATTGAAAGGTTGGGATATTGAACTATCAGATGGGTTAAATCCTGATCAAATCATGTCTGATTTTCAGGATATAGAATACGGAGTTAACAACAATAAATATATGCTACCAAAGAAGTATGCGCTCATCAAAAGAATTCAGAATTCTATTAAGGACTCTCTCGCATTTTCCAGTGACGTAAGTGTGTTCGCTCCGTTGTATACCATCGTAGAACGAATACGAAAAGAATTGGGGTACGAATACGAATTGAAAAAGGAGGTTAATTCTAAAGTTAGAAACCTACGGGCGTTAATTCAAGAAAATGAACAATTTTGATTGACCGACCATTTATCATTATTTGATTGTGACTGTCCCTTATAGAGATTTTTATTTTTTTTAGCATTTTTTGATCAAAAATTGTTTTGCAATTGAAAAATGGTTTCTGATTTCAAATAATGGTCAATGAAGCATTAACAACCCGATTGGCTCGTGAACGACTGGATGCAATCAGGAGATTTGTACCAATTCGTGACTCTGTACGGAATAAACTGCAACAACGACAGAGTCTTCAGACTGATTATGCTATGGGATCCGAAGAATTGTTTAAACCAGTAACCACAGCAACGAAGGGGATAGAGCGTGCTATACTGGGAGATGATCCTGACGGTAAAGGAAAGGAAGAGGGTCTTATTCCTGTGTTAGAAAAAATAGCAAAAAGAACTAAACAAACAAAAAAATCCTTGCAATCACTTCCTCAGGATATATCAACCGCTTCAAAACGAAAAATTAAAAGATTTCAGGAAGAACTAGTTAGTGGATTACCTAAATCAATTATATTTACCGAGAACGCTAAACAACAAATTCTCAACGAGGATATAGACGATTTAGGTAAATTCGCTGCTAACAGCTATAATTCACAAGAGAAGTTTTTCACGGACAATTATTCGGGTCATAGAATGTCACATAATGAATGGGCTGATATAGTGTATGAAATAAATACTGGGGGTTTAGATAGAAGGATGAAGGAATACAAAGACTTCAGGAGAGAATTTCAACTCCAAATAAGACGGCCATACGATGAAGAAAAATTTTCGGGAAGTGGTTTAGTTGGAAACGCTAGCGTTTCATGTCCTGGTAGTGTTCTCAGTGATATATCACGATTAGAAGTTCTTGTAGGAGGGTTCCGAGCCGGAAATAACTCACCGGAAATAATTAATGAAGCAGCTGATATCTGTAGACGGTTATTTGCCGGCGGTATCATGGATATCAGCACATATCGAGATTTCATTAGCGAGTTAGTAGACGGTGAAACCGTCCATGGTTATCACAGTGATTAAATAAAAACGCTAGCGTGGAAATCCGAAGGATTTCACAATTGAAAAATGGTTTCTGATTTCAAATAATGATCATACACTACAATCATGATAAACCAACCCCCGTCTACGTAGTTAATTCACGGTTTCCAGTTTATAGAGCATACTACGGAGATGGTTTAGGCAATACCATTGCAGGGTTATTTGCGAGAATGGCTCCAAAAGTGATGCCGTTAGCTAAACAACTAGGAATGAAAGCAATTGAAGTTATTCGTGATAAGGGTATTGGTGCTGTTGGAGATCTTGCTGGAAAAGCGTTTTCAACTGCGAAGAATAAAATAACATCATTAGTGAAATCACGGATGAAATCCAAAGGATTTTCAAAACCGTTACCGTCTACAGCGGAAATGCCTGCAAGTGTTAGTAGAATTATAAATAACGCAGTAGATGAAAAACTAGCGTCGATGGTAAATCAAGGGGACCAAAGCAATATTGCAAATATGATAGCAGGAAGCGGCTTTAAAAAACTACGTCGATGAAAATCCTACGGATTTTTACGATTTAGACTCTGATAAATAGAATAAAATGTTCAAAAAATCACATGATCCGGCGTTTGATATAGACGCCCCAGTTGGCAAGGATGATTCTGTACGCGATTATCAATATTACGCTTATCATGCAATAGACGCAAATAGTCGATCGCGAATTGAACTTCAAGTCCATGATACCAGTAAATATTTTTTGCCCTGTGAAGCGTTTATCGAAATCGAAGGAGAGATTATAAGAACAAATGATACAGAGTATCCAGCTGGTACTCAAGTCGGTTTTGTCAATAATGGTATTATGGCGTTATTTGAGAGTGCTAGATATCTCATTGATGGAAAAGAAATTGAGTCCATAGATCGTGACGTTGATGTGGCTACAACAATAATCGGGTTAGCGAGATATTCCGATGATTATACAAGATCAGCAGGACCCTCTATGATGTTTGCAAAGGATGTTAAAAATACCGCTGGAGGAAATCAATTTATTATAAGACGACCACAGAATAATGCTGGTGCTGCTAATGTTGATGTCGAGAATATGATTATAAACAACGATCCTAACTTCAATCTAGGAGCTGCAACACGTATTTCAATGTTGCAAGGAGCGCGTAAATCATTTTCATGCGCGATTCCACTGCATCACATATTTGGATTCTGTAGAAACGTCCGAAAAGTTATTTATGGGGCGAAGCATACAGTATCGCTTGTACGAAAGAGTGATGATAATGACGCAATCTGGAGGATTCCAGCAGATGCTGCAAATCCCAATGCTGATGCCGGTAAAGTCAATTTAACAAAAATATCATTGTGGATGCCAGTGTTGACTCCAGCAATCACCGCAGAAGAACGATTACTATCATTTATGGACCAAGGAGGAAAGTCGTTGTTGAGTTGGTTAACCGTGAGTACAGATGTTAAACAATCAAATCTCAACGGGTTATTCACGTGGAATCTAGCATCAAAACAAGGTGTTGCTGCGCCACGTCATATATTCGTAGCGTTACAGGATAACACACGAGTTGGCGATCAACGTTTCAGTCATATGATATTTGATCAGTTAGGTGTGAAAGACATCTCACTGAGAATAAACGGCCAACAGGAACCATCCGAGGATATACAACTTAATTACACAGAAAATCATATTGCACGCGTGTATCATCGTCTGTTGTCATTTATGGCACGTGATCAAAATGTCGATACTGGTTTGCAAATATCACAATATGATTTTAAAAATCTGTATCCGATCTATTACTTCTCACTGGAACATCTCGATTTAACAAGACAGTCCGTCGTTGATATACACTTTAGAGCTAATGTGACTCGTGGTGCTATTGCTAATTATAGAGCGGTTGCTGTCATTCTCAGCGACAAATCAATGCTACTCGAAGGTGTTGGAGGAAGAATGAGAGTGGTAGATGCACCAGTAGAAAACATGTAATTGAAATTGTAAACGATTTAGAATCAATCTATTATGTATAATGTCATATAGTGTTATTAGTGTTACGTTAACTCCCGGTCAATTAAAAAAATTGCAATCGGAATCAGCTAAAAAATGTGGAACCACAATCACGTTGAAACCTAATCAAATGACTGGTGGTGCAAATAAATTATCGCTGACAACTCGTCAGGTGAAACATTTCAATGATGCACTTGCAGCCAAAAAAGGTGTTCAGATTGCTCTTTCTGCGGCTGCTATCAAAAATATGATTAAAACAGGCGGTATATTTCCGTTGTTAGCTGCGATTCCAGCATTGATTGCAGCAGCAGCCCCAGCGGTGGCTAAAGCAGCGGCGTTAGGAGCCGTTGGTACTGCAGCAGGAATGGCACTAAAGAAAGCAACTGGGAAAGGATATAAAAAAAAGGGACGATCCGTTCACGGATTGGGTCTAAGACTACCAGGAACCCCGTATTCGTGGTACAGCGGAAAGGGTCTAAGACTACCAGGAACGATTTATTAATTCAGGAATCGAAGATTCCCATGTCCAATTTTGATTTAATGGATGCGGCTAAAAAACTAGTGATTAAAAATTTCAGAGGTGTTTTTATGAAAGATCAATTACCACATCAACCAAACAGCGTTGAAACCGGAATCATTAATCTCGATAACAGCACCGGACCTGGAACTCACTGGGTTGCATACGCTATTGATCCACGTGGGATTGTCTATTTTGATTCATATGGATTAGCCCCGCCAAAAGAGTTTATGCGGTATATAAAAACCCTTCCAATGAAGACTTGGTATTCTACGCTACCAACACAACAAATGAATGACCCACCAATATGTGGCAGCGAAGTATTAAATGTCCTTGACGCTATTTCTAACTCCTTGAGTAACCCAAGCGGAAAACCACCACATGTTGTCGTGAATGAATACACTAGCAATCGCTGGAAATCGAAACGATTTTAGAGAGAGAAAGAGTTTTACAATAACATGATTGATATTTGGGGGAGATCTTTGAAACCCAAACCCGATGACACTGCACCACCTGATTCTGTCAAGGATATAAAAAAAATAATTGAAGATGAAATCGCTGAAACGTTGAACTTAACAAATGTTGATCCTAATGAAATAGTTGTATTTCAAGACAAACAGGGTAAATTGAAATCCAGTGATGTGTCATTGAATGACATTTTGATACGGCAGCGCGACGCCGCTGAAAACTCTATTGCGCTGTATTCCAACGACGGACGACTTAAACCAGGCGCACTTGTGTCTACGATCACCGACGCGATTGCTACCAACGAACGTGAGCTGAATGATTTTATACGAGGTTATAATGCTTTTCGCAAAAATGTAGTACATAAATTTTTTGGAACCCCGCTTGTGGTTGGCATGACTCTCGCTGAAATTAAAGACTTGTTGAATTCATTCTTCGCTAACAAGGAAGCTGGAAGGATGATGACTGCTTCAGAAATCAAGGCAAATTATCTCGAGATTTTTAAAGTAAGCGAAGATCAAAAACTCACAAACGACATTGTTGGTAGGTTCTTTGGAACCCCGCTTGTGGCTGGCATGACTCTCGCTGAAATCAGTGAGTTTATCGGCAAGCACACTCACAATGCCTACATCGCTAATAATTTCTTTGGTGTCCCGGCTACATCTACAATGACTCTCAAAGATATTAATATGTTTATGGTGAGACAAACAACACTTAATACCATCGTGGATAAATTTTTAGGGAGAACACCTGTGTCTGAAACCACATCGTTGACAGGCATGACTCTCGCGGAAATTAAAAGCGCTATTGACAAACAAAAGCACACCAGCGATATTGTTAATAAGTTCTTTGAGGGCAGTAGCCTCCAAGATATCACGACGAAATTTTCTAACATCGACAACCATATTAAAACCCAAGCAGAGCTTAAAGTTGAAGACCTTCTGGTTTCATTTTTCTTCTCTAACAGGGAGGAGAGTGGAAAAACAATAGATCCTACCAAAATCAGGGTAAATTATCTCGATATTTTCGACGATCTTTTTAACCTGAAAAGAATATCTGAAAAGGTAAAGATTCCACATCACTACACGGGCGTTAAAAATATCGTGTATACGGTTAATCATGGAACCATGGATTGGATAAGAGACGGTTATACTACATTATCCATCGGTATCTTGGGTCTCCCCGGCATAGTGGGCCCTGACTACAAGCCAACATGGGTCGATGGTATCTACAGGCTAACGTGGATCTCTATCGATCAATTTAATATGATCGCGGACGGTAAAACCTACTCTGGTGGCACCGCGACGTTAATTATGGATGGTCGCAAAAAAAACTTTAATGTCGTCGCGGTTGATAGCTCCACCATTAGATCAAAAATAGCCTGGTGTTTAGAACTCGTAGCTCATTTTTCCGACTGAAGTACTAGCAATTCCCGCTAACGATGACAAATAATTGAAAACACTAGCGGATTTAAAATAACAACAATGACTTTGTCATCGACGCAATGTCGCTATGATCAGGTCAGAGAATTTCAGAATAGACTCAAAACCCTCACTGAGGAGTATCAAATAAAAATAAAAAAATACCGACGATGAATCACCGCAATTGATGTTACTATCTACTCGGTGTCAAGCGTTCTCACTGGTGCCGGAATAATACTTGCATCGGTTACAATGATTGCCCCGGTCGTAGTTCCAATTTGCATTTCTGCGGTGGCTACAATCGGGGGTATATTAACCGGGATAGCAAAAAAGATATCATCATGCAGCCAGAGTAAACTGCAGAACTACTTACTTCAATTTCATATTGCATCAACCGCATACTCGCAATTATCATTGATGATATCGTCGTCACTCGATAATACGATTATATCAGATAGTGAATTCTCAGCGATGGTCAGTATTTTTGATTCCGCGATATCGAAATTAGAGCGACAACATGAGTATAATAACAATGACAACACCGATGGAATCAGAAAACACGAACCCAAAAAACAAAATGATCTCAATAATATCAACATTACCAAATTGTGAATTCTCAGTGATGGTCAGTATTTATGATTCCTCGATACCAAAATTAGAAATAAATCATGAGTATAATGACGACACAGCAGGAATTACTTCAACAAATAGTGGAGAACACGAAACCAGTACAAACGAGTATGATATCAATTACATCAACGGAACCCGAGTTTAGTGTGAATTTCCCCTCTCCGGTTCCTGTGAGTGAAATCGCGCTTGCAAAACTACGAATGTATCACAGTTGGCCTAATATCAGATCGGTAGCATTTGGTAGTCAACAACCAAATAATTCTTTAGTGTTTGCAAATAAGAATAAACCCGACGGAACCCCAGACTGGAACGTTGTTTCAATACCAACAGGGTCATACCAAATCGAACAAATCAATAATGAATTCGCGCGTAGAATAAAATCGATTACTGGAAAAGAATCAAAAATCGCTATAACAGTTCATGAGCCGACACTATCATCCGCAATTGAGATAAGCACAGAAGGATACGTCGTAGATATCTATCAAAGTTCTATTAGAACCGTACTAGGATGGCCTGAAAAACCACCTGAAAAATCCACCACCGACTTAACCACGGATGTACAATCATATCATGAAATCAATCCCAGTTATCAAGATAATTTATCTGATATAAGAAAAGGAAGAATCGCCGATAGATTTATATTCACCAACAAAGACACATTGCAATGGGATTTTATCATTAAAAGAACAACCGACTCATCTGTTACTATTTCATTTACGCTAACTGACGTCCGTGGTTATTTTAATGAGATTAAACAATTATATGACACACAACTAGAACAACTACGGAAAACAAGATCGCAAAAACACGTTGAAATAATAAATCAGCTTATATCGGACATGAAATATATCTATGAACTAATTATTCAAACAAGAATTAATGACAACAGCGACAATAAACAACGATTCCTAACCGATTACAATATCACAGAAGACAATCTGCGTAATTTCAAGTTTCCGAAATACAACGCTGATGAATTAGCAAAAATTGTTAAAACCGATATCAAAGCACTACAAAAATCAGACTCAACTGTCTTCCTCAAACATAATAATGATCCAGATGATGGTGGTAGGCATATCGCTCCGTTCAACGTGAATATTTCAACGGTGATTGCACTTAATTTAGTGTGTGATGTTATCGAAGGAAGCTATCAAATTAATCTCGAACGATCAAATCAAGCTCAGCAAGGATATATTCTTTATTCATTTGCACCAACAGCTCCTCCAGGATTCCTAATTATTGAAAACCCAATTAATCCTGTCTATATGCGATGCCATAATAATTCATTAACCATAATTAATTTCAAACTCACCGACCAGTCAAATAATCTGATTGATTTACAAGAAGAGGTGTTAGCGATTAGTCTGTTTGTGAAATCATAAATGATTTTCGTCCTAAAGACTGGATCAAATATTCGGTTAAAATCATTTTATTATTTTTGTTAACCCAGAACTGAAAACTTTAGCAGCAGAGAGGGTAGATGACAACAAGTTGCGACCAAAATTAACTAAAAAATCGTTTTCATTTTTTTAGTTAAAATGATTTCGTAGGGAGATTTCAATCAATTTTTTTGTCTGAAAACGTTGTAGGGTTCGCCTTTTTTTGGTTAAAATAAGATTATAAGACGGCTCGTTTTAGGATTTCAATCAAATTTTGTCTAAAAACGTTGTAG
Source organism: Unio delphinus (assembly GCA_029339505.1). Lineage (NCBI taxonomy): Eukaryota > Metazoa > Mollusca > Bivalvia > Unionida > Unionidae > Unio > Unio delphinus. The sequence goes on from JAQISU010000162.1 coordinate 7,334,567, forward strand.
GATTCACCCTCTCTGCTGCTACATACGAATTAAATTTTTCCACATCGGCGATGATTTGATTACAAATTTGTGTGGCATCAGCGACGTTTTTTTTTATCTACATGAGTACTACTAATTGCGGTTACAACAGCGCTTAGATGCTTTTCAAATTCGACGTTCAGCGCGGCAAACATTTTAGCGGTCTCCATCGGATTATTTATCAACGCAGTTGTTGCAGGTATAGCATTTCGGTGTTCAACTTCTGAAATAAAATTGTTGAACTGCTCGAGATAAGATAATCGATCCGGTTCAGTATCATACCGTGATAATCTTTTCGTGATGATGGATAATCTTGCCGCGCTGGTTCCGGTGGTAAATCAACAACGGCAACTGTACCAGGTGGGTTTTCAGACCAACCTAACAATGTTCTTATACCGCTGTTATATATATCTACGGAATAATTAGGTGAATTTATTCTTATCGACGTTGACAACAATGGTTCATGTGCGTGTATCTCTATCGGAGATATATCAGGTCCATCTTTAACATCAATTTTATTTGGCCCGGTAATTGCCTCAATTCGTTCTATGATCTCATCGCTGATATCTTCAATGTCATATGCGCCTGTTGGTAACAATATTGAGTGCCATTCAGGATCACCATCAGGGGCGATTCTTATACGAAAAAACAAAACTGTTATTTGGGGGCTTTACACGAAATGGTTCCGCTCGAATATTTGGCCAACTATAATAACAACGTAGTTGTGTCAACGCGATTGCACTTGCTGGTATTGGTGTTTGGAATTCCACCGTAAACTCCGGCGATTTTGTTGTTAGCGAGATTAACGTTGTCGTCGTCCATGCCGTATTTGTTGCAATCCGTTGAAGACTCTGGGGTACTTCATATTGTGTCATTATTGTTATTGTCGCGCTGTATTTCCAATTTCGACATCTCGGAGTTATACAACTGGGTGATCGCGGAAAATTCAACATCGGATATGAATGAATTATCTATCGACAGCGAGATGACATCAAGTACCTCGCTGTAGCGTCGCTGAGTTTTTTCTGAGAACACGATGATAACGTTTAAGTTATCGCGGTGGCGACCGCCACGATTGTTGTTGCCGCGGATATAACAATTGAAACTGCAATCGGAGCCATCATGGTAACCGTCGACAGAATAACTCCGGCGCTGGACATCACACCGGACACCGAGTACACGGTTACATCGATGGCGGTAATTCTTCTGTGGTTTTTTTGTTGATATTTTTATGATAGCGCTCAGAAAGTGATTTCAAGTTCGCGGAAAACTCTTTTACGGTGTCGAATCGATATCGATGCGATAGTGATACCATCTATGTCATTGTTATTTTAAACCCGCTAGTGCTTTCAATTATTCGATTGTGTACTTGGATTTATGGTCGGTGGAGGGAATACCGGATACAAATTCTAGCGTCCAGGGTAGCGACTCCCTAACCATCGACTCGTTGGATATAGTTATATCAATCCTAATAGGGTATTTTATTTGGTTGGGTTTTGATGGCATCATATTGTTTATATACGTCACTGTGTTAACACCGTTTATATACATTGCCGGGCCGACTCCCAAATCAAATTTAAGGCGATGTATTATTGTAAATCGATAATAACCCGGTATGCTACCATATTTGCTGTGAAAATGTAAACTATTTTCATTTCTTTGGATCCAATCAAAGGTTCCACTGGCGACTGTGTATGCGATGTTGTTAACGGTTTTTCCGGGGTGTGGAATTTTTACCTTATTGAATCGTTCGATCATTTTTGAAAAATCATTTTTGATGGCACCAACTGTTATTTTACTTTCATCGATAGCCGCGCTAATTTCAGCGAGGGTCGGGCCTGTCAGAGATGTGATTTCAGACCCGGGTGTTCTCCCCAAAAATGTATTCACGACGTTATTAAGTATTATCTGTTTCAAATTAAACATACTAATATCGTGGAGGGTCAGCGTAGATGTAACCGGGACACCAAAGAAATCAACGACGTCGTTAATGTGAGTATGTTTTCTAATAAACACGCTAATTTTAGCGAGAGTCATACCTGCCACAAGCGGGGTTCCAACAAACTTAATAATAATTTCGTTGGTGGGTTTTTGTACATTTTCAAAGTTTGCTTTTAGTTTAAGAACATCATTGTAAATCTCGAGATAATTTTCCCCGATTTCGCCAAATCTCATTATCCTCGATTCCTCCTTGTTTAAAAAGAACGAAAACAGAAGCCGTTCTTGTCCTCTAATATAAGCTTCGATGTCAGAAAATTTCGTCGTGATCATCTCGGGGACAATAATACCCTCAAAGAACTTATTAACAATATCGTTGGTGGGTTTTTGTACCTTTTCAAAATTTTCTGTTTGTTTAGAAATATCGAGATAATTTGCCTTGATTTCGGGGGCCGTCATTATCCTCCCCTTCTCATTGTTAAAAAAAATAAATTCAGAAGGTCTTTGATTTCAGCGAGAGTCATGCTAACCACAAGCGGAGTTCCAAAGAATTTATGTATGACATTTTTGCGAAAATTATTATAACCTCGTATGTAATCATCAATATCGCGGTCGTGATTGGTAATCGCGTCGGTGATCGTAGACACAAGTGCGCCTGGTTTAAGTCGTCCGTCGCTGGAATATAACGCAATAGAGTTTGCAGCGGCGTAGCGTTGTCGTTTTAAAATGTCGTTCAGGGATACATTACTAGTTTTGTAATTTACCGCCACGATCACGGAATACAACTATTTCGTCGGGATCAACAGCAACGATATTTAACGTTTCAACGATACTGTCTTGAACAGTTTTTATTATATCGGCGCCAGTGATTTTTGAAATCGCATCACGGATAAGTTTTTTTACCATCGCAAATGTGACTTCCGGCCGCCAACGTGATACTGATCGTCCATAAATATATGCCATGTTATATATTCAAATAACGTTTAAGTGATGATTTCATCGCGTACTCATGAACAGCTTTATGAATCGGAAACGAACTTGTTGATATTCCATTTAATGCATTTAAAACCTCATTACCACATATTGGGGGATCTGTTAACGTTTGCGTTGGTAACGTTGAATACCAAATTGGGATATTTGAAATTTTTCAAATTTCAGACACATATTTGACAAATTCACGCGGTGGAGGTAGCCCATACTAATCAAAATAGATAATACACGACGGTGAAATTCCGTAACACGTCCAATGCGTACCTGGTCCGGTGTGATCATCTAGATTAATTATTCCAGTTTCTGGGATTTTTGGTTGTTCCGGTAATTGATCTTTCATGAATACACCTCTAAAATGTTGTACAGGGAGTGTTTGTACGGCGTCAACGAGATCAAAATTAGATAACGGTGTTACGTCAGCACCCTTGTGTATCTGCTTCCTGGTAGTCTTAATCCAGCTCCCTTTTTTTTCGTTTAACGCTGCCACCGGTAACCTTATCAAGAATCTTTTTTGTTCCCCACCCTGCGGCTCCCGATAGCGCCCCAGTTGCAAGTGCCGCAATCGCTGGAATCAAAAAAGAAATATTCCACCAGATTTACTCATATCGGAAATTGCGGCCTTTGAAAATTTCAACTGAGTTCCCTTCCCGGACGCGCGAGCATTATTGAAATGAGCTAGCTGAGTTTTCGTCAACGACAATTTATGAACCCCGGAAGACATTTGTGTAGGAGTCAACGTTATTGTTACGCCACCCGAAATAGAATTCTTTGATTGTAGTTTTTTAATCTGACCAGGCGTTAATGAAACATTAACGTAATTGTATGACATTATTGTAAAATGCGACCATCTAATTGTATACATAAAGGGAAACACTAACCGGGCAATTAAAGATTTTCCACTGGTGCATCAACGACCCGCATTTTTCCACCGCCGCCTTCAAGAATCATAGATTTGTCACAGAGCATAACCGCGATGGCCCTAAACCCCCCTCCATCAATGGCAGCATCGGCAGCAGGATGGGCACCCACACGAGCTTGAAATTTCACATCAACGACGGAATGTTTAGACAAATCAAGATGTGGCAACGAAAAGTAATGAATTGGATATAAATTTTGAAAATCCAACTGAGATATCTGCAAACCAGTATCTACGTTTTGATCTCTTCCCATAAACAACCATAACCGATGATAAAATCGACCAATTCGATTATTACTGTAATCGAGAAAAAGATTTTCAGCCGGTTCTTGCTGATTACTAATTTGCAATGATACCTCAGTGACATCCCATCGGTCAAATATCATATGAGAACGCGTTTGAAGATCGTTACCTTGTGCCCGATTATTATTTTGCAACGCAACAAATACATGTCTTGGCGCTGAAACGTTTTTCGTTAACGCGAGTTTCCAAGTAAATATACCGGAAATCTGCGATGTAGTAGTAGCCGTTGTAACATCGTGCCATGATAACAATGACCTCCCTCCCTGATCCATAAAAGACAACAGCCGAGTTTCAACTGTCAACAATGGAGTCATATATGGCATCCACAGTGATATCTTTGTTAAATTTACAACCCCGTTTGGAACACCAGCACCATGCCATAACGCTAAATTATCATCGCCGGTTCGTTGTAACACACCTGTGTGACTAGCACCAAATATAACTTTTCTGACATCTCTGCAAAATCCAAATATATGCGACAATGGAATTACACATGAAAATCTACCATCCGAGTTTAACATTTTTTTCAGCGTTGCAAAACCAGGGTTATAATTTCCGTTTCCACTTACAACAACAGGGTCAACATCCGCGTCATCATTAGCAGCTGTAACCTTTCTAGGGCCGTCGCAACACAATTGTACGATAATCAGCATGATCATTTTGATCTTTCGCAAACATCATTGAATGGCCAGCCGATTTAATAAAGTCATCGGAATATCTAGCTAACCCGATAACAGTGGTTGCAAAATCAACGTTGTTGTCGTTGGATTCAATTTTAGTGGTACCAATTATATACTGAGCGAAACTAAATAACGCTATTATACCGTTATTAACAGAACCGATCTGTGTAGTACCAAAATCAGCATAAGCGTTACAGTCGCCTTGTGTTAATTGTCCTTCAACTTCAATAAACGCTTCACATGGCAAAAAATACTTAGATGTGTCATCGAATCTAAGTTCAATACGAGACCGTATATTTGGATTCTGGGTGGTATATGAAAAATATTGATAATCTCGTACAGAATTGTTTCTTCGTACAGGGGCATCTACGTCAAAAGCGTCATCGATCTCGTCTTGAAACATTATATTGAACCCGACGATCTAAATCAACAATTTTAGACCAGAACCGACAATTGGATTTAATTCATTTTCAGCCATTTTGTTGACTTCGTTGGCAACTTTCGCCGGCATATCTGCCGTAGATGGCAACTTAACAACGATATCGGGTGTTTTTTTCTTTCTCATCAACGACATAATCTTATTCTTCTCGACGTTATACGCGTGTGTGGTAACATCGGTTGCGGCAGACTTACCAATAACCCCAATAGCCTTTGAAGCTAATTCTCTTCCGATTGGAAGTATTTTTGGAGCAATCCTTGTAAATAGTCCAGTAACAATATCGCCGAGACCACTCCCATATGTCAATTTGTATACAGGTTATCGCGAATTTACAACGTGAACAGTTTTAGCTCGACTCATACTTCGGGTTATTATCATGATATCAAATACTATTATTTCTAAATGGTAACGATCAATCGTTGACGATCAATCACTATGATAACCACCTACGAGTTCATCAACAAAATTACGATACGTTGGCATATCCATAACGCGCCAACGAACTAATCGTTGGCAGATCTCAGTCGCCTCGTTGATCAACTCCGGAGAATTATTTCCAGCTCGCTTTCCTCCCATGAGAATTTATAACCGTAATATATCATCGAATATACTTTTTGAACAGGGTATTTCACCGCGATAACCAGTGCCTATTTTTGTTTTTTCCAACGGTGCAGATAAATCAGCCTCGGCGGTTACTTTTATTTCTGGAATAGATCCACTAGGAGTTAATTGACTGACAAAATACAACGGGGTTAGTTTACTTCGTTTATTCACTGCTTGCCAAAGTCTACTAAGCCCAATATCGTCATTTGGCAGTTTAGATTTTCCTATTCTCGCCAAATATAATTTTTTGTAAGAGCTTTTCTACTACCAATGACATCCTCGTATCCTTTCGCCATAAAGTATTCTCTGTTATTATATGACTCATTGATTTGCTGAGCAAAAATGTTATGATCGTTATATTCCTCACTTTTAACACTCTCTATCACGCTAGGTTTAAATATTATCGCTGGCGTAAGATTTCTTTTATCTTTTCTAGGTGTTTTCGCCGGTATATCACTGACATCAATTTCACCAAATTGTCCCACAACGTCTTCCTGTTGTTGTTGTTGTTGGTGTTGTCGCTGAGCACTTACTATATCACCGGGAATAGTTTTATAAGATATTTTTGTTTGTTTAGCCCGTGAAGCTATCTTAGTGGTATCCGTGGAAATCTTTGCAACTTCTGTACCAACCTGAGCAATCTTTGTACCAAGTTGTTCCGTTGCAACAGTGATTGGTTTAAATAATCGTTCAGTATCGGTAGTAAATTCAACAAGACGTTGTTGTCGAGCTTGTAAATTATCTCGAAAAGCATCTCTAACCGGAATAAATTTCTTAAGTGCGGCCAATCGTTCTATATTTAATCTTGTTATTTGAGCCTCTCCGATATTTGACATTGTATTAAAATCAATGACTTCCAAATTATTGTCGCGACGACGCTATCATTTTTTTTTAACTTTCAGTTACAATCACCGCCATAAATATTATTCACGCGCTAAAAAGTCGACCTGTTCAACCCGTGTAGTATTTTTTTCAAACGATTAATTTTACAATCTGAGACTTCCACGCGGTAATAATGTCATGGTTCCGTTGAGTCGCCCTAAAAATTGGTGGGCTCAGCCACGTTGCTGCTACCATCCGAAGACATACAACTTAATTACAGTAAAAACCATATTGCGCGCGTGTACCATCGTATGCTGTCATATATGGGCCGTGATCAAAATGTTGATACTGGTTTGCAAATATCGCAATATTATTTTAAGGCCTTGTATCCGATCTACTACTTTTCGCTGAAGCGCCTTGATTTAACAAGGCAATCTGTCGTTGATATACACTTCAGAGCTAAGGTCCTTCGTGGCGCTCTCGCTAATTATAGAGCGGTTGCTGTCATTCATAGTGATAAATCAATGCTACTTGAAGGCGATGGCGGACGAATGAGAATCGTTGATGCACCAATGGAAAATATGTAAACGATTCACAATTAGATCAATCGAAAGCATAAATAGTTTTACAAGAAAATGCCATATAGTGTTGTTAGTGTCAAGCTGACTGATGGTCAGGTCAAGAAATTAAAATCAAAACCCGCTAAAGAATGTGGAAAAATCGCTGAGACGTTAAATTTAACAAGTGTTTACCCGAACGAAATAGTTGTATTTCAAGATCGCCAGGGTAAATTGAAATCCAGGAATATATCCGCGGATGAAATTTTGATACAGCAGCACGGCGCCACTGAAAACTCTATTGCGCTGTATTCCAGCGACGGACAACTTAAACCAGGCGCACTTGTGTCTACGGCCGTGATCTAGATGAGTATATACGAGGTTATACTACTTTTAGCAAAAATGTCGTACATAAATTCTTTGGAAGCCTGCTTGTGATTGGCATGACTCTCGCTGAAATTAAAAACCTTCTAACTACATTCTTTTTTAACAAGGAGGCGGTGAGTATGATGAATGAAAATGAAATCAAGGCAAATTTTTTCGATATTTACACGGATATTTCTAAACTAATAGAAAATTTTGAAAAGGTACAAAAACCCACGAACGACGTCGTTAGTAAGTGTTTTGGATCCCCACTTGAGGCAGACTTGACTCTCGCTGAAATTAGCGAGTTTATTATCAGGCATACTCACAATGCCTACGTCGCTAATAATTTCTTCGGCGTCCCTGCTACATCTACGATGACTCTCAACGATATTAATACGTTTATGGTGAGACAAGCAACTCTTAATACAAACGTTGATAAATTTTTTGGGGGAACACCTCTGACAGGCCCGACCCTCGCTGAAATTAAAAGCGCTTTTGACTAACAACAGTTCACCAGCGAAATTGTTAATAAGTTCTTTGAGTACAGTAAACCCCAAGATATCACGACGAACATTTCTGACATCGATACATATATTAGTGACCGGGAACAGCTCGGAATCAGAGCCCTTCTAATTCCATTCTTTTTTTAACACGTGGGAGGGGAGGATGATGACGGCTAGTGAAATCAAGGCAAATTATCTCGATATGTACAGGGATATTTTTGGACTAAAAGAAGATTTTAAAAAGGTACAAAAACTCACTAACGACGTCGTTGGTAAGTTTTTGAGAACATCACTTGTGGCAAGCATGACTCTCGCTTAAATTAAAAAAGCTATTGACGAACAAAAGCCCACAAGAGAAATTGTTAATAAGTTTTTTGAACCTCACTTGTGGCAGACGTGACTCTCGCTGAAATTAAAAAAGCTATTGACGAACAAAAGCCCACCAGAGAAATTGTTAATAAGTTATTTGAGGGCAGTAATAACCCAAGTAATAAGATATCACGATGACATCGACCGATATATTAAAAACCAAGTATGGCATGGATTCGAAAACCTTCTAAGTGTATTCTTTTTTAACAAAAAGGCTGGGAGGATGATGAAATCTACCGAAATCAAGGTAAATTATCTCGAAATTTACAATGATATTCATCTAAAAACTTTCGCTGAATTTAAAAACCTTCTATTTCCATTTTTTTTAACAAAGAGGCGGTGAGGACAATGAATATTGACGAAATCAAGGCAAATTATCTCGATATTTACAATGATATTCTTAAACTAAAAGAAGATTTTAAAAAGGTAAAGATTCCGCATCCACACACAGGCATTAGAAATATCGTGTATACGGCCAGACATGGAATCATGGATTGGACAAGAGACACTTATAATAGAATTACCGTCAATCTCTGGGAGAGGGTCGAGGCGGCGATCAATGGTATCTATAGGCTAACGTGGATCTCTATTCATCAATTTAATATGATCGCGGACGGAAAAACCTACTCTGGTGGCACCGCGACGTTAATTATCGCGAATAGCAGACAAAGCTTTAACTTCGTCGCGGTTGAGAGCTCCACCATTAGATAAAAAATAACCTGGTGTTTAGAACTTGTAGATAATTTTCCGACTGAAATTCTTGTATAAGTCAGCAATTTCCCTTCCACCTAGCCAGCCCCTGGCCCCTTACGATGGCGGACAATTGAAAACACTAGGCGGGTTTAGAATAGTAATGACATAGATGAAATCAATATCCCCAGAGGTATCACAATCGCATCGATATCGATATGATACCGTAAAAGAGTTTTCCGCGAACTTGAAATCACTTTCTGAGCGTTATCGTGAAAAAATAAAAAAATTTCGACGCAGGGAATCAATCATCGACATCACCGTGTACTCGGTGTCCGGTGTGATGGCCAGCGCCGGGGTTATTTTATCGACGGTGACCATGATGGCTCCGATTGCAGTTCCAATCACTATCTCCACGGCAATAACAATTGCGGAAGTCGCCACCGCGAGAACTAAAAAGTTATCATCGTGTTCCCAGAAAAAACTCAGCGATTATACAGCTCGGTACCGGGTGGTATTTGACGCGTACTCGAAATTATCCGAGTTGATCTCGCTGTCGATAGATAATTCGTTCATATCCGATGTTGAATTTTCCACGTTGACCCAGTTGTATAACTCCGCGATGTTGAAATTGGAAATTGAAAACAACGTTAACAATAATGTCACTCGAACTGCTTCAACGAATCGCGGAGAATACCACTCCGATACGAACAAGCATGATATCAATAACATCAACAAACCCACAATTTAGTGTGAACTTCCCTTCTCCGCTGGCGAAATTACGAGTATATCATAGCTGGCCCAATATCAGATCGGTTGCATTTGGCGGTCAGCAACCGAATAACGCACTGGTGTTGTCGTATAAGAATAAACCCGATAGCACCCCAGACTGGAACAATATTCCGTTACTAACTGAGTCGTACCAAATTGAGCAAATCGATGTTGAAATTCAGCTTAGAATAAAATCAATCACTGGAAAAGAATCAAGCCCTGGAAAAGAATCAAGCACTGGAAAAGAATCAAGCATAGCTATTAAAGTTCATGAACCGACGCTCTCGTCGTCGATCGAAATAAACTTCCCTGAGTATGCCGTGGATATCTATAACAGCTCTTTAAGAATAGTGTTAGGATGGCCTGAAAAACCACCCGGAAGCGCTGACTTAACCACAGACGTACAATCATATCATGAAATCAATCCCGAATATCGAGATGATTTATCTGATATAAGAAAAGTAAAAATCCCCGATAGATTCATATTTACCAACAAAAACACGTTGCAATGGGATTTTATTATTAAAAGAACAGATGAGTCAACTGTTACTATTTCATTTACGCTAACTGACATCACTGGTTATTTTAATGAAATTAATCAATTACATGAAACACAACTAAAACAACTACGGCAAACAAAATCGCGAAAACACGTTGAAATATTAAATCGGCTTGTATCTGATATGGAATATATCAATGAACGAATTACTCAAACAATAATTAATGACAACAGCGACAATAAACAACGATTCCTAACCGGTTACAATATCAAAGAAAATTTTAAGTTTCCCGGATATAACGCTGAGGAACTAAAATAATCTGTTAGAAATATTATCAAGGTATTACAAGTACATGATTCAATTATCCTCAAATATAATAATGACCCAGATGGCGGCGGTAGGTATATTGCCGCGCACAATGTAAATATTTCAGCGGTGATTGCGCTCAATTTAGTATGTGATGCAATTGAAGGAAGCTATCAAATAAATCTAGAGCAATCAAATCAAGCTCAGCAAGGATATATTCTTTATTCGTTTGCACCAACAGCTCTTCCAGGATTCCTAATTATTGAACACCCAATTAATCCTGTCTATATGCGAAGCCATAATAATTCGCTGACGAGAATTAATTTCCGACTCACTGACCAATCAAATAATTTTATTGATCTACAAGACGAGGTGTTAGAGATTAGTCTGTTTGTGAAATCATAAATGACTTTCGTCCTCGGACACGATATCGTATCGGACTTGATCAAATATTTGGTTGAAATAAATTATTAACCTGTTGCGATCCCGATGATTCAAAAATCGCTAAGTCTCCGTTTGCTAAATGGAGACATTTTTTTTTTTGTTAAAATATGAGATTCGTAGGAAGGCTCTATTTTTTTGTTTTGTTGGTTCAATAAATTTTGTCGGAAAAATTTGTAGGGTTCGCACCCTCTGCTGCTCCCGGGAAAACTCCCGGGATAAAACTCAACTATATCAACCAAAATAATATTTTCAGGGTCATGTTTCGTGCTTCATAATCCTCCATGGTTATAATCAACGCAGCTTGATTTGACATCTGATAGAATTTCAGCTCTTCTTGGTTTCCACGTGTTTTTCTTTCTCGTAAAACTAGTTGCAACCGACGGAACTGTAAAACAGTTTGTTAATAATTGTTCGTCGTGTTTTGTTGAAAAACTTCTAGCTAGTTTTTCATTTAATTGGGCAGGGCTTCAGTACGGTATAATTCGCTATTTGGTCTTACAAATTGATCGAATTTACCATCTTCGTCTTCAGAACTGTGAAGTAACCACACTGACACAAGATCGTATTGAATTGACTGAGAAATAAAATCAATTAAATTTCCCGTGTAATATTTTACGGTTCTATCCCGTAGATATATTGTTACCGGAGGTGTCCTCGCGTGTTCATCATGGTCAATAATTTTAATTGGAGCTCCTTTTGATTTATATTAAATTCGTGTAATATTTATCTTGTTATTGTCATTATGTTTTTTTTGGAATCTTAATGATGTTTCTAGTTGGGCTTTATCTTGAATCATTGCTCCGTTCTTCCTAACTGTTAATTCCCATTCGTTTATGTTTTTAAGTCTTAGATCCGTCAATTTGTTTCCACGCTACGCATTTGTGAAGTGTTCTATTATTCGTTCAGCTACACAATTCAGCGATTACAGTTTCATTGGTTTTAGTTTTTCAATACTCGGTTTATCATTTAACGAATAGATTCTATAAACAACTGCTGTTACAGGATAAGAGCTTTCGTAATACGGTTTGTCAATCCCAGTCAGAATTCCTGGTTAGGAATCATGACTCACAGTGATAGTTCTTTTAGCTTTAAAAATTGGTTCAAATTTGTCTCGAATAATCCAATTTCCCATTTCTGATCGGATAATGAATTTCACTCTAAAAAATACTTTTTATGGTCAAGATGTGAGATTAACACTGCTGCTCTTTCGTCGTTTATGGTATTATCAACACTACAATCAATTCGAAATGTCGACCAACAGTGAGATGCTCCATCGCATTTGAATTCATTAAAACAATCGCGGATTTTACCTATCATACTTCTATCACTTATTAGACCCTTTGGTACATCTACAGAGACTCTATCGAGATTGAATTTAACATTTTTCCAAGGCGTAATTTTCGATAACCTCTCGAACTCCTCAATATTATAATTAAAACAAGTATTTAGATAAAGAATTTATTATATAATGAATCATTGCAAATGGTTGATGACAGGATCAGTAACCGCATGTAACAAATCATGCAAAAAGGAATTACGTAGATATCATTTACAAAGTGTACGTTGTGGAAGTTGTGACCCCTCCCCTTGCATACAATGTGGGGTAGACGTGCGTCGTAAATCGCAATTATGTCTGAGATGCATTTGTAAGCGATATAGAGAGTTGAAGCGTTATTATGATAAACGAGTCAAAAACTCCATCAATGAACCTGACAAAATCATAAGAACACCTCAAGATTATATTTATAGATTCCAAAGTAATAATTTAAACAAACAATGAATCAGACAAATAGTTTTGATAAAAATGGACCAAGAATTTCAGCCACAGCCCGTGATCAGCAATCATGAGGCATCCAGTGATGGTGTTGTCTGACACCGCAGACTGAAGAACCCAGTCGGTGTTGTGAATAATCATGGATATATTATATTTGGCACCGGAGGGAAAGTATATCTTAATCATCGATTTGCGTTCGTGTGTCTTCATGGATTGATCAAAGATGGTCTTGGTATTGAACACATTGATTCCAATCCTCAGAATAATTCTTTATCGAATCAACAAGCTATTTCTCAGAGTGAGAATTCCAAACGAGGAAGAACAGGTACTTGTAAATCAATTGGGCAGAAACCTATCAAATCATTTAATACAGTAACTAATGAGGAAATAGTATTTCAATCTATGAATAAAACCGAAAGATATTTCAGTATGTGTAGAGACTCAATACGATATGTTGCAGAAAGGGTATAGATCTGCGAATTCCAAAGAGTCTAGACAAAGAATTCAATTTGAATATCTTTAGGCGTGAGTAGGACGGATAAACACCTTACCAAGAACAGAGTTCATATAAAAATACGGGTCAAAATTGACCCCCAATTTTTTTGTTTTTGTAATAGTAATATGTATTATTACCTATGAATTCTGAAAATATCAATAAGATCAAACTAATATTTCTAATATAAAAATCAAGGAATTCATTTATCAGATAAATTAAATTATGATCAAATTCTGTCAGATTTTCAAGATATTAAATACAGCGCTATGAATAATAAATATATCTTACCAAAACAATATGCTTCAATACAAAGAGTATAGAATGAAATTCGTGACTCTCTTGTAATCTGTAATGACGTCAATAAGTTTGTCCCGTTATTCACTGTTGTAGAAAATATCAGCAAAGAATTGTGGCAGCAATATGGCATCAAACGCACAATTAATTTGAGGGTTAAAAAAATAAGAGATATTATCCGCCAAACTGAAAATTTCCCTTTGGTAACCTCAACAAAATAATTTCCAACCAACGATTTGACATGTACGTAATTACTCAGTGAACAGGTATTTGTTAATTACTGAAATATTTCAGCAATTGTTTTATTGATTTTTGGTCATTTTTGGGTGATTTTTAGTCATTTTTGACTGCCTGAGTCGGGTCAAATGGTAGATTTCCCAAGTTATTTCTCTTTGACTTTTTTCACTCAAAATTACTTATGGTGATAATGTCACTGCATTTAGATCGTACATTAATTGGAAATTGCAAATCAATTTCAACAATGGTAAACTAATCACTAAATACTAGATTAACACGCGAACGATTAGTCTCAATTAAGAAATTCATTCCAATCCGTGATTCTGTTAGAGAGAAATTGCAAGCGAGACAGAGTTTGCAGACTCATGTTACTACAGGAACCGATTGTTTAAACCAATAACCACGGCAACTAAAGAGGTAATATTAGCCACTGAAAGAGAAATATACGGAGATATCCCAAAGGAAGGAGAAATAAAAGAAGAGCCTCTTCTTCCTGTACTTGAACAAATAGCAAAAAGATCAGAACAAACAAAAAAATCTTTAAACACACTCCCTGGTGATATAATAGCTGCTGCAATACTTCAAGAACAAAAAGAACGACAACTTCAGGAAGAAGTTGAATGATTAGGTGATATTGATAGTCCCCCACCACCTGAACTGCTTGAACAACAAGGCGCTGTTTCAAACGAATGAGGAGACTATTTATCTGAAAAGATATTTACGGCTGATGCGTTAACGAAAATTTGTTGAATCAGCAGAGACTCTGAATTAGCTGATTTGACTAGAATACATTTTAAAACAAGGAAACAATATATAAAAAATGAATTTGACGACACTATAAAAGACAAAGACACCTGGACAGCAAAAGTATGTTTAGCAAAATACGGTGGAACTAGAATCACACGAAAGAGACATCCTGATTTTCATAATTTGCTAGCTAATGTAAAAGGCTTACCACCACCCCTACCATATACAGCAGACCCAATACCGGATGAAATAGAAATAATCTCAGAAGCTGATTCTTAATATGGTGCAACTGGTATCACTAAAAGATCAAGCGGAAAGGGGTTTTCTCAGAGTGGAGTTTCAGGTAGTGGTCTAATTCGTTGTCCTGGTAAAATTCTGAGCCATATATCACGATTAGAAGTTCTCGTAGGAGGGAAACGAACTGGAAATAATTCACCGGAATTAATTAATGAAGCAGCTGATATTTTATGCGGTTATTTCAAGGCGGCATCATGAATATCAACACATATCGAGATTTCAGTGATGAGTTAGCCAAAACTCTTGGTTATTACAGTGATTAATCACCGAAATTACCAGCAATTTCGACATTAGATAAATATTATTTTAGAAAACACTAGTGTTTTTATAATAAGATGATCATGCACTACAACCATGATAAACCAACCAGCGTCTATGTAGTAAATTCACTATTGCCTGTTTATAGAGCTTACTATGGTGATGGTCTCGGCAATACCATTGAAGGGTTATTTTCAAGAATGGCTCCAAAGGTAGCACCATTAGCAAAACAATTATCAATGAAACCCATTGATGTTATTCGTGACAAGGTTATTAGCGCTGTTGGAGATATTGCCGGGAAAGCATTTTCCGCTGCAAAGGATAAACTAATGAGGTTAGTTCGACGGCGAAGAAAACCAGCAATGGTATCACCGTTACCATCTACACAAGTGATGCCTACAAACGTTAGTAAAATAATAAATAACGCAGTAGATCAGAAATTAGGATCCTTGGTGGCATCCTCATTGAGAGCAAGTGACCAAGATAATATTACCGCAAATATGATAGCGGGAAGTGGCTTAAAACCACGACTGAAACCGCAATTTAGACCACGATACAATCATGATTTAGATCGAGGAATATATAACAAAATATTCAACTAGACACTTGATCCAGCGTTTGATATGGACGCCCATGTGCGTAAAGATGATTCTGTACGCGATTATCAATTTTATTATTATCATGCAGTACAACCAGATCTTCGATCAAGAATTGAACATCAAATTCATGATACGAGTAAATACTACCCGCTGAACCATTTATTGAAGTGGAAGGAGAACTTGTAACAAATGTTTCAGCTAATACACCATACGCAGATGACCAAAATGTACGTGTTGGTTTTGTTAAAAATGGTATTATGGCCTTATTTGAAAGTGCTAGATATATGATTGATGGAAGATACATTGAATCTATTGAACGTGAGGTTGTTGTTGCCACAACAATAGTTGGGTTAGCAAGATATTCTGATGATTATACAAGATCAGCGGGTCCGTCTATGATGTTCGCTAAGGATATTACTGATAACGCTGAAAACATCCAGTATATTAAATTACAGACAACACAAGATACTGCAGATGGTACTAATCAACCAGTTAGTCACGAATACAAAGTAAGACCAGATGCTGATTTTGATATTATAAAAAGTACTAATCTTAATTATAATCTAGGATTTGAAACACGTGTATCAATGTTAAAAACATACCTCGCCAATTTGCATGCGCGATTCCACTGCATCATATTTTCGGATTCTGTAGAAATGTTCGAAAACTTATTGATGGAGCAGAACATACATTAGTACTTGTGAGAAAGGGTGATGATAATGGTGCAATCTGGCACAGTGCTAGTGTTGATCCTGGTAAAGTCATTTTAAAAAAACTATCACTGTGGATGCCAGTAATGACTCCATCAATCACAACAGAAGAGCGATTACTATCATTTATAGATCATGGAGGGAAATCATTACTATGTTGGCTATCAACAACAACAGATACCATGGATTATAATATTGATGGTACATTTACATGGCACCTGGCATCAAAACAAGGTGTTTCAGCCCCACGTCATATATTTGTTGCGCTACAGAATACTGCACAATTAAACAATAAAGAACAGAGCCATATGATATTTGATCAAATTGAATGTAATGAAGTCTCACTGAGAATAAACGGGTAACAGGAACCATCCGAGGATATTCTACTTGATTACAATACCAACCAAATAGCACGTGCATATCATCGTCTGTTGTCATATATGGGACGCGATGAAAATGTCGATACTGGTCTGCACATATCACAGTTGGATTTTAAAAATCTATATCCGATTTATTACTTTTCGCTGGAACATCTTGATTAAACATAGCAATCTATTGTTGATATACACTTTAGAGCTCGTGTAACCCGTCTTGCTGATATTGCTAATTATAGAGCAGTTGCTGTCATTCTCAGCGACAAATCAATGGTACTCGAAGGTGTTGGTGGACGAATGAGGGTAATTGATGCCCCGGTGGAAAATCTATAATGTAACAACGAGATCAATTTATTAATAATATAATGTCATACAGTCATATTAGTGTTACGTTAACTCCCGGTCAGATTAGAAAAATTTCAATCAGAATCAACTATAAAATGTGGAACCACGAGACAGCTGAAACACAATTTCAGATGTCTGGTGGTCAAAATAAGTTGTAGCAGCAGAAGGGGCGAATCAGACAACATTTTTAGACAAGTTTTCACTAAAATCACGCTTAAAAACAATGAAACCAGTGACATCAGGCCCCAATGTGTGTGTGAATCTGATATCGTTTCATGGATTAGGTCCCAAAAAAAATATGAAAAAATCAATGAAATTAATGAAATCCTCCATCGATTTTTGGGAAAAGGGACTACAACGTCGTTGTCACTCACCCTCTCTGCTGCTAGAACTTTCAGTTGGGGTTAACCGAATATTTGATCCAGTCCGATACGATATCGTGTTCGAGGGTCATGTAAATCACTACGATTTTACAAATAGACTAATTTGTAAAACCTCCTCTTGTAAATCAATCAGATTATTAGACTGGTCAGTGAGTTTGAAATTAATTCTGGTTAATGAATTATTATGACATCGCATATAGACTGGATTCAGCGGGGACTCAATTATTAAAAACCCTGGAGGAGCTGTTGGTGCAAATGAATACAAAATATATCCCTGCTGAGCTTGATTTGATCGTTCTAAATTTATTTGATAGCTTCCTTCGATCACATCACATACTAAATTGAGCGCAATCACCGTTGAAATATTCACATTGAACGGAGCAATATGCCTGCCACCACCATCTGGGTCATTATTGTGTGTCAGGATAGTTGTTTGTGGATGTGATGGTGTTTTTTTCCACGTATCATGGATTTTTTGAAACCTTCATCGATGGCATCATCGAGAGATTTTTGTAGTTCTAAGAGGTTATATCCTGGTAGTTTGAATGTTTGGATATCTCCTATGCGGATCTTATAGTCTATTGCAAATAAATCTCTTGTTTTAGGACTACTGTCACCTAATGCCTCTTGAATAATTTGTGAATGAAATGTTTCCATGTCATTGATGATTTTGTTACATGTTTCTACGACACTGAGAACTTCATCTCGGGTGAGAGTGCCGGATCTAAGGGATATAAACAACAACGAAATATCGTTATTAAAAGCTGTGAAATTTTCAGTGATTTTATCCCGGTTAGCAAGATGATGAATAAGTCGTATTTTTTCATCATATTCTACTCTAATGAAAAAATACGACTTATCATAATATCTATAGCTTTTTATTGGATTATCAGATTTTATCCTGTCTGTGATATAATCGTTTTTTTTGGTTCTGGTAAATCAACGGTTTTTCCCCCGGGTGGTAATTCAGGCCATCCTAGTACGGTTCTAATAGAACTCTGATAGATATCTACGACGTATCCTTCTGTGCTTATTTCAATGGCAGATGATAGTGTCGGCACATGAACTGTTATAGCTATTTTTGACTCTACTCCAGTAATCGATTTTATTCTACGCGCGAATTCATCATTGATTTGTTCAATTTGATATGATCCGGTTGGTATGGAAACAACATTCCAGTCTGGGGTACCGTCGGGTTTATTCTTATTTGCAAATACCAAGGAATTATTCGGTTGTTGACCACCAAATGATTTTGACCTAATGTTTGGCCAACTGTGGTATACTCGTAATTTTGCTAGAGCTATCTCCTTTACGTGGACTGGGATAGGGAAATTCACACTGAATTCTGGATTAGTTGAGGTTATTGAGATCATGCTTGTTTGTACTGGGTTTGTGTTCTCCACTATTTGTTGAAGTAATTCCATCTGTGTTGTCATTGTTATTATACTCATGTTTTTGTATTTCTAATTTTGACATCGCAGAATCATATATATCTACCATCGCTGAAAACTCACTCTCTGATATAATTGTATCATCGAGCGATGACGATATCAATGAGGATAATTGCGAGTATGCAGTGGACACAACATGAAATTGAATTATGTAGTCTTGTAGTTTCCGTTGGCTGCATGAGGATATTTTTTTTGTGATTATTGAAATAATTCCAGCGATTGTTGTTGCCGCAGAAATGCAAATTGGAACAGCTATCGGAGCCATCATTGTCACTGAAGACAGTATAATACCGGCTCCGGTGATTACACCACTCACTGAATACACAGTAACATCAATTGCGGTAATTCTCCTGCGATATTTTTTAATTTTCATTGCATACTCCTCAGACAGGGTTTTGAGTCTAGTTTGATATTCTCTGACCTGATCATAGCGATATTGCGATGATGAAATCATTTTTTATTTTAACAACGCTAGCGTTTTCAATTGTGAAATCCTTTCAATTTATTTACTTAAATCCGCTACGAATTCCACATACCATGTTGTTGAAACCCTAGCCAAAGTTTCATCAGTAGATGTTATAGTGAACTTTTCATTTGTACCCTTGTCGATGATCGTTGAAATTGTATTATTGACCCCAGATGAACTGGACGATGAAATATTAAATTGAGACAATGGTGTTACTAGTGTTAATCGATAAATACCCTTAACGGTTGCAGTGATATCTAATGTGTTGTTTGTAGGTGACCACTCAAATGATCCGTGTTGGATTGTATATACTATGTTGTTAGTTTTCTCATGAGGAATTTTTGTTTTTTCAATAACTGTTATCATCCTCGAAAAATCACCTTTGACGGCTTCGATGAAGTTTTTCGTCTCATCGATGGATTTTTTAATATCAGGGAGTTTTAGTTCAATTTTATCGAATGTAGTTCCAATAAATTTATCAATGATATTTCTACGAAATGCGGTAAACTGTTTTATGTGTTCTTCAATTCTAGATTCAAGTGTTGTAAGTACAACCACAGAATTGTTTAACTCATCGTTGAGAATGTTTAATCGATCTGTAATCGTCGAAACGAGTACACCCGGTTTGAGTTTACCCTGATCGGAAAATAACGCAACGGTGTTCTCGATTGCGTTTTGTTGTTTAACTAAAATATCATCCAGAGAAATATTACTGGTTTTCAATTTACCCTGATCGGAAAATAACGCAACGGTGTTCTCGATTGCGTTTTGTTGTTTAACTAAAATATCATCCAGAGAAATATTACTAGATTTCAATTTACCCTGGCGATCTTGAAATACAACTATTTCATTGGGTTCAACACTTTCTAAATTCAACGTCTCAGCTATTTCATCTTTAATTTTTTTTGTTATATCCTTGATAGAATCAGGGGTTGCAGTGCCATCGGGTTTGGGTTTCAAAGATCTCCCCCAGATATCAATCATGTTATTGTAAAACTCTTTCTCTCTCTAAAAAGCGATTGCTGGTGTAGTCATTTACGACAATATGAGGTGGTTTTCTAGATGCTGAAATAGCGTCAAGGACATTTAATACTTCACTGCCGCATATTGGTGGGTCATTGATTTGTTGTGTTGGTAGCGTAGAATACCAAGTCTTCATTGGAAATTGTTTTATGTAACGCATAAATTCTTTTGGTGGGGCTAATCCATATGAATCAAAATAGACAATCCCACGTGGATCAATAGCGTATGCAACCCAGTGAGTTCCAGGTCCGGTGCTGTTATCGAGATTAATAATACCTGTTTCAGTTTTGTTTGGTTGATGTGCTAATTGATCTTTCATAAAAACACCTCTGAAATTTTGAATCACTAGTTTTTTAGCAGCATCCATTAAATCAAAATTGGACATTGGAACCATCGAAGATTTCTGAATTAATAAACCGTTCCTGGTAGTCTCAGGCCTGATCCGTGAACGGATCTCCCGCTGTACCATGAATACGGGGTTCCTGGTAGTCTTAGACCCTTTCCGCTGTACCATGAATACGGGGTTCCTGGTAGTCTTAGACCCAATCCGTGAACGGATCGTCCCTTTTTTTTATATCCTTGTCCAGCTGCCTTTTTCAACGCCATTCCTGCTGCAGTACCAACGGCTCCTAACGCCGCTGCTTTAGCCATCGCTAGGGCTGCTGCTGCAATCAATGCTGGTATTGCAGCTAACAATGGAAATATACCACCTGATTTTATCATATTTTTAATAGCAGCGCAGAAAGAGTAATCTGAACCCCTTTTTTATCCTTGAAAGCATCATTGAAATGTTTCACCCGAAGAGTTGTCAGCGATAGTTTATTTGCACCACCAGTCATTTGATTAGGTTTCAACGTGATTGTGGTTCCACATTTTTTAGCCGATTCTGATTGCAATTTTTTGATTTGACCAGGAGTTAACGCAACACTAATAACACAATATGACATTATACATAATAGATTGATTCTAATTCAATGAAAAATCGAGAAAAATCGTTCAAAGATTTTCTACTGGGGCATCTACCACTCTCATTCTTCCACCAACACCTTCGAGTAGCATTGATTTATCACTGAGAATGACAGCAACCGCTCTATAATCAGCAATAACACCACGAGTCACATTAGCTCTAAAGTGTATATCAACAACTGACTGTCTTGTCAAATCGAGATGTTCCAGTGAGAAGTAATAGATCGGATACAGATTTTTAAAATCATATTGTGATATTTGCAAACCAGTATCCACATTTTGATCGCGTGCCATAAATGACAACAGACGATGATAAACTCGTGCAATATGATTTTCTGTGTAATTAAGTTGTATATCCTCGGATGGTTCCTGCTGGCCGTTTATTCTCAGTGAGACGTCTTTCACACCTAATTGATCAAATATCATATGACTGGAGAGTTGATTGCCAACTCGTGTGGTATCCTGTAACGCTACGAATATATGACGTGGCGCAGAAACGCCTTGATTTGATGCTAGGTTCCAAGTGAATAACCCGTTGATATTTGATTGCTTCACATCTGTACTCACGGTTAGCCAACTCAACAACGACTTTCCTCCTTGATCCATAAATGATAGTAATCGTTCTTCTGCGGTGATTGCTGGAGTCAACACTGGCATCCACAATGATATTTTTGTTAAATTGACTCTACCGGCATCAGCATTGGCGGCTGCATCATTTGCTGGAATCCTCCAAATTGCATCATTATCATCACTTTTTCGTACAAGCGATACTGTATGCTTCGCCCCGTAGACAACTTTTCTGACGTTTCTACAGAATCCAAATATGTGATGCAGTGGAATCGCGCATGAAAATGATTTACGCTCTCCTTGCAAAATTGCGTTTCGTGTTGCGGCTCCTAGATTGAAATTAACGTCGTTGTTTATAATCATATTCTCGACATCAGAATCACTATTATCACGTTTTTTTGGTCGTCTTACAACAAATTGATTTCCACCAGCGGTATTCTTACCATCTTTTGCAAACATCATAGAGGGTCCTGCTGATCTTGTATAATCATCAGAATATCTCGCTAACCCGATTATTGTTGTAGCCACATCAACATCACGATCTATGGACTCAATTTCTTTTCCATCAATGAGATATCAAGCACTCTCAAATAGCGCCATAATACCATTATTGACAAAACCGACTTGAGTACCAGCTGGATACGGTGCTGGTACAGCAGTAGTATCAGCAGCTGTTACAATTTCTCCTTCTACTTCAATAAATGCTTCACAGCGTAAAAAGTATTTACTGGTATCATGGACTTGAAGATCAATTCTTGCTCGACTATTTGAGTTTATGGCATGATAGGCGTAATATTGATAATCGCGTACAGAATCATTCTTGGGGACTGGGGCATCTATATCAAATGCTGGATCAGGTGACCTTTTGAACATTTTATTCTATTTATCAGAGTCTAAATAGTGAAATCGTAAACGATTTTTCCATTTTCATCGTCGTAGTTTTTTAAAGCCACTTCCTGCTATCATGTTTGCAATATTGTTTTGGTCCCCTTGATTTACCATCGACGCTAGTTTTTCATCTACTGCATTATTTATAATTTTACTAACACTTGCAGGCATTTCTTCTGTAGACGGTAACGGATTCTTTTTTCGTGATTTTACTAATGATGTTATTTTATCCTTCGCAGTTGAAAACGCTTTCCTGTCAAGATCTCCAACAGTACTAATACCCTTATCACGAATAACATCAATGGCTTTCATTGATAATTGTTTAGCTAACGGCATCACTTTTGGAGCCATTCTTGAAAAGAATCCTAAAATGGTATTGCCGAGGCCATCTCCATAGTATGCTTTATAAACTGGAAACCGTGAATTAACTACATAGACGAGGGTTGGTTTATCATGATTGTAATGTATGATCATTATTATAAAAACAATAGTGTTTTCAATTGTTATTTAATCACTATGATACCCATTTGCTAACTCGTCAATGAAATCTCGATATGTTTTGATATCCATGATACCGCCGGCAAATAACCGTCTACAGATATCAGCTGCTTCATTAATTATTTCTGGAGAGTTATTTCCAGCTCGGAACCCTCCTACAAGAACATCTAATCGTGATATATCATTGATAACACTATCAGGACAAGTGTTTCCAATCCTTGGATTTTGCAGTCCACTTCCGCTATAACCAGCTGCTTCATCTAGTTTTTCTAAATTCGTTTCTTGTAAATAATCATCATCATCATCATCATCAGGTGGTAGTTGTTGTTTTTTAGGAGAGAAAGATATTTTCTTTGAAGGCTGCTGTCGCCGCTTTTGCAATTTTGGTTGTTTAAACACTTCGTATTGATTATACACGTGATCCACCGCATCGATATATTCGATGTATGATGCACTATCTGTCTTAATTTGACTTTTTTAGTTTTGATTTGATAAAATATATCAGCCCAATGAGTGAAATTCTTAACAAACTTATGATGTTCTGGTTTCAACCATTTTTTTCTGTTTTCATAAGACGTAACAACAAGCTCAGGAATTTTTGTTGGGTCAGTCTTATCAATTGCTGCTAACCCTTCCTCGTTAAATCTCACGCGTAAATCATCTACTGTTCTCTTTGATTCCATTTGTTTTGTTTGTTCAGTTTTCGCTGCTATTTTTTCGAGTTCACGAATAACAGATTTTCCCGTCTCGGGACCATCTGCCAGTATAGCACGCTCTACCCCTTTCGTTGCTGTGGTTACTGGTTTAAACAACTCTTCAGACCCCAAAGCAAAATCAGTTTGTAAACTCTGTCGTTGTTGCAGTTTACTTCTTACAGAGTCACGAATTGGTACAAATCTCTTAATTGCATATAATCGTTCACGAGCCAATCGGGTTGTTAATGCCTCATTGACCATTATTTGAAATCAGAAACCATTTTTCAATTGCAAAACACTTGACATGTCAGATGATTTTTGATACGGTCATGGAAGTGTTATTTCATCGTGAGACACCTTCTATCAGTGATGGAGAAAGTGTCATAATTGTATATAAAATAAATAATACTGACAGTTTCTCCACTTTTTTGACATGTCGGATGATTTTTGATACGGTCATGGAAGTGCTATTTGATTGTTTTAACGGCTCTATCAATGATGGAGCAAGTCACATAATTGTATATAAAATAAATAATACTGTGAGTTGCTCCATTCTATTTTGATCAATCTGACATATCGTCCATCGATTTTTGACATACCCTTTGAGGGTCGGCTAAAAAAAATGAGGGTCGGAATGATAAATGGTCAGGCAATCAATGGTCGGGTAATCAATTTTCCTGAATTAATGCTCGTAGGTTTCTAATTTTAGAGTTGATTTCTTTTTTCAATTCGTATTCGTACCCCAATTCTTTTCGTATTCCCTCTACGATAGTATACAACGGAACGAACACACTGATGTAACTGGAAAATGAAAGAGAGTCTTTAATAGAATTCTGAATTCTTTTGATGAGTGCATACTTCTTGGGTAGCATATATTTGTTAGTGCTAACCCCGTATTCTATATCCTGAAAATCAGACACAATTTGATCAGGATTAAACCCATCTGATAGTTTGATATCCTGATTTTTCAATTTTGCTATTTCAACTATGATGCTATTCATGTTTTCAGAATTCATTATTCTATAAGAATGACATATCTCTAATTGGAAATTATGACGCATTAGACATAACTAAATTGAACTTTTTGTCCGTTCTTTTTTTAAATAGCCGTCTTGGTTATCCCCTCTGCAACGAATCGTACTGAAGTTCTACAAATATTGAAATACTTACCGGCTTCATATAATGATTGAAATATTTTCTCTTCGTTAGTTATTGTATTCAAAGATTTCACTGGTCTCGCTTTTGAACAAGTGTCAGTCCTTCCTCGTTTGGAATTCTCACTCTGTGTGATTGCTTGCAGATTGGATAAAGAATTGTTCCTTGGATTAGAATCAATGTGATCAATAACAAAACCATCTTTGATCAATCCATTAAAACATTCAAATACGAAACGATGATTGCGAAATGTCTTCCTTCCAACATTAAACACCAAATACCCCATACCATTATCCCACCCAATTGGGTTCTTCAGTCTACAGTGTCTTACAACACCATTACTGGATGCTTCGTAATTTTTAATCACTGGGTGTAGTCTGAATTCTTGGGTCATTATATACTACACTATTTGTCTAATTCAATGACTGACCCATTTTGCAGTGATTGATTATACATAAATCTTTCATTTAGACACCTGTTTTATATATAGCATGAAGGAGTTCAAGAGATTGACTTCGAAAAATGCTAAATTCAATACCGATAGAGAGTTCAAGAGATTATTGAAAATCAATCCTAGATTTAATATCGATAGACCCAAAAAACGTATAGTAGACGGAAACATGAAAGAGTTTAAGAGATTATTGAAAATCAATCCTAGATTTAATCGCGATAGACCCAAAAAACGTCCAATAGACGGAAACAAACGTAACAAACGTCCAAGAGACGGAAACATGAAGGAGTTTAAGAGATTATTGAAAATCAATCGTAGATTTAATATCGATAAACCCAAAAAACGTAACAAACGTCCAAGAGACGGAAACATGAAAGATTTTATGAGATTATTGAAAATCAATCCTAGATTTAATCGCGATAGACCAAAAAAACGTAACAAACGTCCAAGAGACGGAAACATGAGATCACCATGGAACGATGCTCAATTCAATCTTGATATAGTTTCTAATACACCCAAGAATAAAATTCTTGATAAACCCATCAGAGACTGTTTTAATGAATTCAAGCGTGATGGAGCATCTTATTGTTGGTCAACATTTCGAATTGATGGTGTTGTTGACGCTACCATGAATGATGAAACAGCAGCAGTGATCATTTCACGTGTTGGGGAAAAAAGTCATTTTTTCCGAATCAAATTCATTATCCGTGAGGATGGCAAATGGATTATTAGGGATAAATTTGAACCCATTCTCAGGGGCAAAAAAACTGTCACCGTGAATCAGGATTCAAAACCAGGAATTTTGACTGGAATTGATAAACCCTACTACGAAAGATCTTATCCTGTCACAGCAGTTGTTTACGGGATCTATCCGCTCAATGAAAAACCTGATATTTCAAAACTAGCACCCATGAAATATTCGACAGGCCTCAATTGTGTAGCAGAACGAATAATAGAGGACTTCACAAATGCGTCCCGGGGAAATAAACTAACTGATCTAAGACGAAAAAAAATAACCGAGTGGGAATTCACGGTAAAAGAGCATGGGGCAACAATTCAGGATATAACTAAATTAGAAAAATCATTAAGATTTCCAATATCGGTAAGGACAATCACCGGAGAAGTATTATACGAATCGAAATATAAATCACAGGGAACCCCCATTGAAATTATTGATCATAACACACACGCGTGGTCATCTGCAGTAACAATATTCCCACGGGATAGAACCGTAAAATATCTACCCCAAACCAAAGAGTTTTTTTTCAGAGCAGAAATTATTTGATGCTATTTACCATTTGAGTAAAAACGATCCCGTGTCAATGTGGCTATTTCATAGTAATTCAGACGAAGAATGCAAATTTGATCAGTTTGTAAGGACTAACGGAGAATTATACCGTACTGAAGAGCTGCAGAATCAAATGAAACAACTAGCTAGTGAGTTTTCTGGGGACGGAGAAGACAACGATCAATTATTAGCAAACTGTCTCACAGTACCATCCATTGCAGCACATTTTGCTAGAAAGAAAAACGCGTGGAAACCAACACGAAGTAAGTTCATATCAGAGGTCAAATAGTCCTGTCTTGAATACAGCCACGGCGGATTATGGAACACAAAATACACCGCTGATACCGTTATTTCAGTTGATATGATTGCGTGTTATCCAGGAAGTTTTCTTGGGTATGGAGAATGCGAGAAATATTTTAAACGATTTGGACACCCCACACACGAAATGACCCGTGTTGCTATTAATGGACCACTTCCTGATTTTGATTTAACCGGATTCGCTTGTGTAGTATCATTTGAAATGGCTGAAGGACTTCATCCGTGTAGTTATCTTTGGATTGGTAAACACATGTCTGAAAAACACTGGATACCAATAGTGTTATTACGGTATATGCTTGATTGTAAGATGTTAAAATCATTAATTGTCAGTGAAGCAATTATATCCTATCGAGCACAGAAATCAGTCTGGTTACCCCAACCTGATCTAGAAAAAATAATTAGCGAAGAGCGAAAACTGTTTCCTGATTTTAATGAACAACAAATCATGGAATGGTCCCAACAGTTATTTGAAATCAGAAACAATGAAGCAAAAAATCTTGGACGAAGAATAATCGGTAAATTTGCCCAAGGTGGCAAAGATGATAATACGAAATATTCTTCACGATTGATTATAGACAACGCTGAATACGATTTTGTAATCGCGGATCTAACGAATAGGGGCCTATATGTCAATCGTAAGGACGCATTTATGTCCGATGGAACCAAATTGGGTACAATTGTTACCTAAAATGATGGATACCATCCGCAGTACACACACTTAAGAGCTTCTATGCTCGGTTATGCTTCTATCAATCTGTTTTCAATGATCAATAGATTTCCTACCACCGCAGTTAGAGTTGCTACTGATTCATTTTACATAAATAGCAAAATGGCTGATTTTAAGGCTACTGGCAACGAGAAATGGGGATCATGGAGAATTAAGAAAGAAATGATTCATGATTATATTCAATCAGCAGATGTTACCATTGAAAATAATTACTTAGAAAGCAATCAGTGTTCAGAATTTTCTAGTGCACCACCGATTTCTGATCCAATATGCCTGTATAAAACAGTTTATTTAAACGGTTGTGGCGGGTCAGGAAAAACAACCCGGGCAATTGAGTTATTCCGTGGGAAAAATCCTACGGATTTCACAAAAATGATTGTGCTAACACCAACTCATAGACTTGCAAGAGAAATGATAGAGAGGGGTAAATGCCTGCACTTATCACAGCTATTTCCGATGGAAGGGAGATAAATGGACTCCTGAGCGCATGGGAGAGAAATTTATTCCTGAAATTATCATTTGGGATGAAATAGACACAGTGTCAGAAGATGTCATAAAAATATTTCTTGAGTGGTTGTTATTGAAGAATACAAAAGTCGTCAGGTGCGGTGATCACGGCCAACCACCACCATTTGTCGGTGCATCCCCCCATGAATGGCTAAAGGGTTTTGTAGACTATTATGAAGAAATTGATACCGATCATAGATCACTTGATAATGAATTAAAAGAATTTAAGAAACTAATTAGATTACAACCGGATAAAATCCAGTGTGAAATAGCCCGTGAAATAATTTCTGAAACTCCCATGAATGAGTTTTGGGAAGCGTGGAGACCAAATGATTTAATCATTGCAAGTAGAAAAATAGTCAGGGACACACTTCAGATGAAGTTATTTGAATTGCATAAACAAAAATTTGCAACACTTCCAGTGCCCCTCTGTTATAGGCCATCGGATACACGAAAACAGAACATCGAAGTTGATATTCCAGGCCTGACAGAGTCAGGGCGTGAAAAGAAGATTCTCGTATTAAATGATATTGTGCTGGTTGATATCAATGTTGTTGAAGATGCATTGCGTGCTAATAAATCCCCATGGACGCTAGGTTATGCAGCAACAATACACTCTTCACAGGGATTGACTATATCGGATACAATTGTTTGGATGGTAGATAATCGCATAGAATGGTCGAATTTAGTCTATCTCGCAGTGTCTAGAGTACGAAAAATAAATCAACTTCGAAGAATTGTCCTGACAGAGTCAGGCGATGATGAAATCATTGGTGGCGATGATGAAATCATTGGCGATGATAATGATATTATTGATAAAAAACTCTCCGGTTACAAACAACAAGACAAAAAAAACAACGAGAATTTGATATTGATGCTGAATTAATAATCACTTTGAAGAAACAACAGAATAATCACTGCGCAAGTTGCAATTGTATAATGCGTTGGCAGTATTCGGATAAGGATCCTCGCCAATTCACCGTAGACAGAAAAAATAGCAATCTCGGTCATGTCAGAAATAATGTGATGTTGACTTGTCTTGAGTGTAATAGACGCAAGGGTGCTAGTTAAGACCATGGGGTGGCAATTGAGTATCCTCGAGTTTCACTTGTAATTGTTGTCTAGTAAAACCCCGTTGAGGGGCAGTTGAATCCAGTTTATAGATTGGAGGTCTACCCGTAGATCGTGTTATACTAGATATCTTATGCGTAGTGAGGCTCCAAATAGGATCAGTAGCCCTTTTTGTGCCACCCTCAAGCTCTCCTGGTTCGTATAAGTACCTCACAATGACACTACTACCAAAATTGGTTGGGAAACGCTAAAATCCTTTTGTGGTTTTTCAGGTATCGACTTCTTTTTAATCGCGTTGATAGGTTTCATGTTGATGGTTCTAGTAATCTCGTCATTCAGTGCGGTAACTACACCTGGTAATCTCTTAACCCATTCACGGGATCTTTTTTCTTGGATGAATTCTTTTGCATATTGATATCCAAATAACCGCTCAGCAAGGGTTTTATTAAACCGTTCTACAATGGCCTGATCACGATGCAGTGCAGTATGCCCTCGTCTGATAGCGACATTGTGATATTTCATTGTAGATAACGCTGCACCCTGAAATTCCTTGCCCGGGTCAACTTGTAACAGATTTGGCCAGTGCAGAGGACTCCTTCGATAAATCCTTTCAAATGCAGAAGCCACTTCAGTGGCCGATTTTGTTTTTAACGGTTCTGCTTCTTTGTATCAACTTGCAATATCAACTACAGTTAACGCATATTTGTAACCACGATCATGTGGCAGAAATAATATATCAGCCTGATGAACTTCATTGGGTCCGGTTACATCAAAATGCGAGAATTGAATTTGTTTAGGCGGTGGTAGATAAATTTGCCATAGTGCCTGTTTGGATAACCAATGAGCCGCAGTGTTTTTTTTTCACTTTTGCGGCGCTAGCGAGTTTACTGATTGCAGCGTTACCCTTCCAGTATCCTCTTGGGGAATAATAAATAGATTCCAAGTTGTAATTAATTACCAGCACCTAACATCAATTTGCTATTCATTGCCGATTTTATCAAAAATGAAGCCAATTTTTCTTTAAAGGATTTATCAGGAATGGCATTCAACGCATGAATTAATTTCACATCTGCTAGATGCCTGTGTTGCAAATTGCTGCTTTTATAAGCAACATCATGAAGGTGACAGGCCTTATCAATAGCGTTTATTGGTTCCTCATCGGGTCGGGGCTGATTTTGATCATTGAGTCTGATATCAAGTCTTGTTCCCGGTCCACAATAACTATACCCTGGAAGGTGTTTTTCTCCGGGGTATTGCCCCCATGGGGTTCCAGGGAGTTTTGCTAATTTGGCAGCGATATCACCTCCTCGTTTTTTTTTAAAGGTTCCTTGGGCTCTTTGGGTTTAGAAACAAATCTAAATTTCTTTGTACTACACTGTACGCATTTACCAGAAAGCGCTGATCGGTTATTTTTAGTTGTAATCGTCGTCAAGTCATCTGTGCCAGTACGCGCCTTACACTTCACGCAATATAGATCCATAATTTATGTATAGGGATATGAATATAATTGATTTTTCAGCGACTAAAACAAGAGAACCAGTGAAGCATCATGCAGCGCTACCAAACTCTATCCGCGCAATTATAATCGGGCCATCTGGATCCGGTAAAACGCAATTGTTGCTCAATTTAATAATGAGATGGATGAAGCGGGATAAGTTGTATTTAATTGCCCCTAGCGTAGATGATCAACGATGCTATGAAGTGCTAAAAGATTTTAATGAAAACGCTTCAGAGATTGCTGACGAGGATGTTATTGAATTTATAACCGATATTGACGAGGCGCCATCCGTGAATGACCTCGATGGAAGTATCAACAATTTAGTTGTATACGATGATGTCATGTTAGATAAACAAAAAAATCCTTCTAGAATATTTTACCGAGGCAGGCATAAAAACACTGTTGTGATCTATGTCACTCAACGCTACACACAAATACCAAAAGTGATTAGAGATAACTGTAATATGCTTGCTGTATTCAACGGCGTTGATACACATACGCTACGAAATATTTGGCAGACATGGTGTTCTGATATGGACTTCAATCAATTTAGAAATTTCTTTAGTCATGCTCTGTCTGCCCCACACGGATTTGTAACAATAAATTTATGACCCTCGAACACGATATCGTATCGGACTGGATCAAATATTCGGTTAACCCCAACTGAAAGTTCTAGCAGCAGAGAGGGTGAGTGACAACGACGTTGTAGTCCCTTTTCCCAAAAATCGATGGAGGATTTCATTAATTTCATTGATTTTTTCATATTTTTTTTTTGGACCTAATCCATGAAACGATATCAGATTCACACACACATTGGGGCCTGATGTCACTGGTTTCATTGTTTTTAAGCGTGATTTTAGTGAAAACTTGTCTAAAAATGTTGTCTGATTCGCCCCTTCTGCTGCTGTTGTCACTGACAACTCGTCAAATAAATCATTTCAATGATGATTTCAAAGATAAATAAAGGCGTTCAGATTACACTCTCTGCAGCTGCAATCGAAAACATGATAAAATCAGGTGGTATATTTCCACTGTTGGCTACGATTCCAGCATTAATTCCGGCAGCAGCACCAGTCTTAGATATATCGGAAGAGTTAGGAGCTGTTGGTACCGCGGCAGGGATGGCACTAAAGAAAGCAACTGGACAGGGATACAAAAAGGGAAAGGGTATAAATTACCCGGAACCCCGTATTCATGATACAGCGGAAAAGGTCTGAGACTGGGAACAGTTTATTATCACCGATGTCATATTTTGATTTACTCGATGCTGCTAAAACACTATAAGTAAAAAACTTCAGCAGCAGAGAGGGTGAACCCTACAACCTTATAGAGACATCGATTCGATGATCTAAGGCTTGTACTAAATAGTAAAAAAATGGCGTCTATTCGATAAAATAAGATTTCCCTTTATACGCCAACATCGTTGTAATTCACTCTCTCTACTGCTAAAGCTTTCAGTTCTGGGTTAACCAAATATTTGATCCAGTCCGATAAGATATCGTGTTCGAGGATCATGTAAATTTATTGTTACAAATCCGTACGGGGTTGACTGATCGTTACTAAAGAAATTTCTAAATTGATTGAAGTCCATATCAGAACACCATGTCTGCCAAATATTTCGTAGCGTATGAGTATCAACGCCGTTGAATACAGCAAGAATATTACAGTTATCTCCAATCACTTTTGGAATCTGTGTGTAGCGTTGAGTGACATATATCACGTCAGTGTTTTTATGCCTGCCTCTGGAAAAGATCCTAGCAGGATTTTTTTGATTCTCTAACATCACATCGTCGTATACGACTAAATTATTAATGTTCCCATCAAGGTCATCCACGGATGGTGCCTTGTCAATATCAGTTATAAATTCAATGGCGTTCTCACCCTTAATTTATGATGCATTCTCGTTAAAATCCTTTAACACTTCACAACATCGTTGATCATCTACGCTAGTGGCAATTAAATACAACTTATCCCACTTCATCCATCTCATTATTAAATTGAGTAACAATTGCGTCGTGCCGGATCCAGATGATCCGATTATAATCATCCGGATATAGTTTGGTAGCGCTGCATGATGCTTAACTGGTTCTCTTGTTTTAGTCGCTGAAAATCAATTATATCCATATCTCTATACATAAATTATGGATCTATATTGTGTGAAGTGTAATACGCGTACTGGCACAAATGATGTGGCGACGATTACAACTAAAAAAAAACAGATCAGCACTTACCGGTAGATGTGCAACATGTGGTATAACAAAAAATAGATTTTTTTCCCTTGATAAAACCAAGGATTTAAAAAAAAACGAGGAGGTGATATCGCAGCCAAATTAGCAAAACTCCCTGGAACCCCATGGGCAAAGTACCCCGGAGAAAAGCACCTTCCAGGATATAGCTACTGTGGTCCCGGAACACGATTATATATCAGACTTGATGATCAAAATCAACCCAGATCCGGCGAGTATCCGATAAATGCTATTGATAAGGCGTGTCACCTTCATGATGTTGCATATAAAAGCAGCAATCTGCAACACATGCATCTCGCAGATGTGAAATTAATTCATGCGTTAAATGCTATTCCTGATAAATCTTTCAAAGAAAAATTGTCTTCGTGGTTGGTAAAATCAGCTATGAAAGGCAAATTGATGATGGATGCTGGTAATTAATAATATGGAATCTATTTATTATTATCCTAAAGGATACTGGAACGGTAACGCTGCAATCAATAAACTCGCCAACGCCGCAAAAGTGAAAAAGGCTACTGCGGCTAATTGGTTATCCAAACAGGCACTATGGCAGATTTATCTACCACCGCCTAAACAAATCAATTTTTCGCATTTTGATGTTACCGGACCCAATGAAGTTCATCAAGCTGATTTATTGTTTTTACCACATGACAACGGTTACAAATACGCGCTAACCGTAGTTGACGTTGCGAGTCGATACAAACAAGCAGAACCGCTAAAAACAAAGTCAGCAACTGAAGTAGCTTCTGCATTTGAAAAGATTTATCGAAAGGGTCCTCTGCGTTGGCCGAATCTGTTACAAGTTGATCCTGGCAAGGAATTTCAGGGTGCAATGTTATCAGCGATGAAACATCATAATGTCACCATCAGACGAGGACATACTGCGCTACATCGCGATCAGGCAATTGTTGAACGATTTAATCGGACTCTTGCTGAACGGTTATTTGGATATCAATACGCGAAGGAGTTTATTCAGGAAAAGATCCCGTGAATGGGTTAAGAGATTACCAGCTGTGATTACCGCGCTCAATAACGAGATTACTCGAACAATTAACATGAAACCTGTCAACGCGATAAAGAAAGCGTCTATACCAAAAATGGAAATCCAAGGAATTTCACAAAAAGAAATTTATAGAAACGCTAGCGTTTCCCAACCAATTCTTGGTAGTAATGTCACTGTTAGGTATTTATACGAACCAGGAGAGCTTGAAAGTGGCAGAAAAAGGGCTACCTACTGATCCTATTTGGAGTGTTACTGCACACAAGATATCTACTATAACACGATCATCTGGTAGACCTCCAATCTATAAACTGGATTCAACTGCCCCTCAGCGGGGTTTTACACGCGAACAATTACAAGTGATTCCTGACGATACTCAATTGCCACCTCATGGTCTTAACTAGCACCCCTTCGTCTGTTGCACTCAAGACAAGTCAGCATAACGTTATCGCTGATATGACCAATGCTGCTATTCTTTCTGTCTACGGTAAATTGGCGAGGATCTTTATCCGAATACTGCCAACGCATTATACAATTGCAACTCGCGCAGTGATTATTCTGTTGTTGTTTCAGCGTCATTATTAATTCAGCATCAATATCAAATTCTCTATTATTTTTTTTATCCTGTTGTTTATAACCGGAGAGTTTTTTATTAATGATGCTAGCATCATCCATTGTCACCAATGATTTCATCATCGCCACCTGACTCTGTCATGACGACAATTCTTCGAAGTTGATTTAATCTCCTCACTCTGGATACTGCAAGATAGACTAAATTCGACCATTCGATGCGATTATCTACCATCCCAACAATTGTATCCGATATAGTCAATCCCTGTGAAGAATGTATCGTCGCTGCGTATCCTAGCGTCCACGGGGATTTATTAGCACGCAATGCATCTTCAACGACGCTGATATCAACCAGCACAATATCATTTAACACGAGAATCTGCTTTTCACTCTTCCCTGGAATATCAACTTCAATATTCTGCTTTCGTGTATCCGAAGGCTTATAACACAACGGTACTGGAAGTGTATCAAATTTTTATTTATGTGTTTCAAATAAATTCATCTGAAGTGTGTCTCTGACTATTTTTCTACTTGCTACTATCAAATCATTTGGTCTCCACGTTTCCCAAAAAACATTAATGGGAGTTTCTGAAATTATTTCACGCGCTATTTCACATTGGATTTTATCCGGCTGTAATCTAATCATTGCTTTGAACTCGCGTAATTGTTCATCAAGTGATCTATAATCAGTAGTAATTTCTTCATAGTAGTCTACAAAACCCTTTAGCCATTCATGTGGAGATCCACCGACAAATGGTGGTGGTTGGCCGTGATCACCGCACTAGACGACTTTTGTGTTTTTCTTTAACAACCATTCGAGAAATGTTTGTAATACTCTAAACGATACCGTGCATATTTCATCTCAAATTATGATTTCAGGAATGAATTTATCGCGCATTCGATCAAGGGTCCATTCATCGCCTTTCCATCGAAAGAAACTGTGATAAGTACAGGCATTTACCCCTCGCTGTATCATCTCTCTGGCGAGTCTGTGAGTCGGTGTTAACACAATCATGTTTGACCGACGATATAATTCAATTGCACGAGTTGTCTTTCCTGACCCACCACAACCGTTTAAATAAACTGTCTTGTATCTACATATTGGATCAGATACCGGTGGTGCATTAGAAAATTCTGATTGAATCTTATCACACTTTAAGTACTTTTCATCCATGGTAACATCTTCCGATTCACAATACTCATGTAGTTTTTCCTTTTTAAATCTACAACATTCACAATTTTCCTCGGGATCTGTGAATTTAGCTACATCTGATTTGTATTTCTCGTGGATATAAATAGAATCAGTGGCTACTCTAACTGCGTTATTAGGAAATCTATTTATCATCGAAAATAAATTGATAGAAGCATAAGCTAGCATAGAACTTCTCAAATGCGTATATTGTTTAATATATCCATCACAATAAGTAACAATTGTACCTAATCGTCTTCCATCGGATACGAAAGCGTCTTTACGATTTACAAGTTTTCAATGTTTCGTTAAATCCGTTACAATAAAATCGTATTCAGCGACGTCTATGATCAACCGCGAGGAATATTTTGCATTGTCGTATCTTCCACCCTGGGTAAATTTACCGATTATTCTTCGTCCAAAATCTTTTCCTTGTTCTTTTTTAATTTCAAATAACTTCTTAGACCAATTCATGACTTCTTCCTCGATGAAATTCGAAGAATTTCCATCTGGAAACTGTTTTCGCTGTTCGCTAATTATACGATCTAGATCGGGTTGTGGTAGCCAAACTTCTTTCTGAGCTCGATAGCATATAATTGCTTCGGAAACAATCAACGATTGTAACATCTCACAATCAATCATATATCTCAATAGCACTATTGGCATCCAGGCCTTTTCAGATATATGTCTACCAAGCCAAACATAACTACACGGATGTAACCCTGTAGCGAGTTCAAATGATATCACACGAGCGAATCCGGTTAAATCAAAATCAGGTAATGGCCCATTAATCGCAACACGAGTCATTTCATGTGTGGGGTGTCCAAATCGTGTAAAGTACTCAGCGGCTTCTCCATATCCTAGAAAACTCCCTGGATAACAAGCAACTATATCAATTGAAATCATACCATCACGTGCGTATTTCGTATTCCACACTACTCCATGACTAAATTAGACACAACTCAATTTAACATCTTCGAGAAAATCACTTTGTGTTGGACGCCATGAGTTTTTCTATCTTGCGAAGTGAGCTACCACTGATTGAATAGTAAAACTATCCGTGAGTAGTTTTTCATGGAAACTCTCCGGTGAAAAATCATTAGCGATTTTTCTCATTCTGTTATCTAATTCTTCAACGCGATATAATTCACCATTTGGTCTTACAAATTGATCAAATCCTATTTCGGGATCTTCATCACTTCTAAGTAACCACACTGACACAGGATCATCTTTACACAACGCATGAATAGCATCGAATAATTTCTCATTATAAAAAACATCTCCCGAGAATTCTTCGGGGATATATCTCACGATTCGTTCTCGTGGAAATATTGTTACTGCAGGTGTCCAAGCGTGTTCGTTATGATCAATAATTTGTATAGGCGCTCCATTTTTGTTATATTTCGGTTCGTATAAAACTTCTCCGGTTATCGTCATTACTGATATTGGGAATCTTAATGATGTTTCTAATTTAGCCATGTCAGAAATCTTTGCACCGTGCTGTTTTACTGTCAGTTCCCATTCGGTTATTTTCCTACGTCGCAGATCAGTTAGTTTATTTCCTCGGGATGCATTTGTGAAGTGTTCCATTACCCGTGTTGCTACACAATTGAGCCTTGACGAAGTCAAAGGTGAATATTTCATAGGAGCTAGTTCTGAAATATCGGGTTTATCATTTAACGGATATAACCCATAAACAATTGCTGTTACGGGATAAGATCTTTCGTAGTATGGTTTGTCAATTCCAGTTAGAATTCCTGGTTTGGAATCTCTACTTACAACGACAGTTTTTTTATCCTTGAGGATTGGTTTAAATTTATCCTTGGTAATCCATTTGCCTTCGACTTCGATAATGAATAATTAAAACAAGTATTTAAATAGAAAAATATAGTATAATGAATCACTGCAAGTGGCTTATGATTGGATCAACAACCCCCTGTAACAAATCATGCAGAAGCGAATTCTGTGGACATCATTTACAAAGCGTTCGCAACGGTTCCCTTGGCCCTCTCCCATGCCTCCGATGTGGGGCTGGGGTAAGGGGAAAATAGCAGTTGTGTCTCAGTTGCGACGGTAAACGATACAGGGAACTAAAACGCTATGATGACAAACGAATCATTGACCCCAACAATGACTCCGTCCTCCTTGATAAAATCAAGGATAAAATCATCAAAACCCCTCAAGACTTCGTTGATAGACTTATAATTAAAGCAAATAATAAATTAGACAAGTAGTATTATTATACAAATTAGCCAAGATTTCAGACCTCATCCAGTGCTTGTTAATTACGATGCATCCCGTGATGGTGTTGTCAGGCACCGCAGACTAAAAAAACCGGTTGGATTTTTGAATAATATGGGATATTTGATGTTTGGTGATAGAAATAAAACATATCTCTGTCACAGAGTCATTTATGAAGCATTTTACGGATTAATCGAAGACGGCCTTGTTATTGATCACATAAATGGTGTGAAGACTGATAATTGTCTTGGGAATCTTCAAGCCGTCTTGCCGCGCGATAACCTTTTAAAAAGCAACGCTGGTAGGCACTCAAAACGCCCTAGGGGGGTCAAGTCGTTTGATTTAGAAGGCAACGAGGAGATAATCTTTCAATCAATAAATGCGGCCGGTAGATACTTTGACATTTGTAAGGCTTCAATTCGATTTGTTGCAGAAAATATAATTAAAACTACTCTATCTAAAAAGAATGGTCATAAAATAAAATTCGTATACACTTGAAACGATTTAAGGGAGATAAATCCTTTATGGATAAATCCAACAACTCAATACACTCTACCTACTAAGTTCCCTTGTATTATGACGTCAAAGGAATTTGTGTCGTCTGCTATTACCTGTAGAGAGAGGTATAGACATGTGCCCACCCACGTGACTGTAATGGAGTATATAATACATGAGTTTCGATAGAGTTGTATTTTTATCAACTTTAAATAATTCTAAAACCTTTTATTGTCGCTTTGGCTAAAACTGCATTTGTATTTATTTAGACCATCTATAATACACTTTTAGTACAGACGTTCTTTATAATCCAGCGCAATACCTATGTTAGCTCAGCCGGAACGAGTATGAAACACTAGTGTTTTCCATTCAATGAAGTAAGTAGGTGGGCGTGGTTAAAATCACTATGTGCGAGTTGTATTTTTCTGTGTGTAAAAGTATTTTATTTTCCTTTTTTCTGTATGCATTTTTATAAATACAGTGAAAACTCTTATTGTTAAGTATACATGTCTTCCATCCTCTATATTGATCGGTATTTCACTGACGCAGGCATGTGACCTTCAGTACAAACGTACTTCTGTTTCCCACCCTGTATGATCGTATTTCACTGACGCAGGCCTGCGTGACTGATATTTACATGATATTTTAAACAACAGTTAAATTATTTTTTTTTTTGTGCACTTAGTATTTTATATTTCCTAAATACGATGGATACAGTAAAATTGTCTATTTTAAAAATCTCTTATTGTTAAGTATAATCAGAAGATATATATATTAAAAAAAAATCTATTTTATATGACGGCTCCGTGGTGTAATGGTAGCGTGTTTGTCTTGTAAACATAGATCTATCAACTACTACGTGTTCGGTCCGCATAGCAGATACATTATTTAATGGCGAAACGGAGGATGTTTTTTCTATTAATTGGGGGTGAGGGGCGGACCCCCTTAGCCAAACCAACATTGTAACTCATGCTATCG
Organism: Unio delphinus; assembly: GCA_029339505.1. Taxonomy (NCBI): domain Eukaryota; kingdom Metazoa; phylum Mollusca; class Bivalvia; order Unionida; family Unionidae; genus Unio; species Unio delphinus. The sequence continues at coordinate 7,374,584 of JAQISU010000162.1, forward strand.
CATTCACGGTAGCGTGGGTTGGTGTTTTTTTCCAACTCATGCAACCATGAATTTAATTTCATGGGTTGCCATGTTGGTTTGGTTTACCACGCCCACGCCACATAACATCCAATAAAATGTAATAGTATTATCTAAAGATCTCGACTGTGACAAGATTACCTCGGAATATAAAGATATTGAGTATCAGGCTCGTGAAAGGAATTCAAAAGTCCATATATGCTTGTTTGTACTGTAACGATATTGATGTATTTATAACGCTATTTAGCACCGTTGAAGCAATACGTCAAAAGCTCGGCCAAGAGTATCAAAAACGAGCTGAAATTAGTTCTAAGGTTCGTGATCTTAGAAAAATGTTAAACGAGGAAAAACCAGTATCCTAACCACGTGAGTAATAGGCTTTCAGTAAATTTCTAAAAAATATTTTTTTTAACGTATTTTGTAACTACATAGGATTTTCTCCTGAAAGAATACTCATGCAGCTATGTGCGTATTGGATGATCTGGTAGTGGTAGCATGTAATCAGCGCGACGCCTCCATTTTCACGTAGTTGTTGTTTTTGCCGCGTCGTTAACACAAATCGTTCATTTCCGTTCTCAGATATTACAATTCTGAAACCCCCAGCGATGTTTTTTCTGAAACACTCGCGGATAGCGTCGTACAGTTTAACCCTGTCGAAGATGGATACGTTAACTTGATGGTACATTTTTTAATAACTAAGTTATTTAATAACTCAGCTTTTAATTGTGACATTTAAAAACTCAGCTCACAAAAAATATATGGTAGGTGAATCGCTTACAACTAGATTAGCCAGAGAGCGGCTAGCAGCAATTAAAAAGTTTATACCGGTTCGAGACAGAGTTCGCGAAAAACTTCAACAACGACAACAAGCGCAGACTGACGTTTCTGTGTCAAGTGAACGACTGTTTACTCCGATAACAAGTGCGACCAGCGATGTGAAAACTGCCACAAAACGAGCAATATACGGAGATATTCCTAAGGAAGGCAAGCGACGAGAAGTGCCTGTTCTTGGTGTGCTTGAAAAGATAGCAGCGGAAACTGAAAAGACATCAGAGTTGTTACAAAAAAAACCACCTGGTCCGAAAAAGACCAATGATAAAATAGTAGATGAATTACGCGCGCGATTTAACGAAGAAGGGTTAGCAGCAATTGATAAGACTGACCATTCAGAGTTTCCTGCACTTGTTGTTACGTCGTATGAAAACAGAAAGAAAATGTTAAAACCAGAACAGCACAAGTATGTAAGAGGTATACAACATTGGGCAGATATATTTTACAAAATTAAAACTGAAACGGGTACAATTGACAACAGGAATACGTCATATATTGAATATCTCAGAATAGTGAGTACAATGTATAATGAATATGAAAAACAAAAATCACAAAGAAAACCACAAAGACTCCAGCGCCGGCGACAACAAACTGCAAAAAAAATATCTTTTTCACCTGCTAAACAACAACAACTACCGCTTGGACCATCTGATCGAGATGATGATGATCCTTTTAGTTATTTACAAAGAACGGATTTAGAAAAACCGGAGGGAACACCTGATTATAGAAGTAGGGAGGGATTTTCTAAATCTCAGAAATTACCAGTAATTTCAGGTAGTGGTCAAAACGTCTTGACGTTCCGTAGTTGTCCTGGTAATATTCTCAGTGATATATCACGGTTAGAGGTTCTCATCGGGGGGAAGCGTGCCGGAAACAACTCACCGGAAATAATTAATGAAGCAGCTGATATCTGTAGACGATTATTTGCTGGCGGTATCATGGGCATTGATGTATATCGGGAATTCTTTGCTGAATTAGTTGAAAATCACAACGTCATTGATGATGAAAATCCTATGGACGCTAGCGATTGATCACTAATTGAAAAATTACTAGTTTTATAACAAGATGATTATACACTTATACACTACAACCATGATAAACCCGTAAGCGTCTACGTGGTGAACTCACGATTGCCTGTTTATAGAGCGTGGTTACGGAGATGGTTTCGGCAATACCCTTGCGGGGTTATTTACAAGAATGGCTCCCAAGGTGGCGCCGTTAGCTAAACAATTATCAATGAAAGCCATTGATGTAATTCGTGATAAGGGTATTGGAGCTGTTGGAGATCTCGCCGGAAAAGCATTTTCAGCTGCGAAGAATAAAATAGCATTATTGGTGAGACGAAAAAGAAACCGTTACCGTCTACAGCGGAAATGCCTGCAAAAATCAGCAAAGCAATAAATAGCGCAGTGGAAGAAAAACTAGCGTCGTAGGCTGCTTCGGTGACTCCGTCGCCACCGGTAACAGATAGCGCTATCATGAACGCGATAGCAGGAAGTGGTTTGAAACAAAAAAAAATTCGAAGAATTTTCAACGACGATGATTACAAAGATGAAATTGCTTTGCAATTCACCAATTTAAAACACTAAATAATAATAGCAATGTTTAAACGAACAGCTGATCCCGCGTTCGATATGGATGCCCTAGTGCGCAAAGACGATTCCGTCCGCGATTATCAATACTATTCCTATCATGCAGTACAACCCGACCTACGATCGCGAGTTGAACTTCAAGTTCAAGATACCAGTAAATACTTTTTGCCGTGTGAAGCATTTATTGAAATCGAAGGTGAACCCGTAACAAATGTTGCAGCTAATACACCATATGATATTAGCCCTACTATCCGAGTTGGTTTTGTCAATAATGGCATCATGGCGCTATTCGAAAGTGCAAGATATCTCATTGATGGAAAAGAAATTGAATCAATAGACCGTGAGGTTGATGTTGCAACAACAATGATAGGGTTAGCGAGATATTCTGATGATTATACAAGATCAGCTGGTCCGTCTATGATGTTTGCAAAGGATATTACTGATCACCCTGAACACGCCCAGTATTCTAGAGTAAAGGCAACACATGCTTCTTCAGCTGCTGACCCAGGAGAAGGATATGTAAGACCAGCTGGTACCTTTGATGTCATAAATAATATTCCAAACAACAACCTAGGGTTTGCAACACGCGTAGCAACGTTGCAAGGACAGCGTCAACAATTTTCATGCGCGATTCCACTGCATCATATATTTGGATTCTGTAGAAACGTCCGAAAAGTAATTTACGGAGCGAAGCATACAGTAGCGCTTGTGCGAAAGGGTACTGATAATGATGCAATCTGGTGTGATGCTGGTGTCCCGGAGGGTAAAGTCATTTTAACAAAATTATCATTGAGGATGCCAGTGTTAACTCCATCAATCACAGCAGAACAACGACTACTATCATTTATGGAAACAGGCGGCAAATCATTGTTGAGTTGGTTATCAGTGACCACGGATATTAAACAGGATAATGTCGATGATATATTCACATGACACCTGGCATCAAAACAAGGCGTTTCAGCTCCACGTCATATATTTGTAGCGTTACAGAATAATGAGGGAGTTGGTAGTCAACAACGCAGCCACATGATATTTGATCAGTTAGGTGTTAGAGAAGTCTCGCTGAGAATAAACGGACAGCAGGAACCATCCGAGGATATACAACTTGATTACAATCACAACAATATTGCACGTGTATATCACAATATGTTGATCAAAATGTTGATACTGGTCTACAAATATCACAGTTGGATTTTAAGAGTTTATACCCGATTTATTACGTTTCGCTGGAACATCTTGATTTAACAAGACAATCTGTCGTTGATATACACTTTAGAGCCCGTGTAACCCGCCCTGGTGGTATTAGTAATTACAGAGCGGTTGCTGTCATTGTCAGCGACAAATCAATGTTGTTAGAAGGGGTTGGCGGACGAATGAGACTTATCGATGCACCAGTGGAAAATCTATGATTTTCAAATATGTAAATGTAAATCCATAGGATTTCCCCAATTAGATCAATTGAAAGCATAAATGTGTTTTACAATAAAATGCCATTTAGTGTTGTTAGTGTCAAGCTGACTGATGGTCAGGTCAAGAAATTGCGATCAAAATCCGCTAAAGAATGTGGAACCACAATAACGTTAAAACCAGCGCAGATGTAAGGCGGTACACATAAAATATCATTAACGGATCGTCAAATAAAACATTTCAATGATGCGCTGAAGAAACAGCAAGGGGTTCAAATTGATTTTTCGAAAGCCGCAATCGCCAACATGATAAAATCAGGCGGTATATTTCCATTGTTAGCTGCAATACCAGCATTGATTCAGCGGCTGCTCCAGCGGTGGCGAAGGCGGCGGCGTTGCGAGCCGTTGGTACCGCGGCAGGGATGGCATTGAAAAAGGCAACTGGGAGCGGGTATAAAAAAAAAGGGAAAGGGTCTAAGACTACCAGGAACCCCGTATTCATGGTACAGCGGCAGATCCGTTCACGGATCAGGTCTAAGAATACAAGGAACGGTTTATAAGTTGAAAATCCAATTCTCCCTATGTCCAATTTTGATTTAATTGATGCTGATAAAAAACTAGCAATAAAAAACTTCAGAGGGGTTTTTATGAGAGATCAATTACCGAGAAAACCTAAACGCGTTGAAACCGGAATAATCAATCTTGATAACAGTAACGGATCGGGAACTCACTGGGTTGCATACGCGATTATTCCGCGTGGGATTGTTTATTTCGATTCATATGGGCTAGCCAAACCGAGCGAGTTTATGCGGTATATAAATTCAAAGAATCAATCAATTCCGATTTTTTATTCCACGCTGCCAACACAACAATTAAATGATCCACCGATATGCGGCCGTGAAGTATTGAATGTCCTCGCGGAAATTTCATAGTCACAGAAACCACCTCATCTGGTTGTAAATAAATACACGAGTGGGAAATTGCAGGGTAATTTTAGAGAATCAATAAATTGAAAACCCAAGTTGCGGTAACAATAATGATTGATATTTGGGGACGATCTCTGTCAATGTCGAAACCCACTCCGAAAACATCTGCGGGTTCTATCGAGGATGTAAAAACAATAATTAAAGATGAAATCGCTGAGACGTTAAATTTAGTAGATGTTGACCCGAACGAAATAGTTGTATTTCAAGATAGCCAGGGTAAATTGAAAAGCAGTAATATATCCGTGAATGACATTTTGATACGGCAGAGCGATGCCGCTGAAATCTCTATTGCGCTGTATTCCAGCGGTGGACGACTTAAACCAGGTGCACTTGTGTCTACGATCACCGACGCGATTGCCGCCCACGGCCGTGATCTGGATGATCATCTTTGAGGTCATAATGCTTTTCGAAGAAATATCGTTGGTAAGTTCTTTGGAGCCCCACCTGCGGTTAGCATGACTCTCGCTGAAATCAAAGACCTTCTGAATTTATTCTTTTATAACACGAGCACGAATAAAATAATGAGTCCTGAAGAAATCAATGCAAAATATTTTGAAATTTACAACGATCTTCTTAAACTAAAAGAAGGTTTTGATAAGGTGCAAAAGCCCACTAACGAAACTGTTAATAAGTTCTTTGGAGGCCCATTTGTGGCGGGTATGACCCTCGCTGAAATTAAAAGCGCTATTGACGAACAAAAGCCCACCAACGAAATTGTCAATAAGTTCTTTCAGGGCAGTAAACCCCAAGATATCTCAACGAGATATTCTCACATCGACGCGTATCTTAGAGACCTAATACAGATTAAAACCAGGACTCTTCTGATTTCATTGTTTCATAACACGGGTACGAATAAAATGATGAATCCTGAAGAAATCAAGGCAAAAAAACTCGATATTTACAACGATCTTCTTAAACTAAAAGAAAAGGTAAAAATTCCGCATATACCCATAGTCGTTAAAAATATCGTGTATACGGCCAATCATGGAGTCATTGATTGGGTACGAGACACTAATACTACATTGTTAGTCGATATCTTGGGGAAGGGCAATATGGCGGTCTCTGGTATCTACAGGCTAACGAGGATCTCTGACAGTCAATTTAATATAATCGCGGACGGTAAAACCTACTCTGGTGGCACCGCGACGTTTATTCTCAATAATACCGGAATACTCTTTAATGTCGTCGCGGTTAATAGCTCCACCGTTAGATCAAAAATAGAGTGGTGTTTAGAATTTGTATCTGAAGGTGGAACTGGTATACCTATAGCTTCCACCTCCAAACCGTTTCAATAATAGGATAATTGAAAAAACCAGTGGGTTTAAAATAACAATGACAATGATGGTTCCATCATCGCAATATCGATTCGACACCGTAAAAGAATTTTCCGCAAACTTGAAATCACTTTCTGAGCGTTATCGTGAAAAAATGAAAAAAAACCGACGAAGAATCACCGCAATTGATATTACTGTGTACTCGGTGTCCGGTGTAATGGCCAGCGCCGGGGTTATTTTGTCGACGGTGAGCATGATGGCTCCGATTGTAGTTCCAATCTCTATCTCCGCGGCAACAACAATTTCGGCAGTCGCCACCGCGATAACTAAAAAGTTATCATCGTGTTCCCAGAAAAAAACTCAGCGATGCTACAGCTCGGTACCGGGTGGTATTTGACGCGTACTCGAAATTATCCGAGTTGATCTCGCTGTCAATAGATAATTCGTTCATATCCGATGTTGAATTTTCCACGATGACCCAGTTGTGTAACTCCGCGATGTTGAAATTGGAAATTGAAGACAGCGTTAACAATAATGTCACTACAATTCAACGAATTGCAACTGCTTCAACGAATCGCGGAAAATACCACTCCGATACGAACAAGCATGATATCAATACCATCAACAAACCCTGAATTTAGTGTGAACTTCCCTTCTCCGATTCCAGTGCGTGAGATCGCGCTGGCAAAATTACGAGTATATCATAGCTGGCCTAATATCAGATCAGTTGCATTTGGCGATCAGCAACCGAATAACACACTGGTGTTCTCTTATAAGAATAAACCCGATGGTACTCCAGAGTGGGAAACTGTTTCGTTACCAACTGGGTCGTACCAAAATTGAGCAAATCGATGCTGAAATTAAGCGTAGCATAAAATCAATTACTGAAAAAGAATCAAGCATAGCTATTAATCTTCATGAACCGACGCTGTCGTCGTCGATCGAAATAAGCACAGAGGGATACATTGTAGATATCTATAACAGCTCGTTAAGAGCAGTGTTAGGATGGCCTGAAAAACCACCTGAAAAATCCGCCACCGACTTTACCACGGACGTACAATCATATCATGAAATCAATCCCAGTTATCGAGATAATTTATCTGATATAAGAAAAGGAAAAATCGCCGATAGATTTATATTTACCAACAAAGACACATTGCCATGGGATTTTATCATTAAAATAACAGCCGACTCATATGTTACTACTTCATTTACGCTAAATGACCTCCGTGGTTATTTTAATGAAATTAAACAATTATATGAACCACAACTAGAACAACTACGGAAAACAAAATCGCAAAAACACGTTGAAATAATAAATCAACTTATATCTGACATGGAATATATCTATGAACTAATTATTCAAACAATAATTAATGACAACAGCGACAGTAAACAACGATTCCTAACCGATTTCAATATCACAGAAGACAATCTGCGTAATTTCAAGTTTCCCAAATACAACGCTGATGAACTAGCAAGAATTGTTAAAACCGATATCAAGGCGCTACAAGTACAAGATTCAATTATCCTCAAACATAATAATGATCCAGATGGCGGTGGTAGGCATATTGCCCCGCATAATGTGAATATTTCATCGGTGATTGCGCTCAATTAGTATGTGATGCAATTGAAGGAAGCTATTAAATTAATCTAGAGCAATCAAATCAAGCTCAGCAGGGATATATTCTTTATTCGTTTGCACCAACAGCTCCTCCAGGATTCCTAATTATTGAAAACCCAGTTAATCCTGTCTATATGCGATGCCATAATAATTCGTTAACGAGAATTAATTTTAGACTCACCGACCAGTCAAATAATTTGATTGATCTGCAGCATGAGGTGTTAGCGATAAGTCTGTTTGTGAGATCCTAAGGATTTGATCAAATATTCGGTTAAAATCATTTATTTTTTTTGTTAACCTGTAGCAGCAGAGAGGGTGAATGACAACGACGTTGGCGTATGTAAGGAAATCTTATTTTATCGAATAGACGCCATTTTTTTTACTATTTGGTACAAGCCTTAGATCATCGAATCGACGTCTCTATAAAGTTGTAGGGTTCACCCTCTCTGCTGCTACTTCAGAGGTGTCTTTATGAATGAACAACCACACAACGCTGAAACCGGTATCATTAATCTCGATAACCGTACCAGACCTGGAACCCACTGGGTTGCACAAGTGATATATCCGCTTGTAATCGTTTATTTCGATTCATATGGGTTAGCTCCGCCTAATGAATATATGCTTTATATAAACCGCTTAAACACTTTTCATAAAATGAAGACTTGGTACTCAACACTACCAACACAAAACATAAATGACCCACCAATATACGGCATAGAAGTATTGAATGTCCTTGACGCTATTTTATCATCGAGAAAACCACCTCATCAAGTCGTAAATGAATATACTTGTAGTCGCTTTTTAGAGAGAAGTAATATAAAATAACATGGTTGATATCTGGGGACGATCTATCTCAATGTTTTAAAAACCCACAGCGAAAATATCTGTAACCGGTGATGTAAAAAAAAAATAATCGAAGATAAAATAGCTGTGATGCTGAACCCAGCAAGTGTTGATCCCAATGAAATAGTTGTTTTTCAAAATGTTCAGGGTAAATTGAAAACGAGTAATGTTTCTCTTATTAACACTCGATAACAATTATATATCCTCAACGAATTCATTGAAATTACTCAATGATAAGTATGGCAATCATATAAATACATTTAATAAATTTACTGATTTACAAAAATCCATCGTGGACAATATTGATAAACTTGTGTTAGAATTTTTTGGTAATCCACCAGTGACCACACCGAAGCTCACAGAGATGAAAACTTCTATGTTGGAACTAGCAACACTTTAAAACAAATATGCAGATAACGTTGATAAGTTTACATCATTTCGTAAAAATATAATTGATATATTTTTTGCAACCACACTGGATAAAATTGATATAAAACTCACTGATATTAAAAAATCCATCGATGAGATGATGAAAACCTTCATCGAAGCAATCAAAAATGATGCAATGAGCATGAGAGCAATCATTGAAAAAAAAATTCCTCATGAGAAAACCAACAACGTAGTATACACGATTCAATACGGCTCATTTGCGTGGACTCCTACAAACAATATATTAAGTATCACTGCAACCGTCAAGGGTATTTATCGATTAACACTAGTATCACCAACTCAATTTAATATTTCATCAACTAGTTCATCTGGGGTCAACAATATGATATCAACAATCATCGACAAGGATACATCTGAAAGATTCACAATAGCATCCACTGATAATAATTTGGCTAGGGTTTCAATAACATGGTATGTGGAATTCTTAGCGGATTTAAGTAAAACAACTGAATTGTATTATGTTGAAATAAATAAAATGTCATCACTAATAATTTAATCACCGACGATACCTTCCGTATCTCAATACCGCTATGATCAGGTCAGAGAATTTCAAACTAAACTCAAAACCCTCAGTGAGGAGTATCAAGTACAAATAAAAAAAAATATCGACGAAGAATCACCACAGTTGATGTTACCGTGTACTCGGTGAGTGGTGTAATCACCGAAGCTGGTATTACACTTTCCTCGGTGACAATGATTGTTACGATAGCTGTTCAAATTTGTAGATTAGCGGCAAAAACAATCGCGAAGATTATTTCAATAATAACAAAAAACATAATGGAGTCAACGCAAACTGCAAGATTACATAATTAAATTTCATGCTGTGTCAACCGCATACTCCCAAGTATCCTCGATGATATCGTCGTCACTTGATGACACATTAATATCAGATAGTGAGATTTACGTGATGGTAAGTATTTATGATTCCGCGATGTCGAAATTAGAGCAGGATACTAATAATAATGGCAACACCGCAAGAACTACTTGAACAAATAGCGGAAACTACCACACCGGTGAAAACCAGCATGATCTCAATAACATCAACGAATCCTGAATTCAGTGTGAATTTCCCTACTCCAATTCCCGTGAAGGAGATAGCGTTAGCAAAATTAAGAGTCTATTACAGTTGGCCTAACATTAGGTCGGTAGCATGTGGCGGTCAACAACCGAATAATTCCAATGTGTTTGCGAATAAGTATAAAGAAGACGGGACTCCAGACTGGAACGTTGTTTCGATACCATCTGGGTCCTACGCAATCGAACAAATCAATAGAGAATTACAACGCAGAATAAAATCCATCACTGGAAAAGAATCGAAAATCGCTATAACAGCTCATGAGTTAACGTTATCATCCACAATTGAGATAAAGTCATCAGAGTATGCAGTAGATATCTATCAGAGTTCAATCAGAACAATACTAGTATGGCCTGAAATACCACCTGAGGCATCTTATCAAAAACCCGAACCCAAAAAATCTTATAATGTCACGGATGTACAATCATATCATTAAATCAACCATCGAGATTATTTACCTTATAACAAAAGCATGCAATGGTATTTTGTTTTTGAGAAAACTCCTGATTCATCCATTTCAATTACATTTACGTTAACTGACATCATTGATTATTTGAAAGAGACTAATAAATTACATAGAACACAACTAGAACAACTACGACGGAGCTTCCAAGAGCATCTCTCTTATATAACAAGGCTACGTGATGAGATCATAAAACACATTAGGATATTAAAACAGCTTGTATCCGATATGAAATATATCCAAAAAACGGATAATTCAATTAATAATTAATGATACAAACGGAGATAAATAAAAATTCCTAGCTAGTTACAATATAACAGAGGCCGATCTACCCGATTTCAAGTTTCCTGGGTATAACGCAAATGAACTAAAAAAAATCTGTTAATGATCTTATTCAAGAAAACATTTCTCTGATACTCGCCAAATGGAAACAACAAACAACAATCCTCAAACATAAAAATGACCCAGACGGCGGTGGTAGACATATCGCTCCTCAAAATGTGAATATATGCTCGGTGATAGCATTGAATTTATTATGTGATTTTATCGAAGGGAGTTATCAAAAAAATCTCAAAAGATCAAATCAAGCTCAACAAGGATATATTTTATACTCATTTGTCCAACAACTCTTCAAGGATTTCTAATAATTGAGTCCCCAATTAATCCAGTCTATATGCGATGTCATAATGATTCATTAACGAGAATTAATTTCAAACTCACTGACCAATCCATTAGTCTGATTGATTTACAAGGCGAGGTTTTACAAATTAGTCTGTTTGTATGATCTTAAATGATTTTCATCGTAAATTGTTAGTGTTAACCCCATTGCAGCAGCAGGGGGCTCGACAACAATTGTTTGCATCTTTTTTACGATTACGAGGAAGCCCTTGTTTGCTAAATGGACGCTTTTCTACGATTTCAAAGAAGCCTTGGTTTGCCAAATGGACGCCTCTATAAAGTTGTCAGATTCACCCTTGCTGCTGCTTGTGTCTATCAAGATACAGTTTTCTTCATTCGCTTTGTAGATCTTACCATAAGATAGATAAGATGTCTTCCAAATGCATGTGCATCACATTTGATGATTATTTCCCGTAGACTCCTGACAGTATTTTAGTGAACAATGAAGAACAGTGTCTTACTACTTGTCGTCTGTTTATGTTTGGTCGGGTACGCCTCTATTTTGTCTTCATTCCATAATCTATGTTTAGAGCAAAACGATTATGAAGTTTCTTTACTTTTCGTAGCTAATGTATTCCAAACTTGCAAAAATAGCTAATGGGAAGACAAAACTATCCTGAACAAAAAAAAAAAGTTGGTAAATAAAGTCTAGGATCAATTACGTTTGCTAACTCAGATGGAACTATCATGCTATTTACCATGAATATATATAAAATCAATGGCATGCTATTTAATACAAAGTAACCTATTTCTCAATGAATTTAAACAGGCAGTTGTTCTACTGCATTTATGCAGACCGTATGAGAAAAAAATGTCTTATTCGCATTGCAAATTTTCATTTTAATCAAAATTACCAATTATTAGAAGAGTGGCATGCTACTGACGTCTGCATTGTTTATTTTATTGAGCTCCAGGGTAAATAATATCTTAGTATGACATCAATTATATTAGATGGGACGTGAATCATTTCATACAAACATCTGACCATTTTCCAACCCTGCACTTCTCGGCATTCACATAATCGAGAACCATGCCTCATGTCACATGTTATAGATTTACCTGTTTCGCCAAGGACTTCATATGTAGTCATGACTGCCTATCTTTTTTCTCTGCAGTTTGAAATTTCTCATGTGAGATCACCGTGTCAAATGGGCGATTTACGCTACATGCTTATATATTACGTCACATATTTTGTTTCGTACAAAATTAATTGTTGCCATACTAGCACACCTGCATTTTGTTTACCAGTTAAATTGTTACCATCCCATACTACACCATGATCTTAACTGCTTTGCAATGTATGTTGCCTCCTGCTTTGTTGCTGCCGCATGCATCACGCAATCTCTAGTCCATTTTAAGCATAAACGGCAGAGTACTTATAGTACGTCCACGTTCTTCATACATATTTCGTAAGTCATCCCTGGAAGTATCTTTGTTTATATTAGCAGATGCCGCCCGCTCACAAGAAATGAGCTCGTCGTTTCTGTAGCTACATTGCAGCATATATTATAAACCAAATGAACTTTGCTCCGCCCATGGCATGGATGACAAACATTGGCGTAAACCAAATGCATCCGATGATTAACATACAATAATTATATATAGTTCGTCGCAAGTGTCCTTTCAATTTTTTAGTAACTTTCACGTAAGCCCCAGAAAAGCTCAGTTGCACGTTCTTTGAACGTATGAAGCAATAGAGCGAAAAACATAGAGATAGTGGTCTTTTATAGTAGGTCAACCTAACATTCCAATATATACAGTATAGCATAATACCGAAAAGTTATGTTATACATATTCACAAACATGCTATGTGAAATACTATGGATTAAAACAATGCTTAATTAACGGGAAAGTATTACAATCAGTGGGATATTGAATCACAACTTTCAATGACAATTACGTCAATAACCATGGCAGAATATGTACCCTTTTATATACCATATGTCAGGATCACGAAATGTTGATAAAGGGGGCAGGCAATCCTTCTAGTTTGTATTGATGTTAGAAAAAAGACAGTGTAGGGTGCGGAATAAATTAAACCAATTGACCAATTTGATTCCATCTTTTGTTTTCAGAATGCAACATATTTGTTCTGCGTGTTTACTTATGATGATGTAACTATTTAAATACCAATTGCGTATGTTTACAATGATACCAGAATTGAACTAATATTGTGATTAAAAACTGTACCTGACCCTGGTTATGTATGGGGGAACTGTTATTATAGTCAATAGTATGCTGTACATGTACATTGCTACATCTGATCATATAATGCACAACATGGTGCTAAATGTCATTGAAATACTTGTATCCACACATTAAAAGAACATTTTCCTACTATACAGTGATGGTTACTCACTCAAGTGCAAACAAGTATCTTTATAATAATTTCTGAGGCAAAGAAGAATTTTTTTTTCAAAAATATAAATTACATTACAATTAAGAACTTAAATTTCATTTGTATTATTGCTTCTATTTAGAATATGTAGTAGTCTGGAGGAAGAAAGGTTCCATTCCGTGTCGTGAATATGCACTGAGTATACTTGAATATTATAGTACAAGTCTATATAATAATACTTTCATGACTACATTGTGTATTTTTATATCATGATATTCAGACATCTCAAAACAGTATTTAATTGCTCTGTATTTATTATTGAGATTTTTTTGACATTTGATCTGTGTATGCTATGGTCTCTTTACGTGCATGGCTTTGAAGAGGTAATTTTTAACAAACAGCCTAATAAGAACAAAACTTAATATACATCTGCTATAGAATCCATGTGTTGACACTAATATTACAGCAAGATAAATACGCTGTTGGAAGTGGAATATTGGAAGTATTCTCTTTTCTCAAGATCAATGATCAGCATATGTACTACTTTCATAAACGTATTTCTTTCTTTATTTGATTATTTATTAATTTCCCGACCATATTCAGATGTCAAAACAATATCTGCTCTTTTTGCCTACCTCAAATTGTATTTTATGCACTGTGTTAACAAGCATTTCATTCAAACAATAAAGGTGCACAAATGCTTTTAAAAAAATTAAAAAATATAAACATATCTGTAGAATTTTCATAAATTTTAAGAAGTCAAACATTTCATTGTACTGCATCAAATGGATTATATTATAGTCTGGAGGAAGAAAGGTTCCGTGTCGTGAATATGCACTGAGTATACTTGAATATTATAGTACAAGTCTATATAATAATCCTTTTATGACTACATTCTGTATTTTTATATCAGGATATTCAGACATCTTGAGACAGTATTTACTTACTCTTTATTTAATATTTATTAGAGATGTTCTTTGACATTTGATCTGTGAATGCTATGGTCTCTTTAAGTGCATGGCTTTGAAGAGGTAATATATATGAAACAGTCCAATCAGAACAAAACTAAATATATATGTGCTATAGAATCCATGTGATGACACTAATATTACAGCAAGAGAAATACGCTGTTGGAAATGGAATATTGAAAGTATTCTCTTTTTTCAAGATCAATGATCAGCATATGTACTTCTTCCATAAACGTATTTCTTTGTTTATTTGATTATTTATTAATTTCCCGACCATATTCAGATGCAATTGTTAAAACAATATCTACACTTTTAGCCTACCTCAAATTGTATTTTCTGCTTAGCTTTAATAAGCATTTCCTTTAAACAGTAAAGGTGCACAAATGGTTTAAAAAATTACAAAATATAAGCATATCTGTAGAATTTTCATACAATTTTAAGAAGTGAAACATTTCATTTTACTGCATCAAAATGATTATCTGCAAACTATCTCACACAGATTTTTGTTTTATAAATATAAAATTCTACCAATTTAAAAATACCAGAAACGAAAGATAAATTAAACATTGGCAAGGAAACATTTTTGGTCAAATTGTTAATGTATAGAAAACATATGGCCGCCGAATTCTCGTTTGTTTATATCATTCATACCAATTTGTTTCTGCAGCACCCAACGAGTCGGAAATGGTGTGGTTGAAAGATGTAACCACACCTTTGCATACTGGCGAACGAAAATTAAGGGATCCGAATCTCCCGGATAATTTGACTTTCCAACTCAGAGGCGGGTCACGAGTTCTCACTTTAAACTTAAAAAGGAATTATGCGATTGATCCTAATGCTAACATCTATTTTGTGACAAAAATGAATGACAGTCGATCCCATTTGGAGAAAGCCCTAATTTTGGAAGAAGAGGTAAGACAAACAGAGGGCTCAGTTTTGTAATTTGAAACATAATAGTAATAGTCCTCAACTTGAGTTAGGATTTCTCGCACACCATACTAAATTTTTATTTGCTCATTGAAAAAAATGGTTTTGCTTTTATGTTTTTTGGGGGGACTTTTTAATACTTATTTCTTGTTTAAGACTTATTATCTATTTAGATGATTAATTCTTTTATCATGCAAACTGCCATGGAAGGAAATAAAGATGAGGAGGAGGAGGTAAAGGGAATTCTCCTGTAAAATTAAAAAAACAACTCGAATACACAGAAAAAACAAATTAAATAAGAATTACAGATTGAATCACACATCTCCATTTCTGCACAGTTTCTCATGAAATAATTTACATCTCTTTAGTTAGTGCTTCCATAGTTCCTTCAAAATAAAATAAGGCAACACTGATAAAATGGAAATTAACTGTTTGTATATCATCTTTCTTTTGTAAAAAACGATTGACATATGAGCCACATTGGTGCATTTCTGGCTACGGACTGGATGAAATGAAACGTTGGAGAAACAATACTATCTTTCGTACAACTTGGATGCATCAGTTGAACTACACATCATTATGTGATCAATGCGACTATTTGTGTAATGAAGAATGCAGTCTTGTTATGGGAAGCCTTCGAATATACACAGAAACTCCACCAAAGATTGAAACCTTCTGAGATAATAGTCTGCTAGTCGATCCTTGACCTTTATTGCCTTTCCAGCATTGGTAACCCACCATTTTTGCAATACCTCTTTACATGCTTTCGATCCGTGATAGACCTTATCAATAATTCAAAACAGTCACTGGATTTTGTAAAGTGGTGTGCCGGTTCCAGCACCATATAACTCGCTACTAAAATGAATAGTAATACACAACAAAGTGTAATTAATATTTTGAGTCTGTTCTTATGAATCAATTAAACTTTGGATTTCATCTTCAAAGGTGTTTTCTCGTTTAAGCATATAAGATTAATATGTATGTAAAGACAAACTTACCTTTCTACCACATATATTTTTTTCTTCAAATAAACCTATTTCAATGCAAACAGACATACTTCATATTGCAATAATTGGATTGATCGGTACGTAACTCAATGTTACCAGTGGGAATAAATGTTGATGTCTGGATCGGCGAAGATGTTAGCATTCATCGGCAAGTCTTTCAAATAGAACAACTCCACATGTACTGTGGAAATGCGTTATGTGTGAAGAAAACGCTGTAATGTTCTTTGACGTTCACAAAGATCTTCTTGAGGATAGGATGCACTCTCTCTCTCTCTCTCTGTCTCTCTCTCTCTCTCTCTCTCTCTCTCTCTCTCTGTCTCTCTCTCTCTCTCTGTCTCTCTGTCTCTCTCTCTTTTAAAGGAAAAGGCATCATTCTTTGCCAGAAGTGTGCAATAAATACCAAACTATATCTGTATATACTCATCCAATGACAAATTAATATTATCCTTTAATGAGCGGTGTGGTACGGGAGGCTATTCAATGGAAAAAAAGGGAAAACAGAAGGCATGCTCTGTTATATTTGTTTTCGATCGACCTGAATAATGCATATATACTAAATGCGATTAACGTAAATTAGATGATCATCCCACATGACCAAATACCACTTCAGAGAGAAGCGATTGAAATAGGGTATGTATACATAACCGATCTGAATAGTGTTTATCCATCATTTAATTATATTGATATTATTTTCCCGTCTTTACTGTTTGATTATTCGAAAGAAATATGTCGTATTACAAGAAACTCAAAATGAGTGATTATTTATTTTTTAAACATGTATGGCATGGATTTAATAACGGGGATTGATTTCTGCGAATATCAGGCTGCTAAAACAAGTTGTTTTCACTTGCAGTCTTCCTTGTCAAAGTAAACAAAGACAACTTAAAGTGATTTACATTATACTGCGTCGGCGTAGTATTTCTTTAAAAACGTTTTGTTTGATCCTTTGCTCCTAGTATGCAAATAAGATATGATTTATTGTTTCATTTACTGTTACAATTATCTCATCTTGAGACCAGTCATTACTAATGTGCTGAAAGATCCATGTATGTGGCTAGGTTCTTCTATTCTTTTTCATCAGCTAATGTGTACTAGTAAGAGCGTATTCGTTTTAAAAAAAAAATTGTGTAAACTACTGACATTCGAATCAGAAAAGGTTTATACACCTAAAAAAAATTATATCTTAAATTAATATCTTTAACATAAGATGAAATGTTTGGCTTGATGCAATTAGTTGCCATCAAAGGAGCCTGTGTTGAAAATGTTACATTTCTCTTTCCACAACCAATGTTTCTGCAAGCATATTTAATGTTGTGGTGTTCTGCATATATAGAAAATCTCAATTAGAGATTCAACGTGCTGATAAACAAAACCCAAATCATATCAATGAAAGAACTTTTGAAATTAGTAGATTTAGGAAAGACATGCATGTGGTTTGCTTTCCATCAAATACATATTCATGTATTTTGCCTATTCACGATCAAATTATGTTTTCTGTCTTGTAAAGTTCGATTTTCATTTGCTGCATGCCCTTTCACAAATAGTATAGAAGAAAAAAAAAATGTTTATTTTGTTCCTATTCCCCTGCATGACAACAATCTGCTTGCCACTGGTAATGGATGTTTCTTAATGAAACTATTTTGTTTGGATAGCATTTTCAACCGTGATTACTAAGAAGGTATTTAAAATGCTATGGAATATCTATTTTAATTAACTGAATTTTCACAGTTTATTGTATTTCTACGATTTACTGATTTATCTGAAATAACTGTAAACATCGATTTACGTCATGCTTTTTATTCCTTATTGTCCATTCCAAAGCCAATTTTTTCCTCTTGTTTTTTCCTGTTAAATTTTTCTTCACGCTTCAATTCGATTGAGAATGCAACGTGTAGTAGATCTGGATCCCAATATTGTTGAGTAAAAACGTATACTGTCACAACTTGCTGAGCTAGCAGTCTTGCTATCAGGTTTATTTAGTTAGACTTGATCTTGTCCCAATTTTGCTGTCAAATTTATTCCGTCACACAGTGGTAAAGTAAAGATCTCTCTGTCCGGTTCTTGTGTCACATCGTACTGTCTGTTTTAATGTTGCTATGAGGCGTGTCATATCACACAGTAAGATGGCTCTACTAGGTTTCTTCTGTCAGACGAAGCTGAACTATTAACGTTGATGTTATGACAACCGTGAATAATAATGGATGAAACCATTTACCCTCTCATTGCCATTCGACCATAATATTGGCAAAAGACAAACCTGCCCTTACTTAAGAACATGAATATGGATGCGACGGTTGATATAAAATAATTTGTTCGATTCATCAACAACCGAAAAGCAACAAATTAGTAGATGATAATAAAGGACTCGTTCCACCTAGTCGATATCAATCTATGACGCAACGAGAGTTATCCAGGTTGACTGGCTGAAATGCGCGTAAGTCTACGTGACTTTGTTGATGCTATGGATAATGTTCCATGTTCGATATCCTCTTTCCTGCTCAGTTCCATTGAAGAATCCTACGATCCGTTACCCAGTTTAGAGTATGTGCAGATAAAGACTGGATCAGTACCGCTTGCTATCATTGCCAGTTCTTTTTTCCAGTCATCATATATCTCGATCTTATATCATACAAAACGAATTACCCTAGTTAGAAGATAGAAGCGGCTCTTGCATTCTGCTTCCCTTACCTTGTTTGGAATAGTGCAAATTGCAGCCGCATTCTCGTTTTCTAGTTTCTTATATGATGTTGTTATATAATTTACAGTGCATTAGCTTATAAACAGGAAAATTATCCACAGGAGTATGTGATAATCACTACAATTGTCTTCATAAGTCCCCCTTTATATATATATATATATATATTCTCCTTGCCGGTTACTGGACAAATACTTGGTAGCAAGATGTGCATTAAGAATGTTGGGTTCCGAGTCAACTGAACCCGACACTCTAAACACCAAAAGAGTAATTAAAACAAAAAAAAAATGTAAGGAGTTTTTTGGCAAATATATTAAATACATGTCTCTCATCAATACCTCTTTTATAATGTATTACCTAGTTTTTAGAAAGAACATCCTTTTTAATATTAGCTCGAAACTGAACTAAATTACTGCCTATCCTAAAAACATAGTATGTGAACAAACCAACAAATATATTGAGCACCTAATTAATCAGTCCAACTCTGTAATCGCCAATTATAAATCTAGTCCATTAACCACACCTAGGCCGAATATGAATTGTTAACAACTTAGATACTTTTTTACCTTACTAACTGTCTATTTTCTGATATACATTTACCCATTTTTGTGTCAACCGATGTTGACTTACTATCAATATAACATAAATGGAGCATTAGTA
The DNA here is from genome assembly GCA_029339505.1 of Unio delphinus. NCBI lineage: Eukaryota > Metazoa > Mollusca > Bivalvia > Unionida > Unionidae > Unio > Unio delphinus. Next base: position 7,394,419 of record JAQISU010000162.1, read on the forward strand.
ACTGTCAAATGTTTGAAAAGGTCTCATGGATTGAGTGACAAAGTTATTGTAAGTATATTAAAAAAATTAAAAAAATTAACATGTGAATAAAGCGTTGATTTGATGCTGCAAATTTAGAAGCTTTTGGGCAGTTAATATCTCTACAAGAACAACAAAATATCGGGCACTTGCCATAGCCGTGATGAAGGTACAATACCTCTCTAAGATATGTCAAAAACAATATGCCTTGCATTCTTTAGACCAACATAGTTGAAGTAAATATTATCAATAAGCTTATGTACGTCAGCTAAGATGACTTGACGATCGTAACACAAACTACAAACAGTCTCATGATATGCTGTTAAAATTCAAATGGAGAGATTTTTAATTGGATCTCTTTCGTTTTTGCTTCCGTGTTTTCTAATTAGAAATTCTCCAAGGTAATTGTATTAAAACGTGTCCTTGATATAAAGTAATGCGTATGATAGTGAATCAATATATAGTGATATATATGTTTAATTTGTTGTTTGTTAGTTTTTTTTAAATTATTCCATTACGTGATATTTTTATGCAACATTTTTTTAAAAGAGGATTTGACATTACCTAGAATGACTGTTTGTTTTGTTTAATTATTATGTAAACAACTAATAGATGAAACATCGTATCTAGTTCCTGGCATTGTTCCAAATCAGTGACAGGTTCGGTGAACAACGTTTTTAATTAAGTTTATAATCCTTCTCAGATTAAGAGCATTAAGTTGAGTCAAGGTAATACCTGGAATAAGTGGCATTTGTCAATTGTTAAATAAACGTATAGTTTTCAAGAAGAATGAAATGTGCCTCTCATCTGGGAATCAAATTTGCATCGTAAATTGTATAATAACTAATGTATTGATAAAAGCTAGTAGTTGAGTTTAAATACTGGTTATTATAAGTTGCATTATGTTTCTGAAAAGATTTGGATGAATATTTTCTTTCTCAAATTATTTAATTCAGGTCGATGTTTTCGCTGGAAATACAAAAAAGATCTGATATTATTCTTAGACAATGACATTTGCTGAAATGTATATGGAATTCAGAAAACACGAATAATACTTTTTGTTATTGCACAAAAGGTTGTTGAACCATCAGACGAACGCTCACTAATGCAGATGTCATGACGATTTGAACTATGATTCGTTTAAAACGTTTCATTGATAGGAAATATTCTTAGATTACAATGTGGATTTAATTTGATTATGACGTTTTTTAATTTAATTCGTGGATTATAATTAGATTTGATTGATAAACCGATTTACTATATTTCCATTTTTACAACTTTGCAACTTTGCAGCTTTTGCAATTTTTTTAACGCTTATTGTTTGCTTTTGTCCTGTGATATTGTTTATTAGAGCCTAAACACGACTTCAATCAAACGCTGAGCACAACAACAATAATATGTGTAGAAATGGACGATTATGAACGAAGATTTGCTTTGTGTGACTTAGTTTTCATTGGAAACCAATAAAGCGACAAAACAGTGAAAATTTTACCCTAGAAACTCTAGATTACTTCGTATGTTACTGCAGTTTGCAGCATCTCGGACCAGCACGGTGATGGTCATATTGTATTCAAAATTGGATAATAATATGGGCAGTTAGATAACTTTTATTGTTGACTTGTTAACAAAACCATGTAAAGCAAACAATCTGTGAAGATAGACGACGAAGTTGCGTTTGAGTCAGAACATGATATCCAGATGGTTAAACAATTATCAAACTTTAGTCTCATGTTTTGCCACTGAATTGGCGGAATGATTTACAGTGATATCTACCCAGATAACACACTTTTAGATGTCATAGTGAGGATCCCAGTGAGATTAAAAACAACAAACATATTATAATGAATCAAGATGAATGCTTGAAATTGCGTCTTGTAGAGGCCTGAAACTGTATCGCCATAAGGCGCCGTTGTCACAAAGTGACACAAAACTTTAGTGACGGTTGCTTGCTTCAATTTTATTGGCGCCCACGCATAGTGAACATGGCAACTACCACTATCTCATCCCAAATTCGTTTCACTTCACAACATATTTTAGTCTACATCCGTAAAAAACATAATATCTGAACACTATGTGTTTGACCCATAGACATAAAATAATCTTGCTGCCAACAATGAACCATTTACTTCTCTGCAGATCAAACTGATCGAATCTCTTTAAAAGACGTTTGCAAAGGAAAAAAACGTGGTGCGTTTATGATTTATCTTTGTAAATACATATATGCATGTAACTTTCACTACCGCGCTTCACCAGAACTATTACAAGAGGATAGCAATAAACAAATAAAATTATCTTTATGCAGCCTACGTATTTGCATTGAGAAACAATGTTGTAAAGGAAACAATCTGTGAAAAAAGGCAACGATGATGTATTTGAGTCAGAATATGAAGATACAAATACAATCACGATATTGAGATGGTAAAATATTTACCTCAATTTAGTCTCTTGTTTTGTTTATGAATTCGTAAAAAATTTACAGTGTTATCTAGCCAGAGAACATATTTCTCCATGTCACAACCATTATCCCAGTTAGATTCAAAACAGGAAATGTATAATAATGAGTCATGGTCAATACCTGGAACAGCGTCAAGTAGAAGACCGGAAAGTCATCTCCATAAGACAAAATTTTGAATAAGTGACAAAAAGCTTAAGTTAGTGTTGCTCGTCTCCATTGCATTGCCGCCCAAACATAGGGAACATGGCGGTACTTACCACTACCACCACCTCATTAGCACTAACAATTCTTTATATTTGTTCATTACTTACCCAAGATTCTAAATCTACTATCTAATAAAAAAAATCCAGTAAATAAAAGAAGTCATTTTAAAACATCGATTCCTATTTCAATATGAAATATTTTCCAGCATCAGGTTGAAATAAACAAAAGAATTTAAGGTTCAGTATCTGTAGAAATAGTTATGTAAAGTTTTGCAAACACATCGGTGTTCTGTTTAGTTTGTTTGAAAGGTATATGGTTTATATTTGGCCTTAATGAGACTCAATACGAGTCGAAATCGCTCAGGGATATTAGATACCAGTTTTTGATCAGTTGCTGTGTTGTGGTCGATTTCTATACATGGCTATATAATGTAGATCTCGTCTATAAAACAAGATATTACATAGCCTATTGAACGTACGTAAGTGCAAATTATATGTCAAGATATGGGACTGTAACTAAATGTAAATCAGTTTGAAAGTTTAAACGATAGACATGTTTAATTTTCATTGGATGATTAAGACAGATGGTTGATTAATAATAATAATAGTAATAATAATAATAATGAGGACTTTGTATAGCGCCTAATCTTTCGAAGCTCTAAGCTATTTACACCATCAATAATGATATGTCTACACTAAAGAATAAAAAATGACAAAAACAATGAAATTGTAAAACATAAAAACATGCTGAAAACATAAAAGATACAAAGCATGATTAGGTTGCTAAGTTTGTCCCTGAAGTCGAACAGGTGAGTCTTAATAACACTTTGAAAAGGGACCACTGTGTCTTTGTGTCGAATTTGAATTGCCAATTCATTCCACGTCACCGGGCCCTGATATGCAAACGTACGTTATCCATATGACTTTGTTTTCACCTTGGGAACAATCAATGAGTATACGATTAGCAGAAGAAGAGCGTAAGGATCTAGCTTGTGTGAGGCAGATAGGTATGTTGGACTGGCGTCTGTCATTGAAACATAGCACAGAGTACAAATTTTGTGTTTGATTCTTATCGAATTGTTAGCCAATGTAGGGTACAGAGCAGTGGTGAAAAGTATTCTAACACATATCACCTAATAGTACTGATCATGAATTTACATGCGTTGTCGTTATCAATAAGTATTGCTTGATATTTTGTATTCGAAGGTAACACATATGCTTTATCTGGTAATCATGTCTTTGCCGTAGTTTGTAGAACTTAAATCACGCCATACATTAACAACATTAAACAAAATAGCAAAGCAATATGACTCGTCTGTTATCTGAATATTTCCAAATAAACTTTGAGCAGCGGATTGTTTTCAGCCGTTATCCATTCGAAATTTAATATTATACTGGAATTATTTCCATTTTTCATTTTCAGGTTATGCCTACCTTGGGAAGGTGTGTGACACATTTATCAAAACATCACTAATCCAGTCACGTGATTATTATTTCACAGTTTCCACAGCAGCCTACGAACTTGCACACAAGTAAGTTATATTATGCCTCCCGATTTTCCCCTGCATTTACATCGAATCGATCAGCATGTATGGAATCCTGTGCTGGCGTTCTGATTTTGACATGTGACATTCCTTGTGCCCACCTCTCCATTACTTGTTGTTTTCTTTGAGTTGTATCTCCAGTTTCCGTATTTCATCCACCCAATCACGGCTTAATATAGTCGGTCAATTGTACGTGGAAACAGTTTTGTTGCAAATTGTCGTATAGATAAAACGCCAACCATTTTAATGAAATAATCTCAGATATTTATGTGTAAAAAATAACGGTTGTCTTCGTTCTATCTCAATTGATTAGATGCGAATGAACTAGCATGTGTCACGCCGCTAGTTAGAGCTATATCATCAGAGTGACACAATATAATGTAATAAATTTGGAGTAAGTGTTAGTGAATTTGAACCATGCTTGGGTCGTTAGTAGTGATTTTGGGTACAAGCCGAATGACTGTCCCTGTAGTAACATAGTCCATATTAAAATTCAGTGGTGTATACAAGTAGTGTGATGGAAAAGGCAGCATTTATGGTTGGAAATCAGTAAATTATAGAATGGAATCAATAAGTTGGAACTTGGTAGGTACCGTTTATGTGGCCATAGTGGAAAATTGGCGTATGTATATGAGTGTGATACGCCGGAAATTCTGTGGATGGACTGGCCTAGGGTCGCGCAGTTAAATATTTCCCAGTTAGTAAGGGAATACTGGTGTAATTTCTATGGCATGACAAGCTATCGGTACGGAAAACGGATGATAATGAAGAAAAACCATGTAAAGGTGCAGTTAATGGACGTTTGGGCAAGTTGTCTCCTCTGGGTCGCCCATTGATTACAGCAAAGATTAATAATTATAGCAGACACGTCTTTCTTTCCATTTTACAACTCAAGTTGTATGGAAGTCTTTGGAAATTTGGGGAAAACATATGACTTCCAGCGTGACTCGCGCCAGGGTTTTGACACCGCTCGGTCAAGTGAATACCCCTGTGCGTGTAACAAGAAAAATTTCTGGTGACAGCGTTTTGGGATATGTGTGAATAGTTATGTCATGGTTTGCAATTTATTCAGAGTTATTATGTGTGAAACTGACTATTGCTTCGCATTTGGAAAGAAAGAGGAAATAAATATTATGGCTAGTGCGACTTTAACTTCGTTTATTGAGATTTCGCGACATTTGGTCTGCGAGAGTAGATATATGCATTTGCTGCTGAGAAGGATTTTTAAGAGGAGTCCTATGTTCAAGCAGGATGGAGTGTTTTATCCGGGATATGATACAGCGATGGCAAGAATTGTATTGGTGTAGGTCGCGCAGATTGCGAGATCTAAGAGTTGGAGGTAAAACCGTGAGACAGTGCACACGCGGTTTCCATTTCTCCTCGACACGTGGGGGTTAAAACAGGGCCAAGTGATACTTTTGGTTCTTTTTAATAGGCTGGAATTGCTAAAATGTGGACGACAATCATTGGCCACGGAATTGTAACATGCTGGAATGATGAAAATGTCTGTAATTGTTTTGTTTTTGTACAAACTGATAGGAACCGCTAATGAATGGGTTTGACAACACCCCCCCCCCCCCCGCCGTCTTGTGTATAATTGAGGAGATTGGATTTTATAACATCAACAACAATAAGAACAATAAGAACAACATACATAAATTTGATATAAGCGTCATACACCGGTAGAAGTGGCCAATAAAAGTTTTAAATGGGTGGGTAATAATTTTTCCCCGTAATTATTACATGGATGGGTTGAGACATATTGTCTACGGGTGACAATTAAAAGCCGCGCAGTTACAATTAAATCAGAATGCGCCCAAAGGCTATGTAAATAATTTGATTATTGGTGTGATTATTTGTTTTATATTTTTTAAATTCTGTAACGACAGATGTCGGTCTTGATTGGGGTTTTATTATTGTATGTATTAGTTTTATAATTTGTAATCATGTGGTGTTAGAGCAGAAAAGTTCTAGAAGTTGTTGCTGCATGAGACCAGGTGGTAAATTAAGTCTAGTAGTTTGAATTGTGCTTGGAGTTAAACATGGTTAAATTGAAAGAAAATAAGGGTATTATGTATGGTTGTTTGGAGGCTGGTGGACTATTTGTTTTATTTTTATTTTTGTGTTGCTGTAGGGTACGATTAAGTGGTGAAAAGATGATTGAAAAGGCAGTGTCAAGTCTAGCGTTCTATTGGTGACAATAGGGTCGCGCCAGATGGGCGTTGAAGTCATGGTTGACTTATTTTTGAGGTTCTTAAGAGGTCGTGTTTCATTTGAAGAACGCATTCTCTAACCTCGTGTAGTACAGGACGGATCCTGTATTTTGATTGTCATTGAACTGTTAGCGACTTGCCAGTTGAGAATTGATTTATACAGAGCACATTAAGAAGGAAGAAAGAAATCGTCTACACGCATCTTCATGATCATATATGGTCCAGCGAGATTTTCATCATGCATAGTTTGACTTGTCTGCATGAATGGAATGGTGTCAATTTGGAAAACTGTGAAGGACAATTCAAAGCACGTGTTAGTTATTTAGCAGCATGAAGAAATTGTAGTGCACACCACAATTATAGTTGAATCGTGATGTGATGGTGTTCCAAACTTTAGCGTTTGGGGATAGGTTTTCTTAGGGATTTAGGTAATAACTGGTGTGGAATTTGTAGTGAATTAACAGTGAAAGAAACAAATAGGATCGTCTGGCACAGACTGAGTTGAAAAATATTTGCGCATTGAAGTCATGGTTGACTTGTTGGAGGTTAGTAAGAGAAGGTGTCTCTGAAGAACGCTAACCTCGTGATATGTACAGGTGTACCAAGGTCTATTAGGAGAACGTGTGTCCTGGTGGAAACGCAATCTCCAGACCAGAGTTTTAATGTAAAGAGGAATGGTTCTGGTTGCATTTGATGTCTGTTGTTAGAGACCTATGCTTAGACAAGTCAATTTCGAGGAAGTCGTGAGGGAGTTTGAACCCGACTAAGTGGTTGAAACATTATTTCATCTTGGATTCAACTTGTTTAGATTTGGATAGTTTATGTTGTTGTATATAATCATATTGGTAATCGTTTATCGGGTGTGGGGTTAAATTTAGAAAAAAAAAAAAAAAAAAAAAAAAAAAAAAAATACTTCAAATTGTGATTTAGATCACAGAAATGTGACGTTTGTGTCACTCGGGACGAGTGATCTTTTAAAGGCGGGGGTAATGTAATAAATTTGGAGTAAGTGTTAGTGAATTTGAACCATGCTTGGGTCGTTAGTAGTGATTTTGGGTACAAGCCGAATGACTGTCCCTGTAGTAACATAGTCCATATTAAAATTCAGTGGTGTATACAAGTAGTGTGATGGAAAAGGCAGCATTTATGGTTGGAAATCAGTAAATTATAGAATGGAATCAATAAGTTGGAACTTGGTAGGTACCGTTTATGTGGCCATAGTGGAAAATTGGCGTATGTATATGAGTGTGATACGCCGGAAATTCTGTGGATGGACTGGCCTAGGGTCGCGCAGTTAAATATTTCCCAGTTAGTAAGGGAATACTGGTGTAATTTCTATGGCATGACAAGCTATCGGTACGGAAAACGGATGATAATGAAGAAAAACCATGTAAAGGTGCAGTTAATGGACGTTTGGGCAAGTTGTCTCCTCTGGGTCGCCCATTGATTACAGCAAAGATTAATAATTATAGCAGACACGTCTTTCTTTCCATTTTACAACTCAAGTTGTATGGAAGTCTTTGGAAATTTGGGGAAAACATATGACTTCCAGCGTGACTCGCGCCAGGGTTTTGACACCGCTCGGTCAAGTGAATACCCCTGTGCGTGTAACAATATAATGTATAGTCAATTGTTTTACATGCTTCTTCTTTTCAAGTCTTGGAGCAAACCATGACGGTGAAGGTGAACGCTAAAGCTTGTAGGGCTGAAGGTTACTTTCTTATGACTCCCTTGGACCCAGTTTTCAGCAAAACTCAGCGATACTCCAGGAATCCATGGATTTTCTCCACCTTCTCAGTGGAAGTGTTTAAGGATGCACTAAAAAGCAAGTATGTATACTAAATATACATACATACATACATACATACATACATACATACATACATACATACATACATACATACATACATACATACATATATACAAACATACATACATACATACATACATACATACATACATACATACATACATACATACATACATACATACATACATACATACATACATACATACATACATACATACATACATACATACATACATACATACATACATACATACATACATACATACATAAATACATACATACATACATACATACATACATACATACATAAATACATACATACATACATACATACATACATACATACATACATAAATACATACATACATACATACATAAATACATACCTACCTACCTACATACATAAATACATTCATACATACATACATACATACATACATACATACATACATACATACATACATACATACATACATACATACATACATACATACATACGTACGTACGTACGTACGTACGTACGTACGTACGTACGAACGTACATACATACATACATACATACATACATACATACATACATACATACATACATACATACATACATACATACATACATACATACATACATACATACATACATACATACATACATACATACATACATACATACATACATACATTATATAATTGTCTAATAACGATTTTGGATTGTTTGTTACTGATCTTGGTTACACCCTTCTACGCCAAATGAATTTTTCTTGATATCACATAGCGAAATATGCAATCTTTCTTGCATTTCCACAAGGAAGTAATTTAGTATGTGTGGAAATATCCAACCACTATGATTACGAAAAGCAAAATCAAGTATAGCACACTGTTTAATCAATCCATTACAGCATAGTTCACCAACAGTCAAGCGCAGTGCTATGTCTATTTAATTTAAGTGTGTTGGTTAGTTGAATTGCTTTTTCTGTAGTTTACTACATCGTATTGTAGTATAACATTGTATGCTAGACTTGATCTTGCCCAAAAGTCGATTCATTTCTGCATGACCTGAATGAGTAGAATTAACCCTTTTGTTTAGACTTCTTTAAAAGGTAATAAACCATGTCGACGTGTTACTTTGCGATGCAAAGTATCTTTCTTTCACAGGCATGTATATAGAAATTTACATTTGAAACGGATTTTATCGAATTTTGCTATATGTCAAATCTACTGTTGTCAGTCACGCCATACCTGTATCTGAACTCAAATATGTCGATTAGTTCGCTTTTCAAACAGCAAAATATAGGAATCAAGTTCTTAATTGATGTATCTTCATATTGCATTAAACTGCATTGTACTGCTGCGACCTGTTCTGTCTATATATGTACCAGCACATGCTGTCGTTAGAGGAGTATTCTGCGAGCTGTACTAGTCACAAAGCTTACAAATCATTTGTTCCTGCAAGATGTACAATTCAAGTGCCTATAATAGTTTCTATGGCTGCAAATTCCGGAACCTTCAAGGTCAATTGTTGTTGACTCTCGACGTTACAGATGGCAAATACAAATGCACACATGCATTCGTTTTTAGTAATTCGATTTTGTTGCAGATTTCAGTTAATCCTCTTTGACATTTCGATGGTCTTTTTTCTCTTTCTAGTAAGAACGTTATCTCCCTCTAAGTATATTCTTCTACAGAATATCACGCATACTATTTTCTAATAATTCCTTTCTCTAATAATTAAACATGTCATACAGACAGAGAAAATCAATTTAGGAAGAATATTTAGTTTTGTAATTATGGTTCATTATAGAAACCTATCATTATGTTCATAACAATTGAAGCGACTATGATTAAATTGCTCTCAGCGTCACACAAACATTTTTACACGAAAAAGCCATTGTTATCTTATTGTTTGAGATCATGCTTGTGCCACATAATCAACTGAATTTTCAACTCTTTCCAATTTGTTTGTGAATTATATATCATCGTTGTAAAACTAATCATTTTGTGTCATCATGTCTGACCAAACATGTTCGTGTGCACATGCAGCGATTTCGAGATGGGCTTGATATGTCATGAAGCAGAAGAGGAGTGAACACTACCAACATATAGTTTAAGCAGGTTTTTGATAAATGAGATAAGATCCTATACAATTTTATAAAAACCCAGATTTGAGATAACTAGGTTAAATCCTACAAACCTGTATTTGTAAAAGACGAGGTAAAATCCTACAAACCTGGAATTGTAACAACATTCCCCGAATGATGAGACACCAAAGGAATGTACTGGAGCGTTGTTGCAATTAATTAAAATATTTTATCAAGACCGATTCGATATCTTGACCGAGGATCATGTAACTTTCTCATTACATATCCGTGTGTGGTTTCTTGAAAAATCCTAACGAAATTGTTTAAATTGTTTTTTTATCCATATCAGTGCTACAGCAGGTCTGGTGAATATTTCTTAACGTTTGGGTATCAACTCCGTTAAATACAGCAAGAATATTACAGTTATCCCTGATTACTTTAGGGATTTGTGTATATCGTTGAGAAACATAAATCACATCGGTGTTTTCATGTCTTTCTCTGGAACCCATCCTGGCAGGATTTGCTTGTTAATCTAACATCACCTCATCATACACCACTAAATTATTAATACTTCCATTTATATTATCGACACTCGTAACTTCTTCAATATCGGTAATACATTATATAACATCGTCGTCGTTTATCGTCTTCGCGTTTTCCTTAAAATATTTTAGCACCTCAAAGCATCGTTTATCGTGTGCAGATGGTGCAGTTTAATATAATTTATCCCAAGTTAACTATCTCATAATCCGATTAAGTAATAATTGTGTCTTACCACTTTTAGATGGACCAATGTTAATAATTCTGATTGAATTCGGTAGCGCTGCATGTGCTTAACTGGTTCACTTGTTTTTATTTCTGAAAAGCAATTACATGCATGATATTATAAACAAATATGGATTTATAATGCGTCAAATATAGGATGCGTACGGCAAAATATACATTAACTCCCATTACGACAAACAATAAGAGACAAGCATTCACAGGTAAGTGTACGCGATTCAGTACAAATATTTATTTGTATTTATCGGTAAAAAAAAAAAGGTGATATCGCCGCAAAGTTAACAAGACTCCAGGGGACTTCTGTGGGCTAAATACCCAAGGAAAAACATCTTCCAATATGGAATTACTGCGGACTCGGAACACGACATGATATCCAACATAATAATCCAGATCAACCCAAACCAGTGAATAAACTATAAATGCCATAAATAGAGCCTGCCATGCTCATGATGTTGCTTATCGAAGTAGGAATCTTCAGCAACAACATATCGCAGATGTGAAATTCATTCGTGCATAACATTATATCACCAATTAAACATTCAAATAAAGATTAGCTAGCTGGTTAATAAAATCTGCAACGAAAAATAAATTAGTATTTATAAGCGGAGCTTCACGAAACGGTAATTTATCAACCGATTAATAAAATAATGGAATCAATTTATTATTTCCCGAGCGAATATTGGAAAGGTAACGTATCGATTAATAAATTCGTCAGCGCAGCAAAAGTCACGAAAGTTACCGCGGCGGATTTGTTATGTCGACAAGAAATAAGGTAAATTTATTTCCCACCTCCTAAGCAAATTCACTTCGCACATTTTGATGTCAGCGTTCCAAATGAAGTTCACCAGGAGAACATATTTCTTTCACACTATACCGTAAAACAACGTACATACAAATACGCATTAACTGTAATTTGATGTTGCGAGTAGATACAAAGAAGCAGAGCTTATATCTACAAAGATATCAGCTGAAGTAGTCTCTGCGTTTAAACACATTTATTGACGAAGACCTGGACCACAAGGTGGTCTGAAGAGTCCAAATATTTTACAAGTTGATCCTGGATAAGAATTTCAAGGTTTGGCATCATCAACGATGAAACAACATAATGTCATCATTAGACGAGGTCATACTGCAATACACCGCAATCAGGCAATTGTGGAGCAATTTAATCGAACATTTGCGGATCGCTTATTTGGCTTTGAAATTTATTGAGGATTTACGATCAAGTGAAAATTGGTAACATTACCAAGTGTGATAACCGCGTTAAATAATGATATTCGTCGAACAATCAATATGGAACCTATTAACGCAATCACAAACACAAATAAAAATTTGCATGGGCGTGATTTTTCACCAAAGCCAGTATTTGGCAATGTCATTGTAAGGTATTTGTATGAACCTGTGTGAAGATGAAGGTGGTAAGAAAGTTCAACCGATCATATCTGGAGTTTAATCGCGCACAATATATCTAGCGTGGTCACATATTCAAGTAGACCAGCAATATCTAGATTCGATTCAACTGCTCCTCAGCGTAGGTTTTCACCTGAACAACTACATGTTATTCCAGTTATATCTAACTAGCACCACGACGACAATATCATTCAAGACAAAGTAAGATTACATTTTCTCGACAAACATGACTGCTAGCTTTTCTCTCTATGTTCGAGTGTTATGGATCATTATCCAACCAACACCACATCAGTATACCATTACCGCTCGCGCAGTGATTATTGTGTTGTTTTTATTTCATAATAAATTCAATGTCAAGATTAAATTCTATTTTCAAAAAAAAGTCGCTTTGTTTACAACCAGCGAGGTTATTTAATGATTTTATCATCGCTTACAATTTCATTTTTTACTGGTGTCATTAGAATCTTTATAATATCGCTGACAGTTAATCCCTGAGATGAGTGAATTTTCATTGCGTATTCTAGCGTCCAGGGATATTTGCTTGCGCGCAATGTATCTTCGACAACGCTGATATCAACTAGAACAATATCATTTAACACAATAATTTGGTTTTCTGTCCCTTATAATGTCAGACGCCTGGAATATCAAGTTAAATAGTTTGTCTTCGTGTATCAGCTTGTCTATAACACAATGGAACTGTTAATGACGAAATAATTTCTTTATGTGTTTCAAATAATTTCATCTGAAGTGTATCTCTGATTTTGTTTCTAGTCGCAATTGTCAAATAGGTTGGTTTCCACGTTTACCAACAATCGTCGATGGAAGTCTCAGGAATAGTTGTACGCGTTTTTTTACACTGGATTTGATATGGTTGTAGCCTTATTGATTTAAGTGTTTTTAACGATTCGGTGATCAGTGTCAGTTTATTTATACTAGTCAATGGTTTGTTTCAACGACTCGTGAGGATATAATCTAACAAACAGTGGTGGTTGAACGATATATCTGTACAATTACCAGAGCAGTGTTTTTAGTTAACAACAACGAATCCAAAAATGTTTTTAGTATATCCAATGACACTGTAGAAACTTCATCCAATATGGTGATCCGCGGAATATATTTTTCTCCCATTTGATCAGGAGTCCGCTCGTCACCTTTATATAAAAAAAACAGATGTGATAAGTACAAAAATGTACTACTCTGGTTATCATCTCTCTGGCAAGAGTATGTGTGGGTAATAATACAACCATGTCAGAATTTGTTCCGAATAATTCAGTAACTCGAGTTATCTGAAAACATAATCCTGGTCCGTTCAAGTAAACCATTTAATCTATGGATATTGGAGCATAAACGGATGGCAACAACGACAATGCCAGTATTGTTTCTCCACGATAATTGTCCTCGATGACAAAATATGCATATTCGTAACATCCATATAATTTTTCTTGATTTATTCTCCACGAACCCCATTTATGAACAAGTTGTAGTAAACATTTCGAGGGATTTATTATGTTTCCGGTTAGAGTAAAACGAATATATCGCAACTCAAACAGCTATATTAGAAAATATATTTATCAGCGATAACAGGTTAAAAGAAACATAACCAAGCATCGAAGATCTTAAATATCAAATATAGTGGCGATTCACTGTCACAGCATATAGCAATAATAACGATTATTATCCATTTAGACAAATAGGCGTATTGTTTTGTCGTATCCGCGATTGTAAAATTATATTCAGCTTCATATGACATCAATGACGAATAAGTTCGTTTATAATTTTATCTTTCGTTCAGAGTAAATTTATGGATTGCTCTGCTGTCGAGATTATTTTACGGAGATGTTCTCGTTAAGATTCATTAATAGTGTATCACTATCACCACCTGTAAGTAATTTAAGTGTTGGTAACCAAACTTCTGTTTTATTTTCTATACTATATTGACAATCAACTGTATCAACATCCCACAAACACTCATTTATTGTAATAATGCTATCGAGGTCCATATATTCGTTGATAACTGTTAAAAAACCAAACATTAAGGATCAGATGAAGGTTTTCTGTGAGTTTAAACGAAATCACACGGGTGAATTCCGTCAAATCAAAATCAGGTAAGTGCCCATTTACGTCAACTCTGGTCATTTCATGAGGAGGGTGACCAAATCGCCAAAAATATTCTTTACATTATCTGTGTTTGAGAAAACGTCTTGGGTAACACACAACCGTGTCAACGGAAATAACAATCTCGTGACCATACTGCGTATTCCACAACCCACCGTGGCCGTACCTAACACAACTCATTTGTACATACGAGAGAAACTCTTCTGTATTTGTCGCTGGATATCGTGTAGAGACTTCTGCCATCGCGGCGTGAAGAAATTCTGTCCGGTATATTTCGACGATATGTCTTACAAATTGGTCATAATTACCAACTTCGAAACATACTTTTAAATAACCATTTTGATACATGATCGGTTTTACTTAACTGCTAAATGTAATCAAACATATTACCGGAGTAATATTTTATAATACGATCTCGCGGATATATCCTTGAGGAGTGGTTCAACGCATGTGAATATTGATCGCTAATTTCAATCGGAGCTCAATTATTTAATACTTTGGCGTATATAATCTCCGGTGATCGTTGTTATGGTTGTTGGAAATTTTAACATCTGTTCTAACTCGGCAACATCTTTTATTGAATCTCAAGTATCCTAATCTGATTCAGTCTACTTATTTAACTTGGAACGTCGTATATCAGTTAAAATATTTGGTGATTTTATATTAATCGTCTACATAATTATTTGTTGTTGCATCGTTGTCCAATGTTGGAATGCCAAGCTCTGTTATTTTATTCGAGTTCATGTTTAACGGGTCTGTTATTATGTCGTCGAATTTTTTTTACTCGGCTGTTAATAGTATTTAACACAGTTGAAAAAATAATTCCTCGTTTAAACTTACCAGCAGCATCAAACACCAATAGGGCATTTTCAGTTACCCGTTTACTTTAAATAAAATATCATTCAGAGAAACATTACTCGCTTTTAGTGTTCCTTGTCTGACTAAGAACACAACTATTTCGTCCGGTTCTACACTTGCCAGCTTTTACTTTCCGGACATTTTATCGCTGACAATTTTCTTTATATGCTCCAGTGAAACTCCATCTGTGTTCTTTTACCCGACATAGAGATCATCGCCAACGATCTACCGTTATACGCTTAAGATTTCTTTATATATTTATTACTGATATATTCGTGCACGGCTTTATGAGGTGGTTTTTCCGATGCTAATAAAGCCTCAAGACGATTTAGTACTTGTTGGCCACAAATTGGCGGATTTGTCATTGTTTGTGTATTTAACTTGGATTAACTGACCCACACTGTGTGAGGGAATTTTAAACGGTGTATATAACGCAGAAATTCTATAGGAGGAGCTAACCCGTATGTCAAGTGCCAAATTTTTCATCAGTGAAATTCATTAATTAATTCTTAGTCTAGCCGACAATTAACTGTCTTGGAGTAGAGTTTGGACGAAAGAATGTTGGCTTAACTCGGTTATGCTGTTTGAATGTTTATAGTGAAAAAGGACTGGGTGTTTGACACGATTAAAAGAGGGAATTTCTCACGTAAATGCTGTCAAAGTGATTTGAAACAAATGGTAGGGTGATATTTCGACCCAGATGGAAATTTTTGGCATCTTGATAGACGGTTTCCAAATGTCCGTAGGAATATAATTTATTTCGATTGGTCAAATATGGAATCAGAGGGTTGGGTCGATCCCAATATTGAAGGGAATATATAATCCTAACCACATGAATTCTAGCAGTCTAAAAAACTTATCTGCAAAAGAGAACCGAAGGTAGAAGTAATTACCAGGACACCGAATGTTCTTTGCAAGAAAGACGTTCGTTAAAATTGTGGTTCCGGAAAACTGAATTTGGAACGATTGTAAGACGCCAAAAACACAAGGTATTTAACTCAAATTCACATTTATTATGATGTAATTTATGTGATGTTTTCTTTGTTACAGATGTATGATGAATTGATACTATGATACAAATAGTACGGTATTACATTGATTTAATAACGTACTTTGATATGATGTTTCTTCGTTACAGATGCATGATGTGTTCATATTTTTGATAGTTCGGTATTACATTGATTTAATAATGTACTTTTGAATTCTGAATTAGCATTTTCACCTTATATACTTAGGTAGGTTAATGGTTGTTGCTGAAAACCCCGCAATGTACATTTATGGTTGGAAAGTGCTACATTAATTTTGAATTTATCATATTAGTGAATATGGATTGTGTGCTATGATATATTGCCTCACTTTACGTAATAATTTACGGGAATATATGTGACTTTCCCAAATTCTGATGTCGATAATTAGCAGTATAGCTCTATTGATCTGAAGACTTGTGTAGTATTTGCTAGCCGTATAAACGTTAACACTGATAGTAAGATCTGATTGTTCGAACCAGAAGACTGACGGACAATCTCAACTCTTAAAGCATAACAAGATACTTAGGGCGTTTTACCCTTTTCTTTTCAAAGGAAAATAGTTTGTTTGGAAAGAGGAGAATTAGCGAGAAGTCAAGAAAAGGTGGAAAAAGAAGTCAAGAAAAGGAGGTAGAAAAAGCCAGAAGTCAGAGTTGGGGAAATCCCACGTTCAGCCAAAAAGGGCAAGCTAAAGTCTTGACACACGCAGAAGGAAAAAAAAAACAGTCGACGAACAAGGTCATTGCAAATTTCCCAAGCAGTCCGATGTTAATGAACACTCGATTTCGTGATGAAATTTACTATCAGTTATTACGGCAAAATTCATATATTTTATTAATATTTGAATTTTTAATTAACGTATCCATTATTTTAAAACTTCGGTTTTGTATTGCTACTGAACGAAGAATATTCAGAAGGAAAGAATATTGTAATTTACTGTGTCATTCTTCTCTTGATTGTATTTGAATTAATTCCTTATTTTATCTTTACGGGGGCTCGTGTGCTTTCTTTGTTCAAGATACCATCTCGGATTGCCATATCCATTCGAACCGGGCAAATTACACCGTAAAGGTTATTCCTTTAGATAACGAGAATTAGCGGGAGTTGGGTTCGAGTGTTGTTTTTCCAAGTTGCGCAATACCTCTGACCAGGCCTTGTGCGATATTGTACTAAGAACCCTTGATAACCGGCACACCCGTTACAAAGTGGATTGCTCGTCCGGGGATTTGAAAGCTTCATTGCGATTGAAGTAATCTGAGCGTATTTTTAACAAAGGCATACAGTTGTTATTATTATTAAGTAGGAATCGAGTGAATCAAACATTGTCTGCTATTTTTGTATAATTGAATATAGTGCATAAAAATTCCTTACGTAAAAGTGTATGGTAGGAAGTTATCATAAAGTATTAGGTGCGGTACTACCTAAATCTTCTCTTGACACAAGAGCCAATTTGGGCTAGTACTGTATTTTGGACAGCAATTAATCACGTCTCGTTAACAGTTCCCTGCTACGTGGAGTCTGGTTTACTGAAACTTTTGCCTGGTCAATTATTTGTGACTGATTTGACCTGTACATCTCGCTGCAGATAAAACTATTTTCGTAGGAAAGAATTCGGTTGTAGGCCAGTTAAAGACGTAGTTCTATAATTAAGGACGAGTGGGCCATCAATATTTCAGCCTTTGTGCAGGGGGCGGCGAAAGATGTGTACCACAACATGACCCCAACCGGGAGAGACGATTATGACGCGTTGAAGAAAGCTTTACTTCGTCAATATGAGTTGTCAGCGGAAACGTTCCGGAAACGCTTTAGGGAATCGTCGAAAAGGGCTGCCCAAACACACGCGCAATTTCGCAGTCGAGTGCGCGTGATGTTTGATAAATGGATGAAAATGTCTGGCACCGCGTTAACGTACGAAGGTATACGCGAAGAGATTTTAAAGGAACACGTGTTAAGTACCTACATAAAAGATTTAATTGTGTTTTTTGCGGAGCGCGAATTCTCAACTTTGGATGAGATACGCGTAATGGCCGAGCGCTATGGGAGCGCGCATGCGTGTCCAACTACTTGGAATGGTAGGGACCAACCTGGAATCGGTGAGATTAGAAAGACCACTGAGGTGGCACCCCAGAGACGAATAGGTCAGAATGGTGGGAGGCCAAGGGCCGGAAATCCCAGCCAAGTACATTTCTATGGGTCGGGAAAGACTCAAGGGGTAGATAGGGATAAATCGGGTAGAAGAGGTGACCCAGTGTGTTATGGTTGTAATAAACCAGGCAATGTTGTCAAGTACTGTAGAAAGTATCGTCCGACAACGGTTAATTCGGTAACTCCGAATGCTGTTAAGAAAAGAAAATAGTGGAGTCTACGAATGTAGCGAAGACTACGGTAAATGGTGAGGAAGCCACGGTGCTGTATGACACCAGCTGTAGCTACCCGGCCTTGGTAGATAGTAGATACGTTAAACCTGGATATTATACAGGTGAGAAGGTGGAAGTACAGTTACCTAACAGGACGAATGATTCGCTTCCGGTCGATAGCATAGACCTTGATTCGTCATATGTAAAAGGGCGAATTCAAGCAGCGTGTTGGTCGGGACTGTCTAATGACGTAATATTAGAGTGTAGGTATGTGTTTCCCCAACCTAACCCTATGACGTGTAACCCTATACATGTCGGGTTCGTGGAGACGATGGCTATGAAGCGAAGGTCAGGGTCGAAGCCGCTAAGATCCGTGACTTCGCTCATAGACATTTTGGTACCTTGTGAGTTAGAAAAGGTTCAAAAGGAAGATGTGTCTCTTGACAATGTACGTAGAAACTCGACGGACGGGTCCGTACGGAAATTGCCAGACGGCGAGGTTAAGTTCGCAACAAAACGCGGTATTTGATATCGGTACGCCAAGAAAGGGGTCGATACATTTAAACAAGTTGTGGTACCCTTAGGGAAGCGAGACGAAGTGCTTAGGTTAGCACATGAGGGTCTTCTCAAAAGCCACATGGGCGTGGCGAAGACCAAAGATAGGTTGGTGAGGGAGTTTTATTGGCCAGGTGTGTATGGGGATGTGAGGAGGTTCTGTTTGTCATGTGACAAGTGTCAGCGAGTGGCACCGAAGACCTCCCATCGCCCAGTGAAGAAAGGTGGACAAAACTTCCGTATCCGAGTAGGGGATGAGGAGAAGTTGTTCCACGTGAATCTTCTGAAGCGTTTCCGTGTGCGAGAACCACCCACGGAGTTCGTGGTGGCTACCGTCGTGACGGAAGAATCCGAGGACAACGCAGGGCAGGCGGAAGTACTCCCTAGTTGTCCGTTGATGATTGAGCAAACCTACGTCGACGTTGCAGTTGAGGTTACGTTAACGTCAGACCAACGTAAATAGGTTGAGTCGGTACTTCAAGAATATTCGAGCGTCTTAACAGAGAAACCTGGGAAGAAAGAGCTGGAGGAGTTCTCTTTGAAGCTGCTGGACGAGAACCCATTGAAGTTAAGACCATATCCGTTTCCGTACGCGAAGTTAGAAGCGGTTTGTAAGGAAGTTCAAACTATGTTAGACTTAGGTATTATCGAACCAAGCGAGTCGGCGTATAGCTTTTTTGTTGTGCTGGTCCAGAAGGAGGATGGGACACACAGATTTTGTCTCGATTACCCAAAGTTAAACCGAATCACATAATTCCAGGCAGAACTTTAACCTGACCCTGAGTCTATTTTCGCAGGAGTAACCCATGCAAAATATGTTTCTAAAATTGATCTATCCAAAGGATACTGACGAATTCCAGTCCGTAGTGAAGACAGAGAAGAACTCGCCTTTGCAACTCCAGATGGGACTTACCAGTGGGTGGTCATGCCATTCGGGGTGCAGAATGCGCCCAGTGTCTTCACCCGTATGATGCGGAAATTCCTTGAACCATTGCGGGGGATGGGAGTTTCCAACTTCTTGGACGATCTTCTATTAGCTACAGCTACATGGGAGAAACACCTACATTTGCTGAAAAACGTCTTAGTACAACTACGACAAACCGGACTGACCGCACGACCATCGAAGTGCCATATAGGGTTCAGACAATTAGACTACCCAGGACATACCCTCAGCGAGGAAACGTTGACTCCCGAGAGTTCAAAGATCAAACAATCTAGGGATGCCTTACGACCACCTACTAAGACTGAAGTTAGATCTTTACTAGGTTTGGCAGGGTACTATAGGAGATATGTCGCAAATTTTAGTGCTATTGCGAGTTTATTTACTGACATGACTCGGAAAAAAGCGCCGATCAAAGTAATATGTATAGACGCATGTGAACGTGCATTTCAGACGCTAAAAGACAGACTGACGTCAGACGCCATATTTAAGTTGCCTGACGTGACACGGGATTTTGTTTTGAGGACAGATGCTTGTGATAGAGGTTTAGGTTCAGTCATGAATTTACTACATAAGTCATAGTTGATTTATAGTGGTTGTAGTGTATGCTTATCTTATCAAATTATTATTTATCTAATCGTGTGAAAATAATCACTGTAATAATCATCAACGAGTTCATCGATAAATTCGCAATATATATCGATATTCATTATACAACTTTGAAATAACCGTTGACATATATCAAGTATATCCAACTTATTTACCCGATATGATAATTTCTAATCGTGCTATATTTGAGAGAATATTAGTAGGACAGGTAGTAAGACCACTCCCACGAGATCCAATTGGAGTTACATTCGTAGAGAATCCCTTTTCCGTTGTTCCTTCTTCAACATTTTTATCAAATAGTCTTAATGGTTATATTTCTACTCTTGCTTCTTTTAATTGTTATTCCGGTGAGAAAGATTGTTGTTATTGACGTGATTCGTATTCATTTTGAAGTGTTCTTACTTGTTCAACAAGTTCATCAAACTTATCATCATCCATTCATTCAGACTGATGTGTTTGTATAGTATCCAGACTGACGTGTTTTTATCGTAATATATACGATATACCCATTTAATAATATTATCATCACTTACATTTTTATAAATTGGTTATAATATTTTAGATTTATCATACAAACCATTAGTATTTTTTCAGGTAAATCAACTTCTTTAGTATTTTTAATATCCTCAATAAATCCTTCTCGAAACTTCAATCACATCTATATTCTCCCTTCGTATTGTAGATTTGGTGATTTATTTACACGGTTGTGACGGTAATGCAGGTTGTTGTCGAACTGCAGTTATTTGTTTTAACACTGGGAGAATACATTTTGTCTTTCCTCGTCATCCATAGTATCTCCTAATAAAACTCTTTCAGTAGTTGTTGGAACCTTTCCAGTAGTTGTAGTAATAGGTTTATATAATTGTCAAATGTCTCCTACAAAATTAAATTGTCGCTGTTGAAATTTTTTTCTAACAAACTCTCCCCCAGGAATAACGTTTTTAATATCAGTTAACTTCTTTCGTTCTAATCTAGCTGATAACGAGTATCCTACCATTATTGTTATATAAATGATTTAATTATTCGCGACAACGATCCAGTACATTTCATCGGTGTTTTAATTTAAATCGGGGATTGTTGTTACAAATCATGGCTTGTAGAATTTAACATCGTCGTTTACAAATCCCGGTTGGTAGGATTTTACCCAGTTATTTTCAAATCTGGGTTTGTTCTCTTGTATCGGATTTTATCTTGTTTTTCAAAAACCTGCTTAATATATATGTTAGTAGGCTTCTTCTCTTCTGCTACTCATTAATACATTAAGTTGATCACAGCTGTTGATTTTTTTTCACCACTGACACGATTACATATGCATTTCTTGAAAGTGTATGAAAAGGAGATAAACTACTGATGTCTAAATATTCAGTGAGTGGACCAAATACACCTAATCGTATTAACAGACCGTTGACAATACCATAACTATTGCATATGGTCCCATATTGATTGATACGTTGTTAACTGAACATTTGATGTGGGTCACGTTGAAAATGTTGATATGCATCGAATCTATGCTACAATGAAGCGATTAAATGGTACACTTGTAAAATGGGTGACCTGAGAAAAAGGAACACGACAAAAGCGCGCCGTCAAAAGAGCGTCGACAAATGAGTGCAAGACAAAAGAGTGCAATACTAAAAGAGCGCCGAGAAAAATGTCACGATTAAATTGCACAAACAAGTATTGTTAAACAAACAAATACAGTTATACAAACAAGTACAGTTATACTAACAAACAGACAAGTTATCAAATGTTAGAAGTTTTAGATAAAACATAAAGAAAACATTTTTAAACAAAAGAAAAATGTTTGCAACTATACTATCAAGTATATAAGACAAAAGAGCTTAGTACCAAACGACCGCCGATTAAATTATAATAACAAGTAGAGTAGGGATTAAGTAGATAAGTTTGTACAACGTTGATGCAAACAGATTTGCGATCAAAGAATATGTTAATGTGTATATATATAGTTACAAATTCCTTTTTAAGTTCACCATATTCTGCAGTTTTACAACATATACAAAATTACAGTATAATAGTTGAACAAAAATTTACATGGAAAGAACCAAGTCAAAGAAAGGGAAGATAGTACTATTTGTCTCTGGCTACAGATATCGAAAAGATAAAGAAAACAAAGACGGAAGTACATCGTGGAGATGCTGCAAAAAAGAAGGATGTCGTGCAAGAATCAAAATGGTTAACAATGATATTCTCTCAGCATCGGAACACAGTCACGATCCGGATCAAAATAAAAATGAAACATTGAAAGTCGTATCAGCCATGTGTAAAAGAGCACTGGAAGGAGTCGAAAAACCAAGACAAAACTTTCAATTATTAATATTATTTGCGCTATTGTGGCTTGCGCTTTTTCGGCATTGAGCTCTTTTGTCTGGCGCTCAGTTGTCCGCGCTCTTTTGTCGGCGCGCTTTTGGTATTGCACTCCTTCGTCGTGCGCTTTTTTGTCGGGGTGGCGTAAAATTAATTTTTGGACGTCAATACTGATTACAAATGTTCATGCCTCTACATCAATTAAAAAAAAAAAAACGTTCGCACGAGTAAGGTCCGTGATCTTCATCAGTCAAATAATTGCTCAGGCAATGTAACAAGAACCTCTACCGTATTTTTATTACGGTTCAACAATAAGTCAGTTAGCAGGTCACATTTAACAAAAGTATTCAAAATCTAATAGTATTTAATCTGCACATAGTCTAGAACCAAAGAAGCGTTGATCCTAATCTTATAACTTTCGTAGTCTTCTTTAATTACATTTGTTACTGTACCACAGTATCACTGTACATCGTTTTACCATGTTCTGGCAAAATAGTGCCCTATAGAGCTTTTCTTCTTTGATAGAAGTTAAAAGTTTTGCTTGCAAAGCTGTTCGGGGTATTATGTACACGCATTCATCGTTTTCGTGGATATTGCAAATGCTTCAACCCACGCTATAATTTCATTCAAGCAGTGAATAATATTGACGTTGGAATGTCGTTATACAATAGCCATTACAACATAGTTTTTATAATGTATATCTGTATTGTATATAATATTTGTCAGTGATTGTGAATTTTGAAAATGAATATTCGTAACAAACATACCGAAGGAATAGAATCGGTTGTATTTCTACGTCCGCTTTAAGTTGAAATTATATGTATGCTGCTGTTTCAATGCTTTTAAACTGAATAATATATTTTAATAAAGTGACTAACAGGTACATATATTCAATACATATATATCATTCTAGCAATGTACACAGTTAATTTATATCAATCAGAAAGTGCTTAATCAATGTGGGAAAAATCTATAACGTGGTGGAATGGAATGAATATACAGCGAAACTGCCAGGACAGGTGTATTCTCGCAATCAGCAGTGTGAGATATTTAATGGACAAGGATCTTTTGTATGTGGGG
Organism: Unio delphinus; assembly: GCA_029339505.1. Taxonomy (NCBI): domain Eukaryota; kingdom Metazoa; phylum Mollusca; class Bivalvia; order Unionida; family Unionidae; genus Unio; species Unio delphinus. Next base: position 7,418,794 of record JAQISU010000162.1, read on the forward strand.
TATTTATATTGTCTGTGTGTGGTCGTGCATTACCGGTAGCTTATTCCCATATCCCAGATAGAGTATGCAATACAATGAAACAAATATGTTCTTTCTTGAAATATATTTTTCAATGAAGACTTTCCTTCAATAAATGGTATTATATATATATATATATATATATATATATATATATATATATATATATATATATATATATATATATATATATATTTGGGATAAAAAAACAACACAAACGCCGATAAATTTGTGCGACTAGTTTCGCATTTATACTTCTTCAGGCACAACATGTTTTTGAAAGAAAATGATGACGTCTACAAAGTTATAAACAAATACGTCATTAACATAACATCATGCTTTTGAAAGAAGAGGATGACGTCTATATATCAATAATTACGTTATTGACATACCATCATAATTTATATTCTTTATTATACAAATATCATATGTATAACTGGATCAGAATGATACATGAGTCTCTAATGAAAACTGAGAGTGAAATTATAATGTAGAGACTAACAGTAATACATATAACTACATATTTTATATAAATATATATAAATCTATACAATTTTATATAATGCCTTAGTATTAATTCCATTGGGATAAACAGTATCTAACCGATTAATCCAATAACTTTCTTTAATGAGTCTGTTCATTTCTCCGTGCACAATATCGATTGGCATGAAAGAAAAATCCCTTAAAGAGTGATTATTTGTATTAAAATGCATTGAAACATTAGAGGAGAACTGAGGATCCATATAATTTTTATATGAAAGCGGTGATTATTCATTCTCTTACAAACTTGTTGAAGTGTTTGTCCAACATATTGCATGTTACATTTTTTACAGGTTATCAAATAAATTACATCAGTTGATATACAATCAGTGTTATATCGTAGAGAAAACATTTCTTTAGTATTGGAGCTACTAAAATAGGTACTTTCTGTAATATTTGAACATTGAGAGCACCTACGTCTGTTGCATTTAGATGACGAAAAACATCCTTGAAATTTTTTTGTCGGTTTAGTTCTGATCAAAAGATCTTGTGAATTTCTAGGTCTTCTATAGGCAAAAAATTGGCTTGCTCTTGTAAAGTGTGTTGACGCTGTTTATTTCTGATAAGTTAAGAAGAATCCAATATTTATTAATTATAAGGCCTATATTTGACAAAGATGGATTATATTGTATTATGAAAGGAATTATATTTTTATCTTTCGTACATTCTGTTGTATTTAAAGCTTCATTTTTGGTAAGAATACAGACTTTACTTAAAGCAGATTATATTACATGTATAGGATAATTTCTTTTTTTGAAATATGTTTTTAATTCATTTAAAGAATGTTTTAATTGATGATCGTCTGAAATGATACGTCGATATCTTTTCGCCTGACTATATGGTATGCCGTTTTTACATTTGGAAAAAGCAAATGGAAAATGCTAGAGATAAACTTAAAAAGAAAGTTGACATACATAGTCTTTTTGACTTTGATCAAGAAGTGTATGAAAAAACAGAATCTTCAAAAAATAGTATACTTCTGAAGCAAAACAAAAAAATTCATAAATTTTGAGAGAATAAAGGACAAGGTCAACTAGAGAGGAAGAATGGAGCACGTTATACAATGCAAAAACAACTGCAAAAGGAGCAGTATTCAAAGAACAAACATTCAGTCAATCATTCAAATGTTAAAACAGCATCACAACAGCAGAGAAAAGATACTCTCAAACAGAAATCTTCAAAACCGAACCAAATTACACCATTGAAAAATGTTACACCTACAGCTGTACCAAAAGCATCAACAAGCAAAACGGGAGAGGTAAAAAGGAATGTGATCAATTCAAACAAGAACAGTAAAGATCAGCAAGAGCAACAAAGAAACTGGTCTCCCCATGGCACAACAAAGAAAAGTTACGCAGAGGCCGTAATCATGGGGGAATCGGAGTCAGTGACCATGACAAAAACATTGACACACCTTGTCAAAGTTTTAGAACAATTAATACAAAAGACTTACCAAGACAAAATAGCAGGAGATTCCAGAGATTTAGTAGTAGAAGACAATGGAAAAAAAAACAAAAACGGAGAAAGCAAATTCAGAGAGGTAAAGAGACAGTGTTAAACCTATCACGTAAAAAAGTAACGGATAATGATTACATACTTTTAAGTAAAGGATTACAATTTTGTCCCAAACCAAAATCTCATGATAAAATTAAATTAGCTGAAGAAATTTTCAATTTTTCTAGACGCCTAAAATTAAAAGAATTTTTGTATGATAAATTAAGCAGCAACTCTAATTGTGAATCACATTCTTTTAATTCAAAATATATGGGTTATTTCAATAAAAACAAATCATCTTTTACACCACCTAGTGGACGTGACTCCCATTTAGATTTTTACATTGAAGCTATCACACAAGAAATATTACACAATATTCCTCATAAGCGAGGTTATAGTAATATTTCTAAGAAAGAAATGGAGTCTTTACATGATCTAATTATTGATGAGAGTATTGTTATTAAAAAGGCTGATAAATCAAATAATAGTATTATTATGAATCAGGAAGACTATGTTAAAGAAGTTGAACGTCAATTAAATGATGAAAAGTACTATCAAAAAGTCGATATTGACCCTTCATTAAAAATTAAATCTAAAATTTCCACATGCATTGATGAAATATCTAAGAATAATAGTTCCGTATATGAAGAATTTAATACTTTTCCTCTCAAAATACGTACACCTCAGTTCTACATATTGCCCAAAACTCATAAATTTCCTGATCATATATTACCTTTAAATTATCTTGGACGACCAATTATATCAGGATGTAATTCATATACAGAGAACTTATCCAAATTTATAGATAGTATTTTGCAGCTTTTAATGAAATCGCTTCCTTCATATATTAAAGATACTACTGATTTCATAAAATAAGTTGAAGTCTATTCCACAACTATCTCATAATTCCCTCCTTGTATCTTTAGATGTTACATCATTGTATACAAACATACCACATGCAGATGGTATTAAGGCGTGTAAATATTTTCTTGACAACACTCTTAATAATAACATACTATCGAATGAAGATATTTGTAAAATAATAACTCTTATCTTGGAAAATAATTATTTCCAATCTAATGGTATTAATTACATTCAAATAATGGGTACGGCAATGGGTAGTCCTTTGGCTCCTTCATACGCTTCCCTTTTCATGGGTAAATTAGAGAAATATTTTCTTGAAAACGAGAATTTTAAGCCCACTGTTTGGCTAAGATTTTTAGATGATATATTTATGATCTGGAACCACTCAGAAGAAGATCTACCCAAATGTATTAATAGCCTAAATAATTTTCACCCCACAATTAAATTTACTTACACTGTATCCACTACGCATGTATCCTTTCTAGATGTAAATGTGATGAAAAATCCTGATAATACTATCTCTACAAATGTTCACGGAAAAGAAACTAATATCCACCAATATGTGGAATTTTCGTCTTGTCATCCCAAGTCATGTAAAAACGGCATACCTTATAGTCAGGCGAAAAGATATCGACGTATCATTTCAGACGATCATCAATTAAAACATTCTTTAAATGAATTAAACACATATTTCAAAAAATGAAATTATCCTATACATGTAATATAATCTTATTTAAGTAAATTTTGTATTCTTACTCAAAATGAAGCTTTAAATACAACAGAATGTACGAAAGATAAAAATATAAGTCCTTTCATAATATAATATAATCCATCTTTGCCAAATATAGGCCTTATAATTAATAAATATTGGACTCTCCTTAACTGATCAGAAAAAAACAGCGTCAAAACACTTTACAAGAGCAAGCCAATTCTTGCCTATAGAAGACATAGAAATTTACAAGATCTTTTTATCAGAACTAAGCCGACAAAAAGTTTCAAAGTTGTTTTTCGTCATCTAAATGTAACAGACGTAGGTGCTCTCAATGTGAAAATATTACAGAAAGTACCTATTGTAGTAGCTCCAATACTAAAGAAATGTTTTCTCTACGATATAACACTGATTGTATATCAACTGATGTAATTTATTTGATAACCTGTAAACATTGTAACATGCAATATGTTGGACAAACACTTCAACAAATTTCTAAGAGAATGAATAATCACCGCTTTCATATAAAAAATTATATTGATCCTCAGTTCTCCTCTAATGTTTCAATGTATTTTGATACAAATAATCACTCTTTGTGGGATTTTTCTTTCACGCCAATCGATATTGTGCACGGAGAAATGAACAGACTCATTAAAGAAAGTTTTTAGATTAATCGGTTAGATACTGTTTATCCCAATGGAAATAATACTAAGGCATTATATAAAATTTTATAGATTTTTATATATATATAAAATATGTAGTTATATGTATTACTGTTAGTCTCTACATTATAATTTCACTATATATATATATATATATATATATATATATATATATATATATATATATATATATATATATATATATATATAGTATACGCAGATATGTGCTTAGAAGTAGTAACGAATGGACTGGTGTATACACACAACTTGCTCGGCGCGCATCATCCCGTGCACCATGTTCAGAATATCCAGATTACAGCCCAAACATTCTCTAATATATATATATAATGAAACTCAAAATAAACTTAGAAATTAAAGAAAACTTTTACAACAACATCATAGTAAGTAAGAAATCAATGATTGAAGCAACAATAAGAGGACATTTACAGTTACATATTATACATAAGGTTACCAACTATAAATATAACATTAATTCAGCCAGAATAAGGATCAGCAATAAAATATTTCAAATTACTTTGAAACAACCAAAAAGTTAATCACGGTCATGTCAGAAGGTAACACTTATTATCATAGTCATTAATATTATTATTATTATTATTATTATTATTATTATTATTATTATTATTATTATTATTATTATTATTATTATTATTATTAAAACGACACATGGAATTAATATCGCATATAGACTATAATTCCGTATTCCATCCACCCGAATCATTCACATTGAATCGTTTTCTTTACAAATATATATACATTACGAATACCTTTTCATTTAAAAATCCCAAACTCTATTCTATTTAACTGTACGGTCATATTCATTTTAATAGCTTTGATAAAGTCTCAGACAAACATCTTCATATAGGCAGGTATCCAGATGTACATAACACGATCCGTCTCAGTCCTCGATACATGATATATTCTCTGACACATTTTGCTCTGCACCTCAACTCGTTGGAAGCATTTTCCATTTGCGCACAATCCCTTATTTAAGCATGCTATGTTGTTTCGGCTTTTTAAGAATATGTACCAGGAACCTAATAATGACACCAAACCCCACAGAACCATATCAAAACTAGTCTAATTATTCATAATCGACCGAAGTGGTCCCTGCAGGAGACTGTTACTTGCGAGGCATGTTCACGGTGGTATCTTACCGAAAGCTAATAACCATATACGTGCAGGATCATATTATTATAATTATGATTATGGCGATGAGCTCATAATATAAATTGTTACATTTCCCTTAGAAAATGCTTAAGATCAAATCTGTCCTACTTATCAAATATCAAATATCAATAATTGTTACAATCTGTCTTATTTAAAGATTGTTCACCAACATCCGTGGAAGCTGTTTTCGTTGTATCTAGATTTATTTTTCATGTTTTGGGGACTAATAGTTATTTTTTGATACCACTTAAGTCGTGCAAGTTTTTTGTGTGACATTTGAACTAATTATTTTAATTTTCTTTAAATAATTTGGAGTCCAAGAGATTAATTTTCCCTCGAAATTCTTAAACTGCAATTTCACTGGAAAACGTTTGACACATCAGTACGATGCAGACATCAGCATCTGTCATAGCCTTCTAATATATATATATATATATATATATATATATATATATATATATATATATATATATATATATATATATATATATATATATATATATATATATATATATATATATACATACATATATATATATATATATATATATATATATATATATATATATATATATATATATATATATATATATATATATATATATATTTAGCTTCCATTATTTGATCAAGCTTGATGTTTGATTCTTCTTTCTAACAAACCCAACGAAAAATATGTAATATATATTATTGTTCTATATAATATGTTATAAATTATACAGTATACAGTTCAGTGAAATTATATGGAAATTATACCAACCACATCTAAACTATGCAGAATGTTCAATTTCGTTATTCATATATATACAAAATTGAACATATATATATATTTGCAGCGGTGGAAGGATGGATTGAGTGTTTCAAAAACATCGAGATTGTCGTCTGCATTCCATAGGTTTGGATCCACTTCGCCACAGTAGTTTGATTGAAAAGAATAAAAATAATTCATAAGAATACCAGGCCAATTCGAACTTGAGAGTGCATCCATGTGTACTAAAGTTGTTGCATTATATAAATTTAGATAAGACAATGTTCCATTACTAATGTTTGGCACGACTCAGACTATATTAATTATTTTCAAATAAACAGTAACCTGTATTCATAAATCTTATTTAGTAAAACATTAAAATTAGAAATAATCTCGAATAGGAGTATTATTATAACGATGTTTGTACTTGTGAAGACCTGTTTCTGATACGTATATCAAGAGGGCTCGGCTAAGAATTTCCAGTTGATATTTCTTTCGCTAAACAGTTTGGCAGCTTGCTGAATACTTGGCACTAGAAAATACCTCATATTGTCACCAGTTGAGTATAACGCTTCAGTGTTTAAAACTATAAACAACTTTGGTACATGTGTGGTTTACTCTTCGCAAAGAGCCATATATATAAAAGAAAATACTGTGATCTTGATCGTTTGCGACACCGACTAATTCTCTTGTGTCATCTTGAATAGAATATAAAGAGTGAGTAGCAGACCGAATAGCATTGTTATTATTACATCTTGAGTGATAAATAAAATAACCAAATAGACGCAACTCGTGAATTCTGCAATATGAGCTGTCTGAAGGTATAATAATGTTCATCAATGGTCTATACAGAGCATCTCCTAACAAATATTCCTTCTTATTCGCATCCTAAATCGACAAGGGATTGTCTGGTAAGTTTACAATTCCTTAACTTTTGTTCATCAACCTCAGATACCACCCTATGGGTTTTGCAAATGTCCCCTCTGCCATTACATATATTACATTGAAAACATACTGGTCCTGGAATGTTCAATATAACAATCATCATCTAATGTTATAGTACGAAAAAATATATTTATATCATTACAGCTGAAATTTAAGTGCGATCCCTCGCAAGTGTTCAAAGTGCTCTATATTAGCAAAGTCATTAATAATGTTCACAATCCAAGCATTGCAGTCATGCAATTTTTGTTGGTTCCGCTGGATGTCCTCAAAGCTGCTGAGAACTTATCAGGAGCAGGGATGATTGCAGCAGCAGAGGTGGCCAACAGACCAAAATATAAATGTGTCCATTTGTCAAACTAACACTTCCTACAAAACCGACTAAAATAATTTACACCTCTAATTGAAGTCACAACCCCTTTGCTGATATTAATTAAATCATATTATGTATCAAGAATCTTAGAATAATCATCAGCTACCTGTTTGGAATGAGAAGGACTAGCGCCAATTAAGAAATTTATACCCGTCGGTGATTCTGTCAGTAAAAAATAACAAGAACGTCATGAACATCAGGTTGATTTTGTAGTAGGTGCTGAAAATTATTCAAACCTGTTACCAAAGCTACTGAACCAGTTACAACTGCACCTAAATAGGATCTTCTTCCGGTGTCAAAAGCAAAACTGCTGAACAAACTGCAAAAATAGCGAAAAGAATCAAACAAAGGGTATTTTATTAGATCTTCCAACCGATATAGCTGTCGCACAATTACAACCGTAAGCAGCCGCTGCTCACTCTACCGGAGAGAAAACACCTTTAGAAAAAGAATCATAAGATGTTACACTAACAAATTTACTTACGATGTGCGATTAAAATTGTTTGTAAAAAAAAGTGATAATCAGGAAGATATAGCTGATTTTGCGTTTCTGAATTTGAATGGTAAAGAAAATTATTTAAAATCCGAACATAATTATTATGTAGATATAAAGAAAAGGTATAAGTGGTATAAGTATAAGTTTTCGTTTTCTAGTAGGTATTTTAAGGTTGAACAGTGCCTCCAACATGTTTGTTAAATATAATGTATTAAGTTTTGATGAAATTTTGAGAAAATATGATGACAATAATATCTAGCAGTAAGAACTGTATATTGAAATCTCTTTGGAACTATGACATTCATGTAAATTCTCATATTATTAATAGATGGCACAAATTACTCTTTAGATGTGTCATTTAATTTTTATTCCTAATAATGCATGGCGCAGTTAATAGTTCTAGATGTTGCTGTATATTTGTAGGATTGATATAAATATATGTACTTTTATGTTAAAATGTTTCTTTTATAAAACTTTGTATTTTAATTTAGAGGTATGGAGTTTGTAGTCTGAAACAAAGAATTCTTATCTTACATTCTTATATTATCTTATATCTCATAAAATATTGCAAAGATCGATTTTCAGAGAATGATCTAATATTTAAGTTATACATGTATTAAATATAATAATTTGACATAGTTGGTCGGACTAAGCAACAACGAATCTCGCAATCTAAGTTTCCTCCTACGCCACCATTTGAACCTTCTCCTTTGCAGCGATACGCTCGGTGTTATTGGTAGTGGATTTTTTTTGAGGAAGTGATCTTGTTACCAGTATTTAAAATATTCTCTCCCACATAGCACGATTATAAACTCTCATGGGAGGAGCACGATATGGAAATAAAACTCTTCGGAAATAATTAATGCAGCAGCTGATATTTGTCGACGATTATTTCAATGTGGTATCATAGAGATCAGCGTATAGCAAGAATATATAAATGAACTCGTTGATCGTTACCACAGCGATTAGATATAACGATAATAAATAACATCATCATACATTTGTACAATTATAAACCTGTCATGGTCAGGGTAGTAAACTTGTGATTACCCATTTATAGGGCAATTAACGGAGTTAGTCATGGCAATGTTATTTAATGGTTATTTGCAATAATGGCTCACACAATAGCACCAATCGCAAAACAATTATCGATGAAAGCTAGTAATGTTATCGGTGAAAATGCTCATGGTGCTATTGATAATATTGCCAGTAAGAGGTTTGTTTTCAGCCAAATAAAGACTAACACGACGAAAACCGCAGCCAGTACAAATACCATCGAGTGAAATCATGCAAGCTAATGATGTTTACTAAGGCTATTACTGGTAACGCTGATCATCTTCAGTATGGACAAATAAGGACACCACATGATACTGCAACTAATCCACATCCAACTGGATTTGAAGGGAGACCGGGAGACCATTTGATGATATTGATATTATAAAAGGTGTTAACGCTTATTACAACCGAGGGTTTTTAACATGTTATGCTGCAAAGACAGCGTAGATTATTTTCATGTTCAATTCCATTGTCTCATATATTTGGATTTTGCAGAAATGTACAAATAGTTTTATTTTTAGCTAAACATTCAGTAATTTTCGTAAGAAAATTTGATGATAATGATGCAGTCTGGTGAAGTGTTGGTATTGCTGCCGCTAAATAAATATAACAAAACTCTCATTGTAGATACCAGTAATGACTCCAATGATCAGCAATTACTGCAGAGACTAAATTAGTGTAATTTATGAATACAGGTGGTATATCATTGCTATGATTGCTAACAACAACAACAACAGCTAGTATGCAGAGTACTATTAGCGCGACATGTATGTGCTGATCTAGTGAATCATGCATTATTAAATGCTTAAGAGCGGAGTCATATGATATTTGGCCAACTTGGGGTTTCTGACGTCTTGTTAAGAATAAACGGCCAACAAGAACCATTCGAAGATATTTTACGTAATTACGGACAATACTAAATAGCACGTGCGTATCATCGTTTGTTAACATATATGGGAGGTGATCTGAATGTTGATAACGGGATGCAAATATCGATTTTAGAAACCTTAAACCGATGTATTGCGTTTCGTTGGAACATCTTGATTTAACCAGACAGAGTGTTGTTAATATACAGTTTCGAGCTCGTGTAAGTATTGTAACAATCCAAGGTGGTTACAGGGCAATAGCCGTTATACTCAGCGACAAATCGATGTTAGTTGAAGGTGATGGCAAACGAATGAGAGTCATTGATGCATCGGTGGAAAACATTTAAATATGAAACACAATTAGATTGCTTAAATTATACATGACAATTGTTGCGTTATTGTTACTCTGACTCCCAGTCAGATTAGAAAGCTACATTCAGATTCTGCTAACAAAAAGTGGAACTACAATATCCCTAAAACACGATCACTGGTGGTAAGAATAACCTATCACTGACAACGCGTCAGATTAAGCATTTTAATGATGCAACAAAAAAATGAAAGGTGTTCAGGTTACTCTCTCTGCTAATGATATTTCTGATATAGTTAAATCTGGGGTCAACGTCCAGTTATCGTGGCTATTTCGTGACCGCCCATGCAGTCACGAAAGTTGCGGCTTAAGGGCAGTCGGACAGCGGCATGAATGCCACGAACGAAAGCAACAAGGCAAACATACAAAGAAGGGAAAAGGTCTAAGGTTACCAATCATTTGCTTCACTTATGGAAAGGGATTGAGATTACCAGGGAATATTTTCACTTAAGGAAGCGGGAAGTATTTATTCGTAGGGAAAAAGTTTGAAGGTGTAATAACACAGTTGCCAAATTTAGATTTAATCAAGGATTGTAAACAATTAGAAAAAATGTCACGGGTAATTTTTGCTAGACCAGTTACCTTCCACACCAACCGCGTTGAAACCGATATCATTAAACTCGATTATTCCAACAGACCTTAAACTCACTGGACCACATACGCGATTTATTTATTTCGATTCGTATGAATTAACCCCACCAGAAGAATTTATAAAATATATTAATCCAGTAGTCCTGTTTATTACTCAACTTTACCAACACAGACAATAACTGACCCACCAATATTCAGCAGAGAAATAATTGCATTACTCGAGTCAGTATCAGAATCAACCAAACCACCTCATAAAGCTTTACATGATTTTACAAGTCAGCGTTGGAAATCTACATAAGATTTAAAGAAATTAATTGAATTATAAAAGTAGATTGCCAAATCTTGCAGATGTGGATTAAAAAAAATAACAATGCTGTGTACTCAATACATCTTGGGTCTTTCACTTAGACACCTCAAAATAATACCATTTAAGTTACTGCAGTTGTCCGGGGTATCTAAATGTTAGCTCTGATTTCACCGTTACAGTGTAATGTATCATCAAGTACATCTACTGATGTTATTAGTGCAAGTACAATAATACAAAGTGGATCAACTAAAACATTTATAATAACCCCCATCAATGGTGCTTTAGCATTAGCGTCACTCACATGGTACGTATAATTTGTAATTGAGTTAAGTAAACAAAAAATATATAGAACGCCAAAAGGTTTAGATACAATGAAGTGCAACAATTACAAACTCGACAAAATAATCTTATTGGCTAATAAACAATAAAATAAATAATGTAGGCGCGTTGTCATAGTAGATATAATTCTGTATTATGTTTCCACTGTTATTGCTGTAACTAGTTCATTGCTATCAATGATGAGTAAGTTAGCGGTGTTAACGATTTGTGTTTCAGCGACAACAATAGCTGGCCTTGCTAATATAATTGCATAAGAAACAATATATACATTTAGCCAGAATAAACTAAATGAGTATATAATAATTTTACATACCGCTTCGACTTTATTTTCCCAAATATCATCATTACTGTTTAAGATCCATAACGACGAAAAAATATCTGATGACGAGTTCTCAGTGATGATTAAGATTTACGATAAGGCAATGAAGTCTGATTTAGAAACTAATAATAATAATGTAACTGGAACTACTGCTACATATAACCGTTTACACAACCCCGGCAAGAACAACGATGATATCAATAACCTCATCCAACCCTCAATTCAGATTGAGCTTTCAGACAGCGATTACCGTTAAAAAAACGCGTTTTCCAAACAGTATACTGTCAAAATCATTCGCAGGTCAACAGTCAACCAATTCACTGGTATATGCAAAATAAAAATACCCAGATGCAACCTCAGATTGGAAGGTTATTGGATTATGACATGGAAGTCATTAAATCGAGAAATCAATGATGAAGCTCAGCGTAGGATGGATCAAATCCATTACACGAAAATAATCAAATATACCTATAACGGTTCATGAACCATCCATGTCAGCCGCAATTGAAATAAAGTCGAAAGACTATGTCATGGATATTTATCAGTCATTCATTAGAACAGTGCTTGGATGACCTGAAATTACTCCTCATGCACCTTTACAAATAACTGACTTCGTCCAGAGTAATTTTGCCATGGATGTGAAAAAAAACTATAATGGAACCAGATATGCTATTATAATTGTTTGATTGAATATGGAAATTAATTGATAATAACTAAGTTATTTGAGCACGACTTCGAAACGAATATTTTAAATTTCTTTCAAACACAATTATTCTTGAACTCACACGCTCATTTGATAAATTAAATAATTATTTTGCGACTATTAGGCACTATTATTCTGATGACCTAAAATAACAAATTATAGAAACAATTCAGCAGGTACAACAAATTGTGGACGATATCGAGTACATTAATCGAGAATTTCGTGACTTTCTAATTCATTAAAAGTATTATAGACGCTACGAAGCAAGATAACCTTCATGTTCTGTATTTCTCAGTTATTTTAAACTAACCGAACAACAATTACAGACATTTGTTATACATGACCTTGGAACCAATAAATTTAATATATCATTGAACGATTTTATCAATGATATCTTTCCTCGAATACTCGCCGCATAGAGGAACAGACACACTCAACGAATATTATCCTAAAATTCAATAATAATTCACTTGGAGGTTGCAGACATATGTCACCCGGAAATGTAAATCTAACTTCGGTGATCGCAGTCAATCTTGTTTGTGATGCAGTTGATGTAACTTCTCAGACAAACACAGAAATATAAAATCAGGCACAGCAGGGATATATTCTGTATACTTTCACTCCTCGAGTATTTCCTGGACGTTTGATCGTAATAGAATCGTTTACCCAGTATATATGCGATGCCAAAATTCACTACTAATTATAATGAATTTCAAACTTACGGACCAATATTCTAATCTGATTGACTTATCGAGAGAAAGATTGCAAATTAATCGTTATATAACTTCTTAAACGCAGAATTTTACAGATAAATGTATCAATCATGGGGTAAATTTATCAATGATTGGTAATTTAATCAGGAAAATTCTGTTTGGGTGTTATCGCGGCTTAAAAAGGCAGTGACAGTGGATCAAAGTGTGTGGAAGCGGTGAATTTAGGAGTGAATATAGGTAGGTGAAACCATTTGTTGTGTTTGCACCGTCCTGGTTTTCATACATTAATTAACTCTATGCTTTATATAATTTAGAATGATGAGTCTGATATTCTCCTAACGAATACAAATACCTTTCAATATCGACAGTAACAAGATGAAAGAGTAAGCTGAATTGGTCGAGGACATCGGAGCTACAATGAGAGATGTATCAGGCTTAGGAAAATCTCACATAAAATGCCCAATAACCTAGAAAACAATAACAGGATAAGAATTATACGAAACTAAATATAAATCAAAATTAGCACAAATAATTGTATTAATAATACTTATGCTCAATCGTGAACTAACGCAGAAACAATACCTCCACGAGATCGAGCTGAAAGATTTTACACACACAATTCTGGGCAAAACATGTTTGATATTATTGTCGAGTTAATTAAATCGATCCTATGTCATCATGATTATTTAAGAGTTTCGATGATGAAAAGGTTGATCAATTTGTAAGATCTAACGGCGAAATATATTGTACACTATCTCTTCATGAAGAAATGAGAAAACTTTCAACAGAGAACAACGAGTAGTTACTAACAAATTGTTTTACAGTTCCGTCAGTTTCAGCCCACTCTGAAAGAAAGATAAATCAGTGGAAGCCAATATGATTTGAATGTTTCGAGGATGTTCAAACTAGTTCCTGTGAATACCGATACGGTGGATTAATTGTGTACTAATATTAGAATACAGATGTTATTATGTTGATAGGCTTGACTGTTAACCTTGATGTTTTCTTCGGTATGGAGAGTGTGCTTAAGATCTTAAACGATTTGGACACCCCACGTACGAAGTTACACGAGTTGTGATAAATGAACCACTACCCGATTTTTATCTTACCGGATTCGCTTGTGTAGAATTGTTCGAGTTTACTAAATACCTTCATCCGATTTGTTATGTTAGACTTGGTTGACGTTTCTCTGAATCTCATCAGTATGCCATCTAAGATCATCTATGCTGGATATGTTTCAACAAATTTGTTATCGCTGATAAATATATTCCCTTACACCACAATTAGAGATGCAAAAAAAATCCATTTTTTATCAACAACAGATATACATAATCAGTGGTTCATTTTACAAACTCTGAGGTGCTATGGGGATCATGGAGAAAAAAACAGGAACTATTATATGATTAGTATAAACCCGCAGATGTTACAGTTGAATATACTTGCCTGAACAATAATCAAATATCAGAATTATCATCATCACCTTCGTTATTCGATCCAGTATGTAGGCATAAGACAGGTTGCTTTAACGGGTGTGGCGGGTCTAGTAACACAAAACGGGTGATCTAATTATTTAGATAGAATTCAGATATGATTGTGCTAACACTCGCACACAGACTCAAAGAAGAAAGGAAATAAAGAGGTGTAAAAGTGTGTACCTATCATAGTTTATATCGGCATAAATGCGACGCATGGAGTCAGTGATCATGTGTGGCAATCAAGGCCAACCACCATTTGTTGGTTTGTCTCGACATCATTGGCTAATAAATTTCATAGATTGTTATTAAGAAAATTATAATGATCATAGAGCACTTGATCCATATTTAATAGAGTTCAAGAAATTAATCAGATTACAGTCACATACAATTCAATGCATAATGGTGCGTGAAATTATTTCAAAAACGTTTAAACATGATTTGTGAGAATCGTGGGGAACCAACGATTTGATATTTGCAAGTAGAACGATAGTGAGAGACGCAGTTCAACGACAATTATTTGAAGTGCATAAAGAAAAGGTTTCATCATCGATACCCGTAGCATTATATTAGAGACTAAGTAATACAAGAAAACATAATATTGAAGTTGAAATTCCAGGAGAGTCAAAAAAACATAATCTCGGGTTAAAATATATTGTTCTAGTTTATATTAGTACTGTAGGAGTTTCGTAAGCGGATAAATTGCCCTGGACTCTAGTTCACGCAATGACAATATACTCATCTCAGGGGTTAAACATCTTTGATACACTTGTCTGGATCGTAATGCTCCCATCGAGTAATAAAATTTAGTCTATCTCGCATTGGCTTCAATCGAAGAATATTTCAACTTCGGAGAGTTATTCTAAAAGTTTACTGACACCAGCATAGCAGCAGAGGAGGCGAACAGACCAACATTTTTAGGCGTCGATTTGACACTTTAAGAATTCCTCTTAAATTCTTATAGAGGCAACAAAAAGGGACGCCAATGTCATTGGCGTCACCCCCTCTGCTGCTATGGGTTAACCAAATAATTTATCAAGTCCGAGACGATATCGCGTCCAAGGATCTGATAAATTTATCGTTACAAGTCCGTGATGGTTCGATTGGGCGCGACATAAGAAATTGTTAAATTTATTAAAATCCATAGCGCTGCTCCAAGTTTGACAAATATTTTGTAATGTATGATTGTCAACACCGTTAAACATACATAACAAATTGCAATTATCTCTGATCCCTTTTGGTATTTGAGTGTATCGTTGAGTGGCGTATATCATGTCGGTTTTTTATGACTGATTCTGGAAAATATCATGGCAGGATTCTTTTGATTGTCTAACATCACATCATTGTATACGACTAAATTGTTAATAATTTGATCGTTATCATCAATGCTTGGTGCTTGTTCGATATCGGTTATAAATCTAATAATACCGCCATCCCTGACAATCTCAACAGATCTTTCGTAATATTTTCACATCTTGTCTAACGTGACATCGTCGTATGCGACTAAATTGTTAATACTTCCATCGGTATTATTAGTACTCTCTGCTTCCTCGGTCTCGGTTATAAGCTTGCTGGCCGTCTTTATTGCTATTTCATTGTAATCTTTTAAAAGCCAATAACATCGTTGATCATTTACGGTCGGTGCCACTAAATATAATTTGTCCCATTTCATCCATCTAATTATCATATCAATTAGCAACTATATTTTACCTCTCCCTGAAGGTCCAATTATAATCATTCGAATAGGGTTTAGTAACATAACATGATGTTTTACGGGTTCTGTTTCTCGTGTTGATGAATAATCAATTACATTCATATTCATAATAAAATAAATACATAATGGATCTACATTGTGTGAAATGTAAGAAGCGTGCTGGCACAGATGACTTGACGACGATTACAACAGGCTTTTTGGTAAGTGTGTACAGTGTAGTACAACTAAATTTAGATTTGTTTCCAAGGATTTAAAATAAAAACGAACAGGAGATATTGCAGCCAAGTTAGTAAAGCTCCCAGGAACACCTTGGGCGAAGTATCTAGGAGAAAAATACCTTCCAATGTATAGTTTTTGTAGACCCGGGACTCAGACTCGAAATCAGACTCGATTATCAAAACCAACCTTGACGTGGTGAAGAACCATTAAACGCTATTGATAGGGCGTGTCATGCTCATGATGCTGCTTATAAAAGCAGCAGTCTGCAACACTGATATATCGCAGATATGGAATTGATTCATGCGCTGAATTCTATCACTGATAAATCCTTTAAAGAAAAATTGGCTTCATGGTTAATAAAATCGGCGATGAAAGGTAAATTAATGATGGGTGCCGGTATTAATAACAACATGGAGTCTATGTAGTATTCTCCAAAGGGATACTGGATGGGTAAAGCAGCAAATGGTAAACTCGCTAGCGCCGCAAAGGTGAAAAATACCAATGCAGCGGATTGCTTATCCAAACAGGCAATATGGCAAATTTATCTACCACCGCCTAAACAAATTACTTTTCGCATTTTGATGTGACCGTTCCTAATTAGGTTCATCAAGCTGATATATTTTTTCTGCCGCATGAAGGTTTGTATAAATATGCGCTAACCATAGTTGATGTTGCGAGTCGATACAAACAAGCAGAGCCGCTAGCGACGAAAACATCAACTGAGTGGCTTCTACGTTTAAAATTATTCATCGGCGAAATCCTCTGCGTTGGCCATATCTATTACAAGTTGATCCTGGCAAGGAATTTCAGGGTGCGGTTCTATCAGCAATTAAGAGTCATAATGTCACTATCAGACGAGGACATACTGCTCTATATCGCGATTAGGCTATTGTTGAACGATTTAATCAGACACTTTCTGAGCGGTTATTTGGATGTCAATACGCGAAAGAAATGATCCAGGAAAAACGAGCTCGTGAATGAGTCAAGAGATTACCAGGCGTAATTACCGCGCAGAATAATGAAATTACTTGAACAATCAACGTGAAACCTAACAAAGTGATTAAAAAGCAGTATATACCTGAAAAATCGCCAAAAGATTTTTCAAAACAACCAATACTTGATAATGTCACTGTAAGATATTAATACAAACCAGGAGAGCTCCAAGGTGGCACAAAAAGAGCTACAGATTATATTTGGAGTGTCACCGTGCATAAAATATCTAGTATAACACGATCTACGAGTAGTTCAGCAATTTATAGATTGGATTCAACTGCTCCTCAGCGAGGATTTACTCCTGAACATCTACATGTGATACCCAAGGATACTAAATTATCGCCGCGTGGTCTTAACTAGCACCTCTTCGTCTGTTACACATAAAACAAGTCAACATCACATTATCTCTGATATGGCCAATGCTGCTATTTTTTATGTCAACGGTAAATTGGCCAGGTTCTTTATCCTCCATCACTAACTCACTATACAATTGCAACTTGCACAATGATTATTCTGTTGTTGTTTCAACGTAGTTATTAAATCGGCATCAATGTCAAATTCTCTGTTTTTTTTTTATCTTATTGTTTATAACCAGATAGTTTTTTTCTGATTATATCATTGCTGACAATATCACTTATTGTAGTATCGTTTATAGTCTAGAACAACTCTTCGAAGCTGATTTATTTTTTCGTACTCTAAATACTGCAAGATAAACTTAATTTGATCACTCGATGTGATTATCTATAATGCAAACAATTGTATCTGATATGGTCAATCCCTGTGAAGAATGTATCGTTACTGCCTAACCTAGCGTCCATGGTGATTTATTAGAGCGCAATGCATCTTCGATGACTCTGATATCAACCTGCGCAATATGATTTAGCACTAAAATTAGCTTCTCACTTTGCCCAGGAATATCAACTTCAATATTTTGTTTTCGTGTATCCTTGGGTCTATAACACAGCGGCGGTAGAAGTGTTGCGAATTTTTCTTTCTGCAATTCAAATAACTTCACCTGTAGTGTGTCTCTGACTATCATTCTACTTGCTACTATCACATCGTTTGGTCTACACGCTTACCAGAAATCTTATCATGAGGTTTCCAAAATTATTTCACGAGCTATTTCACATTGGATACTATCGGGTTGTAATCTAATTAGTTTATAGAACTCGCGTAAATGTTCATCAAGTGCTCTATGATCAGTATTAATTTCTTCATAACAGTCTACAAAATTCTTCAACCAATCATGTGGGGATACACCGGCAAATGGACGCGGCTTGTCATGATCGCCACACATTATCACCGCTGTATTCGCTAGCAATAACCGCTCGATAAATCTTTGTAATACATCTAACAACACCGTGCATGTCTCATCCCAAATTATGACTTCAGAAATATATTTCTTACCCATTCGATCAGGAGTCAATTTTATTGGTCGATGTTAGCACAATTATGTTTGTAGCATTTTTCCCACGAAATAATTCAATCGCACGAGTCGTTTTTCCTGACCCGCCACAGCCGCTAATGTAAACGGCTTTGTATCTGCATATTGGGTCAGATATCTGCGATCCATTAGATAGTTCTGATATCTGATTATGTTTCAAGTAATTGTTTTCAATCGTAACATCTGCTGATTTGGAATAATCATGCAGCATTCCTTTTAAATTATCCATGATCCCCAACTCTCATCAGAATTTTTGAATTTAGCTACTACTTCGCTGTGTTTTACGCTTATGAAAAATGAATCAGTGGCTACTCTAACCGCGGTGTCAGGAAATCTATTTATCATTGAAAATAAAGTGATGGAAGCATAAGACAGCATAGATGCCATTAAGTGTGTATACTGAAGACAGTATCCATCGTTGTTAGTAACGATTGTACCCCATTTTTTTCATCGGACAAAAATGCGACCTTTCGATTGACATATATGCCTTTAGATTTTACATCCGCGATTATAAAATCGTGTTCGACGCTATCTATAATCAAACGTGGATAATATCTTGTATTGTCGTATTTGCCACCCTGAGTGAATTTACCAATTATTCTTCTACCGAGTTCTTTTGCTTGTTTATTTTAAATTTCAAATAGCTGTTTGGATCAATTCAAGATATTTTCTTCGTCGAGATCAGGTAATTGTTTTTTTGTTTTCGAAGATTATACTATCTAGACTAAGGTGTGATAACCAGACTTCAGTCTGCGCTCGATATGATATAATTGCTTCACCGACAATCAGCGATATTAGCATGCTACAATCAATCATATATCATAATAGCACTATTGTCATCCAGTGTGTTTCAGATATGAGTGTCCACCAATCCAAACTAGCACGGATGAAGTTCTGTAGCCAGTTCAAATGATACCATACGAGCGAATCCGAGTAAATAAAAATCAGTCAATGGACCATTAATAGCAACACAGGTCATTTCATGTGTGGAATGTCCAAATCGTTTTAAGTACTCAGCGCATTATCCGTACCCGAGATAACTCCCGGGATAACACGCAACCATATCGACAGAAATAATAGTTTCAGAGGTGTATTTTGTATTCCATAATCCGCCCTGGGTATATTCCAAACAACTTGATTTGATATCTGATAGAAAAACAGGTTTTGTTGGCTTACACGTGTTTTTTTTTTCTCGCAAAATGAGCTGCAACCGATGCAATTGTAAAACAGTTTGTTAATAATTGTTCGTCGTGTTCCGTTTCAAAACAACTAGCCAGTTTTTTCATCGCGTCATGGAGAGGCTCAGTGCGGTATAATTCGTTTTTGGGTCTTACAAACTGATCGAATTTGCCCTACTCGTTTTCAAAACTGTGAAGTAACCACACTGACACAGGATCGTTTTTACTTAACTGATAAATAAAATCAAATAATTTCTCCTCCAAAGAGAACTCCGCCGGTATATATTGTATTGTTCTGTCTCGCGGAAATATTGTTACTGCAGTTGTCCATGCTTGTTGATTGGAGTTCTTCTCGATTTATATTTTGGTTCGCATAATATCTCATCTGTTAACGTCGTTACCGATATTGGGAAATTTAGTATTCGTTCTAACGCTGCCACATTTTTAATTGCTGCCCCACTCTCTTTCACTGTTAGTCCCCATCCATTTATTTTTTTTTTCGTCTTAGATCAGTCAATTTGTTTCCACGCAACGCATTTGTGAAGTATTCTATTATTCGTTCTGCTACACAGTTTATCCTTGATAATTTTATTGGTTTTAGTTTTTCAATACTCGGTTCATCATTTAGCGGATATATCCCATAAACAACGGCTGTTACAGGTTAGGATCTCTCGTAGTACGGTCTGTCAATTCCGGTCAAAATTCCTGGTTTGGAATCTTGAATTTATCCCTGATAATCTAATCTCGGTTTTCCGAGCGGATAATGAATTTCACTCTAAAAGATAACTTTTCTTGTCAAGATTTGAGATTATCACTGCTGCGCTTTCGTTGTTCATGGTAGCATCAACGCTATCATCAATTGGAAATGTTGAAAAACAGTGAGATGCTCCATCACGCTTGAATTCATTAAAACAATCACGAATTTTACCCAACATGGTTCTATCACTAATTAGACCCTTTGGTGTATCAGAGACTCTATCCAGATTGAATTTAGCATTTTCCCAGGGCTTAATTTTCGATAATCTCTCGAACTGCTATAATTAAAACAAGTATTTAAATTAAGAATTTATATATAATGAATCATTGTAAATGGCTCATGGCTCATGATTAGATCAGTAACCCCGTGTAACAAATCATGCAGAAAGGAATTTTTGGATATCATTTACAAAGCGTGCGACGTGGAAGTCTTGGCCCCTTACCCTGCCTTCTATGTTGGGTAGGGGTTAGAGGAATATCACAGTTGTGTCTCGGTTTTGGTGGTAAGAGATACAGATAATTGAAGCGTTATTATGATAAACGAGACAAGAACTCCATTAAGAATTCCGTCAATGAATCTGACTGCTCCCCTGACCGAGTTATAAGAACACCTCAACACTACATTGATATATTTTCAAGTAATGTAATCATTTGGCCAAACAATGAACTTGACAATAATTATTATTGTATATAACGGAACCAAGAATTCCGACCACATCCTGTGATTGCAAACTATGGGGCATTCCGTGATTGTATTGTTAGACACTGCAAGCTGAAGAATCCAGTCGGTGTTGAGAGTAATCAGGGGTAAATGAGGTTTGGTGCTGGAAGAAGAAATATAATCATCGTTTTGTGTTTGAATGTCATAATGGATTGATCAAGGATGGTTTTGTTATTGATCACATAAATACTATTATGACAGATAATTCCTTGAATAATTTACGAGCTTTACACAAAGTGAAAACATCAAACCAGGAGGAAATGGTACTTGTAAAACAATTGCAAGGAGACCTGTACAATCTTTTAATACGGCAACTAATGAAGAAATAATATTTAAATCAATGTTTGAAGCCGGTAGATCTTTCAATGATTAAATTTGTTTACATCTAGATTTTATTTTATACTATAGTATATAACACCAGCAGTTGATAACACGTACCTGTATGTGTACGGCTTATGAAATAGTTATGAATCTCGATAGGTTTCTCCGATTTTACTCCATTGTTGAATTTTAACTGTCATGATTCTCAGCGGAAATATAATCTATTTTGTCAGAAAACGAATCAAATAAACAGTGTTTACTAACAATTGTATTCTTGTTTTGTGTCTGTTTTCTTTCAAGCATTCGGTTGTCAATACTCAGAATTAAATACACGAAAGGTACGTGGATTCATTCATTATCCTGTGCTGTCCTGATAAAATTCGCATTCGTTCATTCATTGTGTATATAAATACCACGCCATTGACGTCATTTATTGTATAATATCCATTCATTGTACATCACACCTGTTTGCTATTGATTTCCGCCAATTTGTATTAACTTACCTATATATTATATTCAAAAGCATATACCTGTAACACTGGACAACAAATTTTTACAAAAGTCATGTTACTGAAATAAAAATAGTCAATTCTTATCAATTTTTATGTTATGAACACGAATATGACAGTCAAATTGCAAAATTGGCTCTAGTTTTTTTGTAATCTGCAAGAAATTAATGTTTACATAACTAAATGCATTCCAATAGTAAAAGGTCAACTGTAATAGCCTACCTATAAAAAATCAAGTTATTGACTACATCTTAGGTTTCTTCGCCTGTCTCTTGTACAGCTGTTCGGGAGCATCTCTGAGGAGTGTCCAGCAGTAGTCAGCCAGCATTGTAGTGGACCATTTTCCTTGGTATCTTTGTTCCATTGTTGCGATATCTTGATGAAAACGTTCGCCGTGTTCATCACTAGCAATACCACAGTTGCTAGGAAAGAAATCCAAATGGGAATGAAGGAAGTGAATCTTTAGAGACATATTGCAGCCAAGTTTCTTATAATTCATCAACATGTCTTATACTAGTTCCTTATAGTTTTCTGCCCTAACATTTCCGAGGAAGTTTGTAGAAACTAGGCGAAAAGCATTCCATGCTTGTTTCGCGTCATCTTCCAGCAAGTTGTTGAACCGGTCATCTTTGAAATGCTCTCGAATTTGAGGACCCACAAAAACTCCTTCTTTAATCTTTGCTTCGCTGAGTCGAGGGAATTTTTCATGCAGGTATCGGAATGCTGGCAAAGTCCGGTCAATGGCTTTCACGAAGTTCTTCATCAAACCTAGTTTCATGTGAAGAGGTGGTATCAAGATTTTCTGAGCCTCAACCAGAGCTGGGTGTTGGATATTCTTCTCTCCAATAGCTACATTCTGCCTGTGAGTCCATTCCTTCCTCATGTAGTGCATTTCCCTTGCTCGGCTATCCCACTCGCATAAGAAACACATGTATTTTGTATATCCTTGCTGCAGTCCCATTAAAAGGGCAACTACCTTCAAATCACCACAGAGGTGCCAGCTGTACTTGTTATACTCAATGGAATTCAGTAGCTGCCTTAAGTTATCGTATGTCTCTTTCATGTGGACAGCATACGCTACTGGAATAGATGGAATAATGTTTACATTGTGCAAAAGCACAGCCTTGAGACTCAGTTTTGAAGAGTCCACAAATAGTCTCCATTCTTGTGGGTCATGAGTGATTTTTAAAGCATTCATGAGGCCCTCAATATCGGAACAGAATATCAGATTACTTTCCTTTCTGAAGAAAGGCTCCAATTGCTGGTGGCGCTTTCGATATGCAGTAATTGTGACATCTTCTTCTAGAAGATTCCATTGTTGGAGTCTTGATCCTAGCAATTCTGCCTTGTTCTTTGATAAATCCAAATCACGAATCAGGTCATTTAGTTCTTCCTGTGTTATTCTGTGTGGGGTTGATGATGCACCACAGTGAAAATCTGGATCACTGCATGCTGATGGACCAGGAGAAGAACAGGTCGACTCACTTTGTCTTCGTCAGATGAATCAACAGAATATTCTGATGGAGGTTCTGGAATAGGAAGTCCCTCACCATGTGGAACTGGTCTCAATGCAGACGGAATGTTTGGGTAGACTATTCTCGACTTCTTTCGCTTCGTTATTCCGCCGGAAAGAGGAGGAACCAAGCAGAAGTAACAGTCATTTAGGTGGTTGCTTGGCTCTCTCCATACCATTGGGACTGCAAACGGCATTGATGACCTTTTGCAATTCAACCACTGTGAAAGCTGCGTTGTACATGTAGCACAGCATATATGCGGAGCCCAGGGCTTGTCTTGGTCACCAACCTTGCATCCGAAGTAAAGATGATATGCCTTCTTCACTTGAGAATTGATACTTTTCTTCTGGTTGGCAAATGTCACTTCCCCACAAATATAGCAAAAATTGTCCGCGGTATTAACACACTTTCGAGGCATTACTGTTCTTTATTGTACGTAAATGGATAAAATAATAAGTTTTATGTAACAGTTGCTTGAACTGTCTCGCACAACGTCTAAAATATTTTAAATGCTGAACCTATCTGTTTGTGCTTTATATAATACACTGCTTACGTCATTTTCAGCAGCCGCCTGGCATTATTATAATAGGCCTACACATGTATAGTACACAGCTGACGTCAACTTACTTCAGCTGCCGCATGGCATTAGTATTGCATTGCATCAGAAATGATGCAATCAACTGTGGATGATGTGAGCATGATGGTGTTATGCAATGTTACATCATATTTCCCGATGTTATGCAGTCCTACTGGAGAAATTTACACAGTGAAACATAGAAAATGAGGTATATGAATATCTTCAAAACGAGAGCCAATAAAAAAAAATCACGGTTATATTCGTGTTCGGCACACCAATATACTACAGATTAGGGCCTTTTCAAGTCAGTAATGATTTCACTGTTGACCAGTGTAATAAGAACACTTAGCTCATTCGTAACGCATTGCGGTTTCGTCCTGCAGCCCATAGTTCAAACCCCATAACAGGCATTTTGGGGGTGCGGGTTTTGAGCACCCTAAATTCAAATCGTAAACCCAAAACAATCCACACCGTCACGTGGTGTGAATTTTTCATTCAAACCAGGTTGATTTTGTAGGTTTATTTGGGGTTCATAACTTGTCTGTAGTGTGCGTCATCTATTGTCATTTATCTTCCATTCAATAATTCATTGTTGTGTTGTATAGTTCCGTGCTGTCCTTTATCATCCATTCATTCATTCAGTGTATATATATATCATCCATTCATTGTCATTGTGTATATAATACCACGCCATTGACTTCATTGATTATACACAACTGTCATAAAACTCGACTGGAGTTGTAATTGTATATATATATATATATATATATATATATATATATATATATATATAAATATATATATATATATATATATATATATATATATATATATATATATATATATATATATATATATATATATATATATATATATATATATGTAAATGTGCCGTCGATTCATTATACAACTGCCATAAAACTCGAATGAGGTTGTGCTATTTAATTCCTTGTTATATATTGTATTGTCCTGTGACGTCATTCGCCATGCATACCTTCTTAGATTCCTATCCCGCTATTTGGCGAGTCAGACATCTTATCGGAGACTATATTTCGTGATAGTCTTGTCTTATATATGTAATCTCTGGGCACCTCCGATGAATATACACCTGAGGCGTTTCCAAATGGGGTTTTAATTGTAAATAATTGTGCCTATAAACAGCCTAGCAAAACGGGGTAACGGCATTGTACTGTCCTATATGTGTGGCCAAGAAATCCGTAACAAAACGGCATTGTACTGTCCTATATGTGTGCCTAGAAACATCCTAACAAAACGGGGTAACGGCATTGTACTGTCCCTAATTAAGTATATGTGTGCCTAGAAACCCCTTAAAAAACGGAGTAACAGCATTGTACTGTCCCATACATGTGCCTTGAAACCCCTAACAAAACGGGTAACGGCGTTGTTCTGTCCTTAATTAAGTATACATGTGCCTAGAAACACCCTAACAAAACGGGGTAACGGCATTTTTGCTGTCTAAAAAAACGGTTCAAAATTGACCACCATTTTATTTTGTATTATAAATATAAATTTATAATATAATATGAATCCTGAACATATCAATAGGGTAATAACTGAAATCTAAAATTTGAAATCTCAAAAAATACAAGTGTGATCAAATTATTTCAGATTATCAGGATATTGAATACGCTGCGATAAATAACAAATACGTGCTGCCAAAAAAATACGCACTTATAAAACGAATCCAGAATTTTATCCATGATTCCCTTGTATTCTCTAATGACATCAGTGTGTTTATTCCGTTATTTACCATGTATAGAAAGGATAAGAAGTGGACTGGGGCATGAATATGATATTAAACGGGAAAATTATTTTAAAATCAGAAATATATTATTGTTAGTTGAACAAAATGAAAATCCCCTTACGGATACCCCCTTAGCTATAGTACAACAAACGATTTGGCATGTATGTATATAATAGGTAAAATTCTTACCACAGACATAACTCCATGGACCGGTATTGTAATACAATACCATGGACAGGTATGCGCGCTCAACTGTAAAGGTGGTTTTTAGTCAAAAAACAATAGCGGTTGAAATTCTATTCTGGCGTTTATCAATGAACGCATTTACTTTAAAGAAGGGGTAAAGTTTTCATAGTAAAATACTTTTTTTAAATTTTGTAATTACTGAAATACTTTTTTTGGTCATTTTTTGACTGATTTTTTTCGTTTTTTGACTGATTTTAGGTGGTCTTAGTCGGGTCAAACGGTCGATTCTCTCTAAATGAATCAATTAGAGGTTTTCTTATTATAGTGACTTTGCCATTACACTTAGATTGAAATCTCTCGAAAATCTTTGATTTTTAATTTAAAAAGGAAAATTGTTTACGATGTCAATAATGGTAAATGAATCATTAACGACCAGACTGGTTCGTGAGAGACTGGTTGTGATTCAAAGTATCTACCCGTACGCGACTCTGTCATAAATAAGCTACAAGGTGAACAGAGTTTGCAGACTGATTTTTTGGGTGATAAGGAACAATTGTTTAAACCCATCACTGCAACCACCGAGAGAGTTATTTTGGCAGAGACTATTGACGAACATGATAGAAAAAGTGTATTTTCCCGTTGCTAAATCGGATAGCTGAAGACAAACAGCAACCACAGGGTGATGCTACTAAAAGAGTCATTGATTCTTTAGTGAATAAATATAACGAGGGGGCAAAAAGGATTATTACGCCTTTGGTGACTTTGCTGCTAACAGATATCACTCAAAAAAAGAGTTTTCAGCGGGTGAGTATAAAGATGATATAATATCACGTGCTAATTGGTATTGGTTGTATAAAAAAAACAAAAATATTGGCCGCTTAGATAAGAGTGAGATAGGGTATAAAGAATTTAAAAAAGGAATCAGCGATTATAATAAACGACAAATAGAAGAACGACAACAAGAATTAGAAGAACGACAACAAGAAAAAAAGCGTCTAACACCAAAAAATACACGAAGACGAAAAAAACAAGAAGATCCTCAACAACAAATAACACATTATCCATTGTATATACCATCTGATCGAGATGATGATGATGCACAAGGCGCAACTGGTTTTAGTAGCGAGGAGGGATTTTCTCAGAGTGGTCTAATCATGTAGTGGTCTAGTTAGTTGTCTTGGAAATATTCTCGGTGATATAGCACGATTAGAAATAATCATCGGAGGAGAACGAGCTGGAAATAACTCACCGGAAATAATTAATGAAGCAGCTGATATCTGTAGTTGGTTATTTCAAGGTGGCATCATGGATATCAAAACATGTCGAGATTTCACAGATGAGGTAGCCGAGCATCATGGTTATCACAGTGATTAATTTGATGACTTTATCATTTAAATCAGAATGTTCATACACTACAACCATGATAAACCAACCAGTGTCTATGTAGTAAACTCACGATTGCCAATTTATAGCGCGTATTATGGTGATGGTCTCGGTGATAACATTGCAGGGTTATTTGCAGGAATGGGTCCAAAAGCGGCACCGCTAGCAAACCAATTATCAATGAAAGCCATTAGTGTTATTTGTGATAAGGGTATTAGTGTTGTTGGAGATGTTGCCGGGAACGCATTTTCAGCTGCGAAGGATAACCTAACAGCGCTAGTTCGAAGGCGAAGGAAAAAGGAAACCGCAAGCGTCATTAGGACCACTACAATCTACAGCTGCGATGCCTGCAAGTGTTAGTAAAATAATACATAACGCAGTAGATCAGAAACTAGTGTCGCTGGGGAGTTCGTTGGCGACTAACAACACAGATGACATCGGCTACCGGGAAATGGCTTAAAACCACGTTGGGGTCGTGAACGACGACGATGAAAATCCTACGGATTTCACGATTTAGATCAACTAATATATACTAAAATGTTCAACCGAATACCATCAGCAGAGAGGGTGAATCCTACAACATTTTTTGTTTTTATTTTTGATTATACCCTCCAAATAACACTAGACCCTTCTCGCGAAATAACTAGAAAAAAAATGACAGTGATTGTTGTCTGAAAACATGGGATTCGCAGGTGATATTGTATTCGCGTTTTCGTTGATGAATCATAAAATGTCGCAACGTCGTTGTCACTCACCCTCTCTGCTGCTGGAACTTTCAGTTCTGGGTTAACCGAATATTTGATCTAGTCTTTACTACGACGAAAATCCTTTCAAGATGAAAGTCTTTAGGACAAAAATCATTTATGATTTCACAAATAGACTAATTTGTAAAACCTCCTCTTGTAAATCAATCAGATTATTAGACTGGTCAGTGAGTTTGAAATTAATTCTGGTTAATGAATTATTATGACATCGCATATAGACTGGATTCACCGGGGACTCAATTATTAAAAACCCTGGAGGAGCTATTGGTGCAAATGAATAAAGAATATATCCTTGCTGAGCTTGATTTGATCGTTCTAGATTAATTTGATAGCTTCCTTCGATCACATCACATACTAAATTGAGCGCAATCACCGATGAAATATTCACGTTGAACGGAGCGATATGCCTGCCACCACCGTCTGGGTCATTATTGTGTTTGAGGATTTTTATTTCCGGTGATGCTGTTTTTTTCCACGTATCATGAATTATTTTGAAACCAACATCGATGGTGTCACTGAGAAGTTTTTTTAGTTCTGGTACGTTATATCCTGGTAGTTTGAATGCTGGAATATCTTCAACGCGGATTTTATAGTCTGTTGCAAATGTTGTTCTCGATAGGTGACTAAGACTCTCATTTATCTCTTGAATAATGTTCAAATTAAATTTTTCCATATCGTCGATAATTTTATTGCATGTTTCTACGACGCTGATAAATTCATCTCGGGTGAGAGAGCCGGATTTAAGAGATATTAACAACAGTGAAAAATCATTCTTCATTGCTGTGAAATTTTCAATAATTTTAGGTTTTTCAATAATACGATATTGCTCTATAACATTACTCTCCCTCCCTTCCACCCACTCACTAGTTTCGATGTATCTGAAATCAAAAAAGCTAGAAAAATCTCTAATATTTATGTGATCCTTATAACTCTTTATTGGATTATCAGATTTTATCCTGTCTGTGATATAATCAGTTTTTTGTGGTTCAGGTATTTGATGAGCTGTCTGGGGTGGTAATTCAGGCCATCCTAGTACGGTTCTAATAGAACTCTGATAGATATCTACGACGTATCCTTCTGTGCTTATCTCAATTGCGGATGATAGTGTTGGTTTATGAACTGTTATAGCTATTTTTGACTCTACTCCAGTAATCGATTTTATTCTACGCGCTGATTCGTTATTGATTTGTTCGATTTGGTATGATCCGGTTGGTATGGAAACAACGTTCCAGTCTGGGGTACCGTCGGTTTATTCTTATTTGCAAATACCAGGGAATTATTCGGTTGTTGACCACCAAATGATTTTGATCTGATATTAGGCCAACTGTGATACACTCGTAATTTTGCTAGCGCTATCTCCTTCACTGGGACCGGAGAGGGGAAATTCACACTGAATTCTGGATTCGTTGAGGTTATTGAGATCATGCTTGTTTGTACTGGGTTTGTGTTCTCCACTATTTGTTGAAGTAATTCCATCTGTGTTGTCATTGGTATTATACTCATGTTTTTGTATTTCTAATTTTGACATCGCAGAATCATATATATCTACCATCGCTGAAAACTCACTCTCTGATATAATTGTATCATCGAGCGATGACGATATCAATGAGGATAATTGCGAGTATGCAGTAGACACAACATGAAATTGAATTATGTAGTCTTGTAGTTTCCGTTGGCTGCATGAGGATATTTTTTTTGTGATTATTGAAATTATTCCAGCGATTGTTGTTGCCGCAGAAATGCAAATTGGAACAGCTATCGGAGCCATCATTGTCACTGAAGACAGTATAATACCAGCTCCGGTGATTACACCACTCACAGCGTACACAGTAACATCAATTGCGGTAATTCTCCTGCGATATTTTTTAATTTTCATTGCATACTCCTCAGACAAGGTTTTGAGTCTAGTTTGATACTCTCTGACCTGATCATAGCGATATTGCGATGATGAAATCATTTTTATTTTAAATACGCTAGCGTTTTCAATTGAAACCGTTAGTGAAATTGCTTTGCAATTTTCAACTTAAATCCGCTACGAATTCCACATACCAGGTTGCTGAAACCTTAATCAAATTTTTATCAGTAGATGTGATTGTGAACTTTTCAGTTGTATCCTTTTCGATGATCGTTGAAATCGTATTGTTGACCCCAGATGAACTGGACGATGAAATATTAAATTGAGATAATGGTGTTACTAGTGTTAATCGATAAATACCCTTAACGGTTGCAGTGATATCTAATTTGTTGTTTGTAGGTGTCCACTCAAATGATCCGTGTTGGATCGTGTATACTAAGTTGTTGGTTTTCTCATGAGGAATTTTTATTTTTTCAATAACTGTTATCATCCTCGAAAAATCACCTTTGACGGCTTCGATGAAGCTTTTCGTCTCATCGATGGATTTTTTAATATCAGGGAGTTTTATTTCAATTTTATCTAACGGGGTTCCAATAAATTTATCAATGATATTTCTACGAAAAGCATTATAACCTCGTATATGATCATCCAGCTCACGGCTGTGGGTGGTAATCCTGTTGTCGTTGTAGGCAATCATGCGGTTGTTGGTGATAATCATCTTGTTGTGGGTGGCAATCGTGTCTGTGATCGTAGACACAAGTGCGCCTGGTTTAAGTCGTCCGTCGTTGGAATACAGCGCAATAGAGTTTTCAGCGGCGTCGCGCTGCCGTATCAAAATATCATCCAGAGAAATATTACTGGTTTTCAATTTACCCTGATCGGAAAATAACGCAACGGTGTTCTCGATTGCGTTTTGTTGTTTAACTAAAATATCATCCAGAGAAATATTACTAGATTTCAATTTACCCTGTTTGTCTTGAAAGACAACTATTTCGTTCGGGTCAACATTTACTAAATTCAACGTCTCAGCGATTTCATCTTTAATTTTTTTTTTTATATCCTTGATAGAATCAGGAGTTGCAGTGTCATCGGGTTTGGGTTTCAGAGGTCTTCCCCAAATATCAATCATGATATTTTATATATCTCTCTCTAAAAAGCGATTGCTGATGTAGTCATTTACGACAATGTGTGGTGGTTTTCTAGATGCTGAAATAGCGTCAAGGACATTTAATACTTCACTGCCGCATATTGGTGGGTCATTGATTTGTTGTGTTGGTAGCGTAGAATACCAAGTCTTCATTGGAAATTGTTTTATGTAACGCATAAACTCTTTTGGTGGGGCTAATCCATATGAATAAAAATAGACAATCCCACGTGGATCAATAGCGTATGCAACCCAGTGAGTTCCAGGTCCGGTGCTGTTATCGAGATTAATAATACCTGTTTCAGTTTTGTTTGGTTGATGTGGTAATTGATCTTTCATAAAAACACCTCTGAAATTTTTAATCACTAGTTTTTTAGCCGCATCCATTAAATCAAAATTGGACATGGGAACCATTGAAGATTTGGGAACCATAGGTTCCTCAATTAATAAACCGTTCCTGGTAGTCTCAGGCCTGATCCGTGAACGGATCTCCCGCTGTACCATGAATACGGGGTTCCTGGTAGTCTTAGACCCTTTCCGCTGTACCACAAATACGGGGTTCCTGGTAGTCTTAGACCCAATCCGTGAACGGATCGTCCCTTTTTTTATATCCTTTCCCAGTTGCTTTCTTTAGTGCCATTCCTGCTGCAGTACCAACGGCTCCTAACGCCGCTGCTTTAGCCACTGCTGGGGCTGCTGCTGCAATCAATGCTGGTATTGCAGCTAACAACGGGAATATACCGCCTGTTTTAATCATATTTTTGATAGCAGCCGCAGAAAGAGTAATCTGAACACCTTTTTTGGCTGCAAGTGCATCATTGAAATGTTTTATTTGACGAGTTGTCAGCGATAGTTTATTTGCACCACCAGTCATTTGATTAGGTTTCAACGTGATTGTGGTTCCACATTTTTTAGCCGATTCTGATTGCAATTTTTTGATTTGACCAGGAGTTAACGCAAAACTAATAACACTATATGACATTATACATAATAGATTGATTCAAATGGAAAAATCCTTCGGATTTTCAATTACATGTTTTCCACTGGGGCATCTACCACTCTCATTCGTCCACCAACACCTTCAAGTAACATTGATTTATCACTGAGAATGACAGCAACCGCTCTATAATTCGGGATAAGGATAGGAAGTACCCCACCAACTGGTGGACCAGTCGGACGGGTTACACGGGCTCTAAAGTGTATATCAACGACAGATTGTCTAATCAAATCAAGATGTTCCAATGAAAAGTAATAAATCGGATAGAGGCTTTTAAAATCCAATTGTGATATTTGCAAACCGGTATCCACATGTAGATCACGTGCCATAAATGACAACAGGTTATGATAGACACGTGCAATATGATTCTGACCGTAATCAAGTTGTATATCCTCGGATGGTTCCTGCTGTCTGTTTATTCTCAGCGAGACTTCATTAACACCTAACTGATCAAATATCATATGACTTCGTTCTTGATTACCAACTCGCGCAGCATTCTGTAACGCAATGAATATATGACGTGGAGCTGAAACCCCTTGTTTTGATGCCAGGTGCCATATGAATGTACCATCAACATTACCCAGTTTAATATCCGTAGTCACTGATAACCAACTCAACAATGATTTCCCCCCCTGATCCATAAATAATAGTAGTCGCTGTTCGTCTGTGATTGATGGAGTTAACACTGGCATCCATAATGATAGTTTTGTTAAAATAACTTTACCGTCAGCAACCCCAGCATTACGCCAGATTGCATCATCATCAGTACCCCTTCGTACAAGTGCTACTGTATGCTTCGCTCCATAAATAACTTTTCGGACGTTTCTACAGAATCCGAAAATATGATGCAGTGGAATCGCACATGAAAATCGTCGACGCTGCCCATGCAACGTTGCTACGCGTGTTGCAAATCCTAAATTGAGATTACCATTAACGCCTCCGGGAATATCAAACGCAGCTCCGGGTCTAGTTCGACGTTCTGGATTAGCTGCTTCTTGTTGATTTGCTTCTGCAGTACCTTGTGCTGTTAACACTTTAATGAATTGAAGGTGATCAGCGTTATCAGAGGTATCCTTTGCAAACATAATAGACGGACCCGCTGATCTTGTATAATCATCAGAATATCTCGCTAACCCTATGATTGTTGTGGCCACATCAACTTCACGGTCAATGGATTCAATTTCATTTCCATCAATGAGATATCGAGCGCTTTCAAATAACGCCATTATGCCGTTATTAACAAAACCAACTCGGACATTTGCGTTATTGTCATATGGGGTATCAGCTGCAACATTTGTTACAAGTTCTCCTTCTACTTCAATAAATGCCTCACACGGTAGAAAATATTTACTGGTATCATGAACTTGAAGTTCAATTCGCGATCGGAGATCTGGTTGTACTGCGTGATAAGAATAAAATTGAAAATCGCGTACAGAATCATTCTTGCCAACTGGGGCATCCATATCAAATGCTGGATCAGGTGACCTTTTGAACATTTTATTATATTTATCAGAGTCTAAATCGTGATTTCATCGTGAAAAACGCTAGCGTGAAAATCCGTAGGATTTCATCGACGTAGTTTTTTAAAGCCACTTCCCGCTATCATATTTGCAATATTGCTTTGGTCCCCTTGATTTACCATCGACGCTAGTTTTTCATCTACTGCGTTATTTATTATTTTACTAACACTTGCAGGCATTTCTGCTGTAGACGGTAACGGTTTCTTTTTTCGCCTCACTAATGATGTTATTTTATCCTTCGCAGTTGAAAACGCTTTCCCGGCAAGATCTCCAACAGCACCAATACCCTTATCACGAATAACATCAATGGCTTTCATTGATAATTGTTTAGCTAACGGCATCACTTTTGGGGCCATTCTTGAAAAGAATCCTAAAATGGTATTGCCGAGGCCATCTCCATAGTATGCTTTATAAACTGGAAACCGTGAATTAACTACATAGACGAGGGTTGGTTTATCATGATTGTAATGGATGATCATTATTATAAAAACAATAGTGTTTTCAATTGTTATTTAATCACTATGATACCCGTTTGCTAACTCGTCAATGAAATCTCGATATGTTTTGATATCCATGATACCGCCGGCAAATAACAGATATCAGCTGCTTCATTAATTATTTCTGGAGAGTTATTTCCAGCTCGGAATCCTCCTACAAGAACATCTAATCGTGATATATCATTGATAACACTATCAGGACAAGTGTTTCCAATTCTTGGATTTTGCAGTCCACTTCCGCTATAACCAGCTGCTTCATCTAGTTTTTCTAAATTCGTTTCTTGTAAATAATCATCATTAGGGTCTTCTTGTTTTTTTTGTCTCCGTGTTGGTGTTTGACGTCGTTCTTCTAAATCATCATCATCATCAGGTGGTAGTTGTTGTTTTTTTTGTCTTCTTGTTTGTCTACGTGTTGGTGTTTGACGTTTTAGTTCTTGCCGTTCTCCTATTTCTCGTTGTCGCTCTTCTATTTGTTCTCTTTTATAATTACTAATTCCCTTTTTAAATTCCTTGTATCCTATCTCATCCTTATTCAAACGACCAATCCCTTTATTTAGTTTATACAAATAATCGAACCAATCATTACTTGATATTCTTTCATTTTTATACTCGTCCTTTAAAAAATCTTTTTTTGAATTATAGCTTTGAGCAGCAAAATTACCAAAGGATTGATAATCCTTTTGATTGAATAACTTAGGTTTTTTTATTACTATTTTAGCATGATCAGTAAATTTATTCAACAGAGAAACAGTCGTTTTTTTCGGATCAGTTTTTTCAGTTTGTTCAGTTTTCGTTGCTAGTTTTTCAAGTACAGAAATAAGACCCTCTTCCTTTCTTTTACCGTCAGGATCATCTCCCAGTATAGCACGCTCTACCCCCTTCGTTGCTGTGGTTACTGGTTTAAACAATTCTTCAGACCCCAGAGCAAAATCAGTTTGTAAACTCTGTCGTTGTTGCAGTTTATTTCTTACAGCGTCACGAATTGGTATAAATCTCCTGATTGCATCCAGTCGTTCACGAGCCAATCGGGTTGTTAATGCTTCATTGACTATTATTTGAAATCAGAAACCATTTTTCAATTGCAAAACAATTTTTCCCATCGATGATTCCATCCTTAACGGTCCAATTTTTTATTGCTGTGAAATATTTTTATTTTTTATCCATTGATTTTGCCTGTTTTTGACAGTTTTGGTGGTTTTCAGTTGAAAATCTCAAAGAGATTTTACAGTCAAGTAGTCGATTTTACATGGGATTTTCCATAAGGAAAAGCTTTTAAAACTCATTTTTGATGATTTTTAGCCATTTTTCATCAATTTTTGCCTGTTTTCAGTGATGTTTGGTCATTTTTCATCGATTTTCATCAAAAAACCTCGTAGGGTCAAGTAGTCGATTTTGCATTGGATTTTCCATAGGAAAAAGTTCTTAAAAGAACTTTCAAAGCTGTTAGGATTCTATTTTATTTTCGCAGTGTGAAATATTTTCACTGATTCAATCAAAAAATGACATAAAAAAATGAAAATCTCAAGGAGATTTTACTGTCTGACAAAATCTTTTGAGGGTCGGTCAATCAAAATTGTTCATTTTCTTGAATTAACGCTCGTAAGTTTCTAATTTTAGAATAAATTTCCTTTTTCAATTCATATTCGTTACCCAATTCTTTTCGTATTCCTTCCACGATAGTATATAACGGAACAAACACATCTACTTCACTGGAAAATGCAAGAGAGTCTCGAATAGAATTTTGAATTTTTTTGATGAGTGCATATTTCTTTGGTAACATATACTTGTTAGTGCTAACTCCGTATTCTATATCCTGAAAATCCGACTTGATTTGATCAGGATTTAACCCATCTGACAATTTAATATTGTGATTTTTCAATTTTGCAATTTCAACTATGATGCTATTCATATTTTCAGAATTCATATATGATAATACATATTTCTAATTCATTTTTCAAAAATAAATGAGCCGTTAATATTTTCAAAATTCAGTCTATATATATAAATATCTTTTTTAAAAATTCAGTCTGTATATATAAATATCTTTTTTAAAATAATTCTGTATATATAAATATCTTTTTTAAAATTCAGTCTGTATATATAAATATCTTTTTTAAAAATTCAATCTGTATATATAAATATCTTTTTTAAAATTCAGTCTGTATATATAAATATCTTTTTTAAAATAATTCTGTATATATAAATATCTTTTTTAAAATTCAGTCTGTATATATAAATATCTTTTTTAAAATTCAGTCTGTATATATAAATATCTTTTTTTAAAAATTCAGTCTGTATATATAAATATCTTTTTTAAAATTCAGTCTGTATATATAAATATCTTTTTTAAAATTCAGTCTGTATATATAAATATCTTTTTTAAAATTAATTCTGTATATATAAATATAAATGCAGACAAAAATAAATAACAACCATGATGAGCGGTTATCAGTCATTTGACCCCCTTGATATAGGCCGCTGTGGTTCTATTTGCATTCATTGGGTCCCTTATTAGGCCTTTGTGTCTTTCATAGGGTTCCTTTGTTAGAGCATTTTTCTGTTTCTGTTTTATATCAGAATGTTTTTTTTTTGTTTTTGCTCTTTGAGATATGACCCTATGACTGTTTCTTTTAGCCGATAATTCATTCTGGGGTTACCCAATGTGCATCCACGAACCTTTTTTTGGCCGGTAATTCATTTTGAACACCATACGGGGCTACCCAAATGTGATGGAGAGCTAATTACATCCATGGATGTTATTTATTTTAGGGCATTGTATGTGTTTACATTCAACATGCAACCCATGAAATCAAATTCATGGTTGCGTAAGTTGTCAAAAACCGACAACCCACGCTACCGTAAATTTGATAGCATGGGTTTGCATGTTATGTGAATGCACACAGAGGGGTTGCCCTCCCTCCCCTCAATTAAATAGAAAAAAAAAACATCCACCGTTTCACCATCAGACAATTTGTCTGCTATGGGGCGCTAACATGTGAAGAATAATTGTCTGGGTTTACAAGCCAAACACGATACCGTTAGACCACTGTTCACGTCCATAAAGAATAACGTTTTTTAACATATATATGTTGTAAATATTCATATAGTATATAAGGGGACTTAATACAGCAATCCGCAAGGTGTGTTATTTTATTTTCTTGAATTACTTGTTAATGCTTTTTCACAGTATTTAAATGAGACAGAATATTTGACTTAAAAACTAAAACAAAGAATATAATTGTTTGAAAACATTTTATATTTGATTTCTTTTCTTACAAAACAATGCCCGCCGCTGAATCACAATCTAAGGGAGATAACTCCCTTGGTTCATTTGTATACTAACTATTGTTTGTCTAATTCATTAATAACATCACTGGAGAATCTTTCAATGTAGTCTTGAGGGGATTTTATGATTTTGTCGCTGACTTTGTCAGTGTCAGGTTCATAATTTCTGATTGATTGTCCATTTTTTATTCGTTTGTCATAATAGCGTTTTAGTTCCCTGTATCGTTTGCCGCCACACCTAAGACATAATTGCGACCTTCCCCTAACCCCAACCCCACATCGAATACAGGGTAACGGACCAAGGCTTCCACGACGAAAGCTTTGCATATGATACCAACAGAATTCATTT
The DNA here is from genome assembly GCA_029339505.1 of Unio delphinus. NCBI lineage: Eukaryota > Metazoa > Mollusca > Bivalvia > Unionida > Unionidae > Unio > Unio delphinus. The sequence continues at coordinate 7,457,252 of JAQISU010000162.1, forward strand.
CTGCATGATTTGTTACACGGTGTCACTGATCCAATCATAAGCCGTTTGCAATGATTCATTATACTTAAATCTTTCATTTAAATGCTTGTTTTAATTATAGTATGGAGGAGTTCGAGAGATTATCAAAAATTAAGCCCTGGAAAAGTGTTCAATTCAATCTTGATAGAGTTTCTGATACACCAAAGAATACAATTCTTGATAGAACCTTGATTAGTAAAATCAGAGACTGTTTTAATGAATTCAAGCGTGATGGGGCAGCTCATTGTTGGTCAACATTTCGAATTGATGGTGTTGTTGACGCTACCATGAATGATGAAAAAGCAGCAGTGATAATCTCAAATGTTGGGGAAGAAAGAAATTTTTTATCGAATAAAATTCCTTATCCGTGATAATGGAAAATGGATCATTAGGGACAAATACGAGCCTATTCTTAAGGACAAAAGAAATGTCACTGTGACTCAGGATTCAAAACCAGGAATTTTGACTGGAATTGACAAACCCTACTACGAAAGATCTTATCCTGTCACAGCAGTTGTTTACGGGATATATCCGCTCAATGACAAACCTGATATTGCAAAACTAGCACCCATGAAATATTCGACAGGGCTCAATTGTGTAGCAGCACGAATAATGGAACACTTCACAAATGCGTCCCGGGGAAATAAACTAACTGATCTAAGACGAAAAAAAATAACCGAATGGGAACTGACAGTGAAACAGCATGGGGCAACAATTCAAGATATAGCCAAATTAGAAACATCATTGAGATTTCCAATATCGGTAAGGACAATCACCGGTGAAGTATTATACGAATCGAAATATAATAAAAATGGAACCCCAATACAGATTATTGATCATAACGAACACGCGTGGTCATCTGCAGTAACAATATTCCCACGGGATAGAACCGTAAAATATCTATCCCAAACCGAAGAGTTTTTTTTCAGAGCAGAAATTATTGGATGCTATTTACCATTTGAGTAAAAACGATCCCGTGTCAATGTGGCTATTTCATAGTACTTTAGACGAAGAATGTAGATTTGATCAGTTTGTAAGGCCCAACGGAGAATTGTACCGTACTGAAGAACTGCATAATCAAATGAAACAACTAGCTAGTGAATTTTCTGGGGAAGGGGAAGACAACGATCAATTATTAGCAAACTGTTTTACACTTCCGTCAGTTGCAGCACATTTTGCTAGGAAGAAAAACGCGTGGAAACCAACACGAAGTGAGTTCTTATCAGATGTCAAATTGTCCTGTCTTGAATACAGCCATGGAGGATTATGGAACACAAAATACACCGCTGATACCGTTATTTCCGTTGATATGATTGCGTGTTATCCAGGAAGTTTTCTTGGGTATGGAGAGTGTGAGAAATATTTCAAACGATTTGGACACCCTACACACGAAATGACCCGTGTTGCTATTAATGGACCACTGCCACATTTCGATTTAACCGGATTCGCTTGTGTAGTATCATTTGAAATGGCTACAGGACTTCATCCGTGTAGTTATCTTTGGATTGGTAAACACATGTCTGAAAAACACTGGATGCCAATAGTGTTATTACGGTATATGCTTGATTGTAAGATGTTAAAATCATTAATTGTCAGTGAAGCAATTATATCCTATCGAGCACAGAAATCAGTCTGGTTACCACAACCTGATCTAGAAAAAATAATTAGCGAAGAGCGAAATTTCAGTGAACAACAAATCATGGATTGGTCCCAACAGTTATTTGAAATCAGAAACAATGAAGCAAAAGACCTTGGACGAAGAATAATCGGTAAATTTACCCAAGGTGGCAAAGATGATAATACGAAATATTCTTCACGATTGATTATAGACAATGCTGAATACGATTTTGTAATCACGGATTTAACGAATAGGGGCCTATATGTCAATCGTAAGGACGCATTTATGTCCGATGGAACCAAATTGGGTACAATTGTTACTTACACTGATGGATACAATCCGCAGTACACACATTTGAGAGCTTCTATGCTTGGTTATGCTTCTATTAATTTATTTTCAATGATCAATAGATTTCCTAACACCGCAGTTAGAGTTGCTACTGACTCATTTTACATAAATAGCAAAATGGCTGATTTTAAGGCTACTGGCAACGATAATTGGGGGTCTTGGAGAATTAAGAAAGAAATGCTTCATGATTATATTCCATCAGCAGATGTTACCATTGAAAATAATTACTTAGAAAGCAATCAGTGTTCAAAATTTTCTAGTGCACCACCGATTTCTGATCCAATCTGTAGATATTAAACAGTTTATTTAAACGGCTGTGGTGGGTCAGGAAAAACAACCCGGGCAATTGAGTTATTTCGTGTTTCCAATCCAAACATGATTGTACTAACACCGACTCATAGACTTGCAAGAGAAATGATACAGAGAGGGGTAAATGCCTGCACTTATCATAGTTTCTTTAGATGGAAGGGAGATAAATGGACTCCTGAGCGCATGGGAGAGAAATTTATTCCTGAAATTATCATTTGGGATGAAATAGACACAGTGTCCGAAGATGTCTTAAAAATATTTCTTGAGTGGTTGTTATTGAAGAATACAAAAGTCGTCATGTGCGGTGATCACGGCCAACCACCACCATTTGTCGGTGCATCCCCCCATGAATGGCTAAAGGGTTTTGTAGACTATTATGAAGAAATTGATACCGATCATAGATCACTTGATAATGAATTAAAAGAATTTAAGAAACTAATTAGATTACAACCGGATAAAATCCAGTGTGAAATAGCCCGTGAAATAATTTCTGAAACTCCCATGAATGAGTTTTGGGAAGCGTGGAGACCAAATGATTTAATCATTGCAAGTAGAAAAATAGTCAGGGACACACTTCAGATGAAGTTATTTGAATTGCATAAACAAAAATTTGCAACACTTCCAGTGCCCCTCTGTTATAGGCCATCGGATACACGAAAACAGAACATCGAAGTTGATATTCCAGGCCTGACAGAGTCAGGGCGTGAAAAGAAGATTCTCGTATTAAATGATATTGTGCTGGTTGATATCAATGTTGTTGAAGATGCATTGCGTGCTAATAAATCCCCATGGACGCTAGGTTATGCAGCAACAATACACTCTTCACAGGGATTGACTATATCGGATACAATTGTTTGTATGGTAGATAATCGCATAGAATGGTCGAATTTAGTCTATCTCGCAGTGTCTAGAGTACGAAAAATAAATCAACTTCGAAGAATTGTCCTGACAGAGTCAGGCGATGATGAAATCATTGGTGGCGATGATGAAATCATTGGCGATGATAATGATATTATTGATAAAAAACTCTCCGGTTACAAACAACAAGACAAAAAAAACAACGAGAATTTGATATTGATGCTGAATTAATAATCACTTTGAAGCAACAACAAAATAATCACTGCGCAAGTTGCAATTGTATAATGCGTTGGCAGTATTCGGATAAGGATCCTCGCCAATTCACCGTTGACAGAAAAAATAACAATCTCGGTCATGTCAGAAATAATGTGATGTTGACTTGTCTTGAGTGCAATAGACGCAAGGGTGCTAGTTAAGCCCATGCGGTGGTAATTGAGTATCCTCAGGTATCACTTGTAGTTGTTGTCTAGTAAAACCCCGATGAGGGGCAGTTGAATCCAGTTTATAGATTGGAAGTCTACCCGTAGATCGTGTTATACTAGATATCTTGTGTGCAGTAAGACTCCAAATATGATCAGTAGCCCTTTTTGTGCCACCCTCAAGCTCTCCTGGTTCGTATAAGTACCTCACAATGACATTACTACCAAGAATTGGTTGGGAAACGCTAAAATCTTTTTGAATTTCCATTTCAGGTATTGACTTCTTTTGAATCGCATTGATAGGTTTCATGTTGATGGTTCTAGTAATCTCGTTATTCAGTGCAGTAATCACAGCTGGTAACCTTTTAACCCATTCACGGGATCTTTTTTCTTGGATGAATTCTTTTGCGTATTGATATCCAAATAACCGCTCATCAAGGGTTTTATTAAACCGTTCTACAATTGCCTGATCACGATGTAGCGCAGTATGTCCTCGTCTGATAGTGACTTTATGATTTTTCATTATTGATAACACTGCACCCTGAAATTCCTTGCCAGGATCAATTTGTAATAGATTTGGCCAGTGCAGAGGACTCCTTCGATAAATCCTTTCAAATGCAGAAGCCACTTCAGTGGCTGATTTTGTTTTTAACGGTTCTGCTTCTTTGTATCGACTTGCCATATCAACTACGGTTAATGCGTATTTGTAACCACGATCATGTGGCAGAAATAATAGATCAGCCTGATGAACTTCATTGGGTCCGGTCACATCAAAATGCGAGAAATTAATTTGTTTAGGCGGTGGTAGATAAATTTGCCATAGTGCCTGTTTGGATAACCAATGAGCCGCAGTGGTTTTTTTCACTTTTGCAGCGCTAGCGAGTTTATGGATTGCTGATTTACCCCTCCAGTATCCTCTTGGGGAATAATAAATAGATTCCATGTTGTTATTAATTACCAGCACCTAACATCAATTTACTTTTCATAGCCAATTTTATCAAAAAGGAAGCCAATTTTTCTTTGAAAGATTTATCAGAAATAGCATTTAACGCATGAATTAATTTCACATCTGCTAGATGCCTGTGCTGCAGATTACTGCTTTTATAAGATACATCATGAAGGTGACAGGCCTTATCAATAGCGTTTATTGGTTCCTCACCGGGTCGGGGCTGATTTTGATCATTGAGTCTGATATCAAGTCTTGTTCCCGGTCCACAGTAGCTATATCCTGGAAGGTGCTTTTCTCCAGGGTATTTTGCCCATGGGGTTCCAGGGAGTTTAGTTAGCTTGGCTGCGATATCACCTCCTCGTTTTTTTTTAAAGGTTCCTTGAGTTCCTTTGGTTTAGAAACAAATCTAAATTTTTTTGTACTACATTGTACGCATTTACCAGAAAGCGCTGATCGGTTATTTTTAGTTGTAATCGTCGTCAAGTCATCTGTGCCAGTACGTTTTTTACACTTCACACAATATAGATCCATAATTTATATATAACGGCATGAATATAATTGATTATTCAGCTACCCTACGACGGGAACCTATTAAACATCATGAAATGTTGCCGAATTCAATTAGAATGATTATAATCGGACCATCTGGAAGCGGAAAGACACAACTGCTACTTAATTTGATAACGAGATGGATGAAATGGAACAAATTGCATTTAATAGCCCCGAGTGTAGACGATCAGCGATGCTATGAAGTGCTAAAGGATTTTAACGAGAAAGCAAAAGAATTTCAAATCGATGAAGATTTTATTGAGTTTATTACTGATATAGAGGAAGCCCCGAGCATTGATGCTATTGATGGAAGTATTAACAATTTAGTGGTATACGATGATATCATGTTAGATAATCAAAAAAATCCTGCTAGAATATTTTTCCCGAGGCAGGCATAAAAACACTGATGTGATCTATGTCACTCAACGATACACTCAGATACCAAAAGTGATCAGAGATAACTGCAATGTGTTGAGTGTATTTAACGGCGTTGATACTCATACGCTACGAAATATTCATCAGACCTGGTGCAGCGGTGATATGAATCATAATCAATTTAGAAATTTCTTTAGTCACGCTCAGTCAAAACCACACGGATTTGTGACAATAAATTTAGCAGACCCTAGGACACGATATCGTATCGGACTTGATAAAATATTCGGTTAACCCAGAACTGAAAGTTCCAGCAGCAGAGAGGGTGAGTGACAACGACGTTTCAACATTTTATGATTCATCAACGAAAACGCGAATACAATATCACCTGCGAATCCCATGTTTTCAGACAACAATCACTGTCATTTTTTTTCTAGTTATTTCGCGAGAAGGGTCTAGTGTTATTTGGAGGGTATAATCAAAAATATACTAAAAATGTTGTAGGATTCACCCTCTCTGCTGCTTCACCTGATCCAGCCTTTAATATGGACGCCCCAGTGCATACAGATGATTATGTACACGATTATCAATACTATTCCTATCACGCAGTACGCAGTACGACCTGATCTTCATTCAATAAATGAACTTCAAGTCCATGATACCAGTAAATACTTTCTACCGTGTGAAGCGTTCATCGAAGTAGAAGGATAGCTTTTACGATCAAATGATACGGCATATCCACTTGATGCTCAAGTCGGTTTTGTTAATAATGATATCATAGCGCAATTTGAAAGTGCAAGATATCTCATTGATGGAAGAGAGATTGAATCGATAGAACATGAACTTGATGTTGCCACAACAATAATAGGGTTACCAAGATATTCAGACGATTATACAAGATCGGCAGGCCCTTCAATGATGTTTGCAAAGGATGGTAAGGATACTACTAGAAAATTTTATTTCCAGAGAACTATAGAATCGTGCTGCTAATCCCGTTAATAATGAAGAAGTCCAGGATGTGATGATAAACCATGATCCCAACTACAACCTAGGAGCTGCAACACGTATGTCAATATTGCATGGAGCGCGAAGATCATTGTCATGCGCGATTCCACTACATCATCTATTTGGATTCTGCAGAAATGTTAGAAAAGTTATATATGGAGCGAAGCATACAGTAGCACTCGTGCGATAGGGTACTGACCATAACGCAATTTGGAGGATTCCAGCAAGTTCAGATCCATTTCATGTAGATGATGATGCTGGTAAGGTCATTTTAACAAAACTATCATTGTCGATGCCAGTAATGACTGAATGAATCACAGCAGAAGAACGATTACTATCATTTATGGATCAAGGAGGACAATCGTTACTGAGTAGGCTAACAGTAACAACGGATATTAAACAGGATACTGTTGATGGTACTTTCACATGGAATCTGGCATAAAAACAAGGTGTTTCACCTCCGCGTCATATATTTATTGAGTTACAGTATATTAATATGATATTTGATCAACTTGGGTGTAAGGAAGTCTCGCTGAGAATAAATGGCCAGCAGGAACCATCTTGAGGATATACAACTTGATTACGATCACAGCCATATTGCGCGTGCGTATCACCATCTGTTGTCATACTTGGGGCGCGATTAAAATGTGGTCTACAAATATCACAACACTATTTTAGTGCTCTTTATCTAATTTATTACTTTTTACTGGAACATCTTGATTTAACAAGACAATCCGTCGTTGATATACACTTTAGAGCTCGTGTAACCCATTCGACTAATGCAGCGGGTTTTGTCCTTATTTCGAATAATGCTACTCGAAGGTGTTGGTGGAAGAATGAGAGTAATAGATGCACCAGTAGAAACATGTAACAATTAGATCAATCTGTTATTAATAAAATGTCATATAGTCATGTTAGTGTTACGTTAACTCCTATTTAAATTAAAACATTGCAATCGGAATCAGCTAAAAAAGGTGGAACCACTATATCGCTGAAGCACAGATGTCTGGTGGGCAGAATAAAATGTCATTGACAACTCGTCAGATAAAACACTTCAATGATGCCATCAAAGCTAAAAAAGGTGTTCAGATCACTCTCTCTGCGATCAAAAACATGATAAAATCAGGTGGTATATTCCCGTTGTTAGCTGCGATACCAGCGGTGATTGCGGCCGCAGCCTCACCGGCAGCAAAAGCCGAATAATGCTACTCGAAGATGTTGGTTGAGGAAAGAGAGTAATAGATGCACCAGTGGAAACATGGAACAATTAGATCAATATGTTATTAATATAATGTCATATAATATTGTTAGTGTTATGTTGACGCCTGGTCAAATCAAGAAATTGCAATTGGAATCGGCTAAAAATGTGGGACCAAAAAAACGCTGAAAATCAGTCAGATGACTGGCGGGCGAATAAATTATTATTGACGTCTCGTCAAGCAGAATACTTCAAGGATGCTTCCGATAAAAAGGGCGTTTAGATCACACTCTCTTTAGCCGCGATCAAAAACATGATAAAATCAGGTGGTATGTTCCTGTTGTTAGCCGCGATTCAAGCGTTGACTGCGCAGCGGCCCCAGCGGTGGTTGAAACGGTAGCGTTAGAGGCCGTTGGTACCGCGGCAGGAATGGCACTAAAGAAAGCAACCGGGATCGGGTATAAAAAAGGGAAAGGGTCTAAGACTACCAGTAACCCCGTATTCATGGTACAGCGCAAAGGGCTTGAGACTAGGACCGGTTTACTAGTTCCAGTGTCAAATTTTGATTTACTCGATGCCGCTGAAAAGTTGGTGATTACAAACTTCAGAGGTGTATTTATGAAAGATCAGTTGCCGGCACAACCAAACAGCGTTGAAACCTTCATCATTAATCTCGATAACAACACCGGACCTGGAACTCACTGCATTGCATACGCAATTGATCCGCGTGCAGTCGTCTATTTCGATTTATATGGGTTAGCGCCGCCGAGGGAATTTAACAGATATATAAACCGCTTAAACACCACTCGTTGGTATTCTACACTACCAACACAACAAATAAATGACCCACCAATATGGGGCAACAAAGTATTAAATTCCTTAATGCTATTTCAAAATCTGGAAAACCACCTCATCGGGTTGTGAATGAATATACTAGCAGTCGCTGGAAATCAAAGATTTCATCAAAGATTTAGAGAAGTAGTTAATGTTACAATAATAAAGGTAGATATTTGGGGATGACCTCCATAACCGTCGATGAAACCCGATGCCGATGGCACTGCAACCGGTGATATAAAAAAATAATAGAAGATGATATAGCCGAGACGTTGAACTTAGCAAGTGTTGATCCTAATGAAATAGTTGTATTTCAAGATCGTCAGGGAAAACTGAAAACTAGTAATTTCCCTTGATGATATTTTACTTAAACAACGAGAGGCAACAGAAGATACTATAGCGCTGTTTTCCAATCAGGGTAAACTGAAACCGGGCGTCCGCATGTCAACTAGTGTGGAAGGAATTAACAATTTAGAACCATTAAGATCACTTCGCGATGAATACAACGAACATGTAACAATATTCGATCGGTTTTCTGAATTACAAAAAAATATAATTGACAATATTGAAATCTCTATTAGATTTCCTTAGAAATCCACCAGTAACCACACCGAAACTCACGGAAATTAAAACAACTATGCTGGAGTTTGCAACACTTCAATCCAAATATAAAGAACATGTAAAACACTGTTCAACGTTTCGTAAAAACATTGTAGATAAATATCTTGGAACGATATTCGATAAACTCGACATAAAACTCCCTGATATTAGAAAATCCATCGATGATCTTAAATCAACCAGTAATGAAATACCCGCGATTAATCGGCGAATAGAAGCTATCAAAGCTGATATTAAAACGACCAACGATATTATCAGGGATGATCTACGAAGGATGGCACAAATACTCGAAGAAACAAAAATTCCTCATGAGACAACCAACAATATAGTATACATGATTCAGCATGGATCATCTGCGTGGACAATTACAAACAACAAATTAAAACGACCGTCAAAGGTATTTATCTATTAATACTAGTAACACCGACTCAGTTTAATATATCATCTTCGAATTCATCTGGGATCTACACTGCGATATCAACGATCATCGACAAGGATACAACTGAACGATCCACGATAACAACGAATGATAATAATCTGGCTAGGGTTTCAGTAACATGGTATGTGGAATTCTTAGCGGATTTCAGTAAACATCTAATTTGAAATCGTAAACGATTTGAAAAAAATTTCATCATTGGCATCATCATAACAATATTGCTATAATCAGGTCAGAGAATTTCAAAATAAACTCAAAACACTCACTGAAGAGTACCAAACAAAAATAAACAATACCGACGAAGAATAACTGTAGTTGATGTTACCGTGTACTCGGTGAGTGATGTAATCACCGGAGCTGGTATTATACTATCCTCAGTGACAATGATTGCCTCGATAATTGTTCCAATTTGTATATCAACGGCGACAAAAATTGCAGGAATTTTTTAAATAATAAGAACAAAATATCATGCAGGCAGCGTAAACTGCAAGATTACATAATTAAATTTCATGTTGTGTCAACCGCGTAATCACAATTATCGTCAATGATATCATCGGCACTCCATGACACATTAATATTTGATAGTGAGTTTTCAGCGATGGTACGTATTTATGATTCCGCGATGTCAAAATTAAAAAAAGATAATGATAATAACGATGACAACACCGCAAGAATTACTTCAACGAATAGTGGAGATCACAACCCCGGTGAAAATAAGCATGATATCGATAACATCAAAGAATCCTGAATTCAGAGTGAATTTCCCTGGTAGCCAACAACCGAATAATTCCTTGGAGTTTGCGTATTAAAACCGCAACGACGGAACTCCAGACTGGAGCGTTGTTTAGTTACCATCTGGGTCCTACCATATTGAACAAATCAATGCTGAATTAGCGCGTAGAATAAAATCTATTACTGGAAGAGAATCAAAAATCACTATAACAGTTCACGAGCCAACACTGTTATCTGCCATTGAGATAAACTCACTCGGATATGTCGTAGATATATATCAGAGTTCTATAAGAACCGTGTTAGGATGGCCTGAAATACCACCTCGCGGAGAAACCGTTAATTTACCACCAGAACCTAAAAGATCCGATTATGTCACAGATGAACAATTACACCATGATGATGATAGAAGCGTCGTCTCATCCGAGCCTATAGAAAATAAATATAATTATAATGTCAAAACACATATAGATAAACAGAAAACCTCCAATGGAAAAGAAATTAAAATTTACATCAGTGGTAGCAGAAATAAGCTTCGTTGGGAGTTTTTTCCTAATATAGGATGAACAAGGCAATAGACACAATTTTAGTGGATTGAATAATATCCTTTTTAAAATGTATCTTGATAGGAACTATAAAACATTTACCAGCCAACTTAATAAACTAAAATTTGAATTTGATGTTTATATTCCCTAGAATAAAGAAGTTTATAATATCATCAAACACATGAAAATATTAAACCAGGTTATATTCAATGTAGACTTTATTCATAACACAAAATTAAAAATGGTAATTGAGAGCACAGGAGAAACACGACAACAAATTTTAACTGATTTTTCGTTGAGAGAGGATAATATATCTAAATTTAAATTCTCTGGATACACCATCGATGCAGCAACACTAAAGAAATAACTTAACGACACCATCGATGAAAAATTTAAAACAATTCATGACGCATGGTTAAAAATACCACAAACATCAACAATCCTCAGACAAAATAATGAACCAGATGGAGGTGGCAGACATATATCTCCTTAAAATGTGAATATATCCTCGGTGATTGCGCTAAATTTAGTATGCGCCATTATCGAAGGAAGCAATCAAATAAATCTTGAGCGATCAAATCAAGCTCAGCAGGGATATATTTTATATTCTTTTGCACCAACAGCTCCTCCTGGGTTTCTAATCATTGAGGATCCAACTAATCCAGTCAATATGAGATGTCATAATGATTCGTTAACGAGAATTAATTTCAAACTCGTTGACCAAACTAATAATCTGATTGATTTACGAGGTGAGGTTTTACAAATTAGTCTGTGAAATCATAAATTGCTTGCAATTTCAGCAAGAATTGTTAACCCATGGCAGCAGAGGGGTTGACGCCAACGACATCGGCGTCCTTTTTATTTGCCCCTATAAGCATTTACGAGGAAGCCTTAGATTGCCGAATACACGCCTAAAAAGTTCGTCTGTTCGTCTGTAAATTTTCGATTTGTCACCTGGGGTAAGTGTAACTTTCTTTGTACTGATTTATTCTTTTGTTGTGATAGTTGTTCGTGTATATGTTGGGATATGAGCTGGACAATTAACACAATATAGGCCCGTAGCTTTATTAATAATAACATGAATGTAATTTGTTTTTTCAGAGACACAAAATCTCAATAACCGGTCAAACACCATCAAATGTTACCAAATGCTATTAGAATGATTACTATAGGTTTGTTTAGAAGTAACAAGACATATGTTACTTAATGTGATAATTAGATGGATAGCGTTGGACAAGTTGTATTTGATAGCACCATCTGTTGACGATCAGTGATGCAACAACGTTTTCAAAGATCGAGCACGATATCGAATCGGCCTTGATAACATATTTTGATAAACTCACAGCAGCAGAGGGGGTGTGACCTATATTAGAGGTGTCCATTTTTGGTTTCTGTTCTACAGGAAGTGTTAGTTTGACAGACACCTCTATATGTTGTTCTGTCGCCCTGTTTACTGATTTTGCTCTCTTTGAAGGATTGTCAAAAAGCGCCAAATGTTTAGATGGTCAGCAGCAATTCTCAAAGCTATCATTGAATGCTTTTGCTAGTACAAGAACACTACTGTCTACACTCCAAACTTGATGAACAATGATATAATCAGTTTTCTAAATGATGCTAATGGAAAGGGGGTGATATACGGGGGATAATATTTTGAGGGGTAGTTGCAGGGGAGTAATTAACAGGGGGTAATGTCCTACATATACCGTCTTACACAAATTGAGAACTTACCTGCATTGAGAGAGAAGTCTAGTCCGCACGAGCTTTGGACAAAAGTAAACTTTTTAGTGTATGATCTCCCGGCTAAGTTGCAAGCAATATTTCATATTCGGAAAAGTAGTTGTATATATTTGTGTTCGCTTTTAAAGAAAGTACCAAGCTAATATTTCTGGAAACATAATCTGAATGTTTAGCAAAGGAGCAAAGTGTTTAATGCCTGCCAGTTGGAATTCGTTAGATTTAGATGCTTATCCCTTTTCATACCTGCATTTCAAATTGCATTTCTCTATAGCATCGTATCATTCAGCTTCTTCTTCTGACACTCTTTTAATTTCCATTTCTTCCTAATTCAGATTTTAAATGTTCGCCATTTCGTTTTAATTAAAGGGATTTCTTAACTCGGTTTTAATATTGACTTTAGACGTTTTCAGATGTTGAAAATATCGAAAACTCTGTAAACATTTTCAAGGAACAGAACTATCAGATGATATAACTCTGCTGCGAACACACCATTCGATTTGCAAAAGACACATCATACATGTAACATATAATCTCTGCAACGAAAATTTACCTTCAAAGTTATTGAAAATTGTGCATTATATTTTCATTAAAATAACCACAAACAAGAGAGAAAATTATGTTGAAAGTATCGTACCCTTCTGTAAACATTTTCAATGAACTTGAATATGTTGGAATATATAATAATTTCCATATGAACAGGGGGATCAAGGTAGATACAATTATCACCAGTTGCATACAAGATTTTAATTAACTGAACAGAACGTTTGTTTTCCACAAATATATAACATTATGCACAAATATTTGATACATTATTGAACATGCTGATGGAGACAATATATTAAAGACAAATACAATGGAAACAAGTGTCTTTTGTATTAACCATGTTTTGAATACCCTGGAGTGTTTAGCAAAACTCCTCTATTTCATCATTATCATTGTTGGTAGCTGGAGCATAAACATGGATAATTGTGCTTTTAAAGGGAGATGCTTTCAGACGAATGAAGATGATTCTGCTCGATATTGGGCACATTTGCCTTGATGGCGTTGTCTACAAGGACGCCTACTCTACTTATGGACTTGTCCAACTCTCCAATATAGTATACTTGTATACCAATCTTCAGTTTCGTGTTCTACTAAGGCTTTACATCTGACTTCACAGAGTCTCATAATGTGCCATGTGTAGTCAAAATAGTAAAATGCTCCAGAGGGAGATGGCGATCATGTCTCTATTTTATGCCAACCGCCAAGAGATAATGAGTTTTCCTGGATATTTTAAATACATTACTTAACGTTTGATGCTCTTTCTTGACATTTTGGATATCTCGAACCAATACTGTTGAGTTTTATTTGAACAATATGATGAGTATCCTGCCATGAATAGTTTATTTTTCAAAATAGTTTTAAAAGAGACCTTCCAATGGCAGACACAATACCAGTATAATAAAAGATATGAAGTTCGTATTGTCAGATTGCAAGCCATAAAATAAGACATAAACAGTTTACATTCCGTAAAACAGGAAACTTTTTTATAATGCCACCACTCAAGTAATTAACGGTTTTTAAACATGTCCATAAATTCAGATTATTTCAACAAGTCAACAAATAATATTGATGATAATGCTTTTTATTAATTATATTATACAACTAAATGATTGTATGCCACCATTAGACATCTCAATATATGTGGACTGATTAATATTTGTCCAAAAAATTCATAGTCGTATTCCGTTGCATAGGTTATTTGGTTCCAGGAATGTTGGCTCAAGAGTAACAAATCAACAAAACGACCCCCTACCTCACCACAGATGAGTACACATGGCTTTGTGTTCAAGACCTGTTGCTTAGTTTATCAAACAATTTACCAAAAAAAACCCAAAACGTATGAAATTAAAACCTCTTTGTTCAGTAGTAATAGCTAATAGTAATGGTAATAACAGATAATTATATATAATATGTGTATTGAATGTACTTGCTGTACAGATTCAATAATATGTATTTTATTTATTTTGTGTGCACCATTGCATAACGACTTTACTTTACTCGTCTTCGAAAATATGAAGCTGTTTGTTATCCACCTCTCGCCTATGCATTCATGTCTTATAGATGTCATCATTGAGCATTAGCAAATGTGTAGTACATACTGGGTATTAAAGTTTGCATTTCATCTAATCTAAATATTTGCTCTGCATTTTTTCACAACCAATATATATATATATATATATATATATATATATATATATATATATATATATATCTATATATATATACATATATATATATATATGTACATAAAACATATTGATTAAAGCCAACCACTAATTTAAATACGTTGTACTAGGAATACCACCTTTTTAAAAAACTAAATTTGAAATTTATGATGCCCTTTATATCATTGGCGCGTATATTTATTTGGCAAGTCAAATTTGGTTAAAGCACTTCATCCTGTTGTACCTATAAGCAATAACAGCAAGTAGAGTTCAATAGCAGTTAAGCTGTATTAACTGTCTTATTCAAGTTTTATTTTTCTTTCGACTCAGATCTACAGACAGATGTTTCATCAGGTCCCATTTAGCTAACACTGTACTACACAGAGTAATTAATTTAACATGATTACTCACCATTGTCTGTGCGATCGCTGCAAACCATTACAGAATGCTGGAATTTACAATACAATTTAAGAGTTCTTTACCCAACATTTTTTTTTGAAAATTGCGTATTTATGGCAGCATGCAAATGTATTTGTACAAAGATACATTACGAATTTGCTCATATTTGGATTTACGCAATGGTGTGTTTGGAAATTCATAGATTTTTCTCACCACAGGACACTTTAGGTAAGATATCAGTGGACATGACGATTGTCCAAAAAGGGGTAGCACACAAATGGAGAGGGATTAGATCCTTGAGTGATCTATCTAAATTGAATTTTATCTGATCTTGCGATGTCCTTCGTTAAATGTGAGTACACCTCTTATTAAAACAAAATATTAATCTGCGTTATATTCGTTATACCTTCGCATCTAAATATCGTCAATAAATCAACGTTTGTTTTACATATAAGAATGAATGTGCCTGTGGTCCAAATTAAAATATCAATATTCTTTATTTATCCAACAGCATTTGAAACAATAATAATAATAATAATAATAATAATAATAATAATAATAATAATAATAATAATAATAATAATAATAATAATAATAATGATAATAATAATCGTAATAATACTAAAACTTCTACTACTACTTTTAATAATAATTCATAATTGCATGTATTTGAAGTGGTGGATGCCCTAGTGCAGAAACGTTTCAGATAGACTAAAAATCGACCATAAATATCTAACAACACAGTAACTAAGGCAGAACTTGTGCAACACAGTCTTTCTTATATTATATTGCCCTTCTTGTAACTATTGCCTTTCTTACTGCCTATTGCCCTTCTTATAATATATTCAGTGATAAAAACAATATAGTATTAATGTTACAATGATCGTACCAATCCAAAGCAAAATCCAAAGTTGCCTACAATACATCTGTTTCTTTACTGTTGCTTATAATAAATGGCTTCAAAGGTCATAATTCTAAAAAAAAAAAAGTAATTGCTTTGCCTCACGTCAAGTGATTCAGGTATGGCTTTAGCTCACGTTAATGTGTCTTACTCTGAGACAGATATAAAAAAATACATGTCACCTATTTTGGAACAAAGTCAATAACAATACACAATGTTCCAATTCAGGATATTGTCAAAAACATTGTAATTGATTACAATAGTTTAAATCGAGCATAAAAAAATAATGTAATGTACACAACATATTATACTGGGAGATTCTAAGGACAATTTGTTATTTTCTTTTGTTTTTTAATGATAAACTCTACAGAGAATATGAATTAATAGTTTGCCTTATCAATATAATTTTTTTCTAATTCGCTCAGAAGGTATTTCCGTACGATGGATAAGACCTTTTCCATATAAATATGCATATCATTTGATGATAATTCTTTTAATTATATTTAGTCCTTCCTTTGTATCTTGCACATGATTCCAGCAAGGTGCACAAGATAAAATAAATAGGGATATTTATAGAGATAGATATATGGGCGAAGAATGGGTTTGGATAGCGGCACAACGACAAACGCAGACAATTTTAAAGATAGGGTTATGGGTATAGTGTCGTACGGTCATATATTAATCAATGTAAAATTTCTGAAGTTAACTTTACCTTGCACATAAATTGTTTACACTTTTTGAAGTCGTCTACCAAATTAGACACGTAAGCATGCATTACAAGCTTGTCTTGATTCCATTTCAGACATTAAACTAAAATGATCTGCACAAAACCTAAGAAAGCAATAGGATTATGTTTGTTTTTTTTCACATTAGTTATTACATCATGGCGTTACTCAATATGATTCGGTTGGATAGGTATAGTCCGAAACGGAAATTTGACATAAACTAGTTTTCACCTGCAGAAATACATGTAAGTCCAGCATTTTTTTAAGCTATATTAGAATGTATGATCTGATCAGTATGCACGTAGACTCAAGCTAGTGTTGGAGTGAACAATGGAAAAAGGTGAATTACTTCTTGTCCTCTTTCTTGCGATGTACGTTTGGTCAGGTATGCGTCTCATTTTTCTTCATTCTATATAGTTATGTTTAGCTCCAAACGGAGCAGCAGAGTGGGTGAACAGACTTATTTTTACATGCGTCGATTTAGAAAACTGATGCTTCTTCGAAATCGCTTAAGAGGCGTCAATTTAGCAAACTGAGGCTTCCTTGAAAATACTTATTTCAATTTTTCAGTAAAAAAATAAAGTTTAAAAAAACGACGTCATTTTTTTTTATTGTCACCATCTCCTCGCTGCATAGATTTTTCACGATGAGGTGAGAGCGCGGACTGCGTCTGATTTGGTCTGAGGCTTCCCAAGGTTAAAAAAAAGACGCCATTGTCGTTGGCGTTCACCTATTCCGCTGCTATACGTTTACAATTTTTTTACGATGAAAAACATTGTTGAAATTCGAAGAATTTTCACGATTTCACAAACAGACTAATTTGCAAAACTTCACCTCGCAGATCAATCAAATTATTAGATTAGTCAGTGAGTTTTAAATTAATTCTCGTTAAATAATTATTATGAATCGGCATAAAGACTGGATTAGTTGGGTCTTCAATAATTAGAAATCCTGGAGGAGCCGTTGGTGCAAATTAATATAGAATATATCCCTGCTGAGCTTGATTTGATTGCTCAAGATTTATTTGATGGCTGCCTTCGATAACATCACACACTAAATTTAGTGCAATCACCGAGGATATATTTACGTTATTCGGAGCGATGTGTTTACCGCCGCCTTCTGGATCATTATTGTGTTTAAGGGTTTTTATTTCCGGTGATGTTGTTTTTTTTCCAATCATCGTGAAGTTTCTTAAACCCGATATCGATGGCATCACTGAGAAGTTTTTTTAGTTCTGGTACGTTATATCCGGGTAGTTTGAATGTTGGAATATCTTCGACGCGGATATTGAATTGTGATGCAACTCCAGTTCTCGTTTCAGGTGTGGAGTTTAATATCGCTTGAATAATTTGTATATTTAATATATCCATATCATCGATGATTTTGTTGCATGTTTTTACGATGTTAATAAATTCATCTCTGGTGAGAGTACCAGATTTAAGAGATATTAATAGTAATGAAAAATCATTATTCATTCCTTCAAAATTTTTAATAATTATATTTTTTTTTCAACTCTATAATATGAATATAATGTTTTATCAAAGACACCATGAGGTAAACCTGTTGAAGTCCCCACTACTGATACAGGCCTTAATGGATTCAACTCATCGAAATTTTCGTAACTTTTATTGGATTATCAGGTTTTATTTTGTCGGAAATATAATCAGATTTTTTTTGGTTCTGGTATATCAATGGTTTCTTTCTGTCGAGGTGGTAATTAGGGCCATCCTAACACTGATCTGATGGAACTCTGATAAATATCTACGAAATATCCGGGTGGTTTGATCTCGATCGCAGATGATAACGTTGGCTCGTGAACCTGTACAGCGATTTTTGATTCTATTCCAGTGATATATTTTATTCTTCGTTGTAATTCGTTATTAATTTGTTCGATTTCATATGAACCCGTTGACAACGAGACAACGTTCCAGTCTGGAGTTCCGTCTTTACGATTTTTCCACGCGAACACCAAGGAATTATTTGGTTGTTGACCACTAAATGCTACCGATCTGATATTGGGCCAGCTATGATACACTCGTAGTTTTGCTAGCGCTATCTCTTTCACGAGAACGGGGATCGGGAAATTCACATTGAATTCATGACGCGTTGAGGTTATTGATCTCATGCTTGTTTTCACCGGTGTTGTATTTTCTGCTATTTGTTGAAGCAGTTCTTGTCATGTCATTATTGTTATTAGTATTCCGCTCTAATTTCAGCATTGTCGATTTATATAATTGAGCCATCGCTGAGAATTCGCTATCTGATATTGTTGTGTCATCGAGTGACGATGATATCAACGATGACAATTGCGAGTATGCGGTAGATGCAACGTGAAATTTCATTACATAGTCGTGTAGTTTACTCTGGCTACCCGATGATAGTTTTTTTGTGATCCCGGTTAATATACATGCGATTGTAGCCACCGCAGAAATAGCGATTGGAACTACGACCGGAGCAATCATTGTAACCGAAGATAGTATTATTCCAGCAGCAGTGATTACTCCCGACACCGAATACACGGTGATATCAACTGCGGTTATTCTTCGTTGGTATTTTTTTTTTTATTTGATACTCCTCACAGCGCGAGCTGAGTTTAGTTTGAAATTCTCTGACCTGATCATATCGATACTAATACACTGAAGGGATTGTCATTTTATTTTAAAAACGTTAGCGTTTTCAATTGTGAAATTGTAAATTGCTTTGCAATTTCAAGGATTTCTCTTTCAGTTTAATTGTTTACTTAAATCCACTACGAATTCTACGTACCACGTTACTGAAACCCTGGCTAGATTTCTATCTGCGGTCGTTATCGTAAACTGTTCAGATACATCCTTGTCGATGATCGTTGATACTGTATTATTGACTCCAGATGAAATACTTGATGATATATTGAATTGATATTATTGGTTTTCTCATGAAGAATTTTTATTTTTTCAACAACACCTATCATCCTCGCTGTATCATCCTTCATTGCGTTGTTGAATGTTTTTAGATCTTCGATGGATTTTTTAATATCAGGAAGGGTTATTTCAATTTTATCAAATGGGGTTCCAATAAATTTATCAATGATGTTTTTTACGAAACATTGAAACCTGTTTCACGTGTTTTTCATATTCGGATTGAAGAGTTGCTAGTTCCAACATAAAATCTTTTATAGAGGTGAGTTTTGGTGTGGTCACTGATGGATTTCCAAAATATTCTAGCATGATTTTATCAATTTTGTCAATTATATTTTTTTGTTTTTCAGGAAACTGATCAAATACAACTATATGATCGTCATACTTATCATTCAGCGATTTCAATGAATTCGCCGTGTTATCGAGTGTTGCTAATTTATATGTGATCGTTGAAAGAAGTACACCTGGTTTGAGTTTACCCTGATCGGAAAATAACGCGATAGTATTCTCTGCTGCGTCTCGTCGTTTAACTAAAATATCATCGAGTGAGATATTACTAGTTTTCAATTTACCCTGACGCTCTTGAAATACAACTATTTTACCAGGATCAACACTTGCTAGGTTCAACGTTTCGGCTATTTCATCTTCGATTAGTTTTTTAACATCTTTGATTTCAACTCCATCAGGTTCGGGTTTCTTCAACGTTCATAAAGGTCGTCCCCAAATATCAATCATTGTTATCAAAGAAATCTTTTCTCTGTTTAAATCCAACGACTGCTAGTATACTCATTCACTACTACATGGGGGGGGGGTTGATTGAGGACTCAAAGATTCCCGTGAAATAGCATCAAGTACGTTTAATACTTCATTGCCATATATGGGTGGGTCAATCATCGTTTGTGTTGGCAACGTGGAATACCAACGTGGTATTTTTAAGCGCGTTGATAAATCAATGATATAACGCATAAATTCCTTCGGAGGCGGTAGTCCATATGAGTCAAACTAAATAATCCCACGTGCATCAATCGCGGATGCAACCCAGTGGGTTCCAGGTCTATCGCTGTTATCTAGATTAATAATACCGGTTTCAACATTATTTGGTTGTGCCGGTAACTGATCTTTCATAAAAACCCCTCTGAAGTTTTCAATCGCGAGTTTTTTAGCTGCATCAATTAAATCAAAATTCGACATTGGAAGATTTTTCACTAGTCCTGGGATTCTCAAGCCGCTTTCTTTGTACCACGTGTGTGGAGTTTCTGGTAGTATTAGACCCTTTCCTTTTTTTTTAACCAGATCCACGGACGGATCCACCTGTTGCTTTCCTCAGTAATACACTCGCTGCAGCGCCAACAGCCCCTAACGCTGCCGCTTTAGCTACCACTGGGGCCGCTGCGGCAATCAACCCTGGAATCAACCCTAACAGCGGGAATATACTACCAGTCTTTTCCATGTTTTTAATCGCGCTCGCAGAAAGAGTAACTTGGACTACTTTTTAGCTACAAGTGCGTCATTGAAATGTTTCACTTGACGAGTTGTCAGCGACAATTTATTACCCCCCCCGCCATTCATTTGATTAGGTTTCAGCGTCATTGCGGTTCCACATTGCTTAGCTGATTTGGATTGTAATTTTTGTAACTAACAGGTGTCAATGTGACATTGATATTACTATACGACATTATACAAAAACAGTTTATTCTAAATCGCAAGCGATTCAATGGAAAATCAATTACGAAGTAACCAATTACGAAGTAATCAATTACGAAGTAATCAATTACGAAGTAATCAATTACGAAGTAATCAATTAGGAAGTAATCAGTTACAGATTTTCCACCGGTGCATCTACCATTCTCATTCCTCCACCAACACCTTCGAGTAGCATTGATTTATCAATGAGAATGACAGCAACCGCTCTATAATTAGCAATACCACCAGGAGGTGTTACACGAGCTCAGAAATGTATATCGACGATGGACTGTCTCATCAAGTCAAGATGTTCCAACGAAAAGTAATAAATCGGATACAGACTTTTAAAATCCAACTGTGTTATTTGTAGACCAGTATCAACATTTTGATCGCGTCCCATATACTACAACAGGTTATGATAAACTCGTGCAATACTATTGATGTTATAGTCAAGTTGTATATCCTCTGATGGTTCTTGCTGTCCGTTTATTTTCAGCGAGACTTCATTACACCCAATTTGATCAAATATCATATGGGAACGTTCTTGATTATTTAATCGCGCAGTATTCTGTAGCGCAACAAATATGTGACGTGGAGATGAAATACCCTGTTTTGATCCTAGATGCCATGTAAGTGTACCATCAATATTAGAATCCATGGTATCTGTGGACGTTGACAACCAACTCAACAATGACTTCCCCAGCGACGGAGTCAACACTGGCATCCACAGTGTTAGTTTTGATAAAACGACATTACCAGCGGCAACGCCAGCATCGCGCCAGATTGCATCAGCATCAGTACCTTTTCTCACTAATGCTACCGTATGCTTTGCTCCATAGATAACTTTTCTGACGTTTCTACAAAATCTAAATATGTGATGTAACGGAATCGCACATGAAAACCATCGACGCTGTCAATATAACGTTGCTACTCGTGTTGCAAATCCTAGGTTGTAACCTAGAATATTATTTATGACATCAAATTCAGCAGCTGGTCTTGTATATCCAGCTGGTGCTGGATCAGCTGCTGTGTTGCTTTTACTCTAGAATATTGGACGTGTTTAGCGTTATCAGTAATATCCTTCGCGAACATCATAGACGGACCCGTTGATCTAGTATAGTCATCAGAATATCTCGCTAACCCGATTATTCCCGTAGTAATATCAACCTCACGTTCAATAGATTCGATTTCTCTTCCATCAATGAGATATCTAGCACTTTCAAATAACGCCATGATGCCATTGTTAACAAAATCAACTCGGATAGCTGGGTCATTTGCATATGGTGGATCATTATGAGCAGCATCGTTTATTACGAGTTCACCTTCGACTTCAATAAAGGCTTCACAAGGCAAAATGTATTTACTGGTATCATGAACTTGAAGTTCGATTCTCCCCCGAAGATCGGGTTGTACTGCGTGATAGGCAAAAAATTGATAATTGCGTACAGAATCATCCTTGAGAACTGGGGCGTCCATGTGAAATGCACTATCAGGTACTCGTTTCAACATTTTTTATTATATATCCGCTGGTCTAAATTGGAGACGAAAATGATTTTCAATTATTTTAAAATGATTCCTAACAGCTTTTTCCTATGGGAAATCCCATGTAAATTCGACCACTTGAACCTACGGATTAATTCCGAATTTTTCTGGATTTTTCATCGTGAAATCACGTTTTTGTGATTTTATTGCTGATTTTTTGATCATTTGTGTTCATTTCTGCTTCGAAAACAATAAAAAAGATCAGTAACAGCTTTTTCCTATGGAAAATCCCATGCAAATTTGACCACTTTACCATACGAATTTCTTCCTAATTCTCACGGAAATCATCAATAAAATCACCCAAATCAGTCACAAAATCATCAAAAAGCACCCAAAATTCAGTGAAACCCAGTGCAAAATACAGAATTAAAAATCGCAGATTTTTCATTTATTATAATAATTTTTGTTTTTTATAAATTGCAAGCAATTTTTACCGACGTCTTTGCGTCTTTGACGTTTGTGACGACGTTCGTCGTTGAATCCACTTACCGCTATCATATTTGCTGTTATATTATCCTGGGCGTTAGTCATCGATGATGAAATCATTGACTGTAGTTTTTCATCTACTGCGTTATTTATTATTTTACTAACACTTGCAGGCATAACCGCAGTAGATGGCAGTGAAGTCATTTGTGGTTTTGAAAATCTAGATTGGAAATTCTTCGAATTTCTCCGTCGAACTAATGATGTTACTTTATCCTTCGCGGTTGAAAACGCCTTCCCGGCAAGATCAGCAACAGCGCTAATACCCTTATCCCTGATAACATCAATGGCTTTCATTGATAGTTGTTTTGCTAGCGGCGCTACTTTTGGAGCCATTCTTGAAAATAATCCCATTATAGTATTACCGAGACCATGTCCATAGTATGCTCGGTATTGTGGCAATCGTAAGTTTACCATGTAGACGTTAGTTGGTTTATCATGGTTGTAGTGTATGATCATTCTCTATTAAATTGCTATTAATCTAATCGTGGTGATCATCAACGTGTTCCACTAACTCTTCAATAAAATCTCGATATGTGCTGATATCAATGATACCACCTTGAAATAATCGCCTACAGCAGCTTCATTAATTATTTCTGGTGAGTTATTTCCAGCTCGTTTTCCCCCTACAAGTACTTCTAATCGTGCTATATCACCGATAATATTACCAGGACATGAAATCCTTGGATTTTCATTCGAAGGGTTTCCAACTAAATCACTACATTTTTTTTTTAGTTGTACCAGTTGCAACCTTCTCAGAATCAGCCTCTGCCATTATTTGTATTTCACCTAGGATTGGGTCAGCTGTGTATACTGGTGGTGGTTGTGTGACACCTTTTACCATAGCTAGAAATTTATTATAATCACTACTTATTTTTCTTGTGATTTTAGATTTTTCCCGTTTTGCTAAAAACACCTTATTTGCCCAAACGTCTGGAGTTTTTACAAAATCTTTAGACGTGTCGTCTTTTAAATACTTCTCTCTTATCGCTTTTTTAAAGCTTTCTTTGGTAAATTTAACTAATTCAAAGTCTGTTTCGATTCCTTTGATTTTTCTTAACTCATCAACTGTAAATATATATTCAGGAGAATAGTCAGCGCCTTGTTGTTCTTGAAATTCTTCTTGAAATTCTTCGAATTTTAGTTCAGGTGGTAATCAGGAAATATCAATATCAACTAATCGTTCAATTTCCTCCTGAAGTTGTCGTTCTTGTTGTTCTTGTCGTCTTGCAGTAGTTATTATATCACCAGGAAGTGATTTTAAAGACTTTTTTGTTTGTTTAGATCTTTTTGCTATTTTTTCTAACACAGGGAGAAATGATTCTTCTTGGTTTTTTTTCTTGTTTAGAAATTGCTTATGTTACACCCTCAGTTGCACTGACAATTAGCTTAAAAAGTTGTTGTGTATCAGCAGAAAAATCTTCCTGGAGGAGTTGTCGTTGCTGTAACTTTTCCCGTACACTGTCATGGAGTGTTAGTAGTTTATTAATAGCATTCATTCGCTGTTTTGCATTTCCTGTGGTCAATGATTGTCCGATCATATTGAAAGAGTATCACTGTTGTCAAATTAAAAATCAAAGATTTTCAAAGTAATTTCAATTTTTGAATTGCTTTGCGATTCATTGAGTTAAAAAAGTACTATATTTTTACAACCGTGTGCATCACGGAAGTGATTACTGTCATAGTTAGATTGCAAGTATAGATTTCTCATTGTGTTTTGTTTGACTAAACTCACATGAATGGGCCCATTCATCGTTACCTGTGTACACGGAAGTTATACAACAAGGGGGCTCTCTACGCGTGGGACTCAGTTTTGCTCGATTAGAGCTTTTATTAGTTTCACCTTGGAATTGATAAGTTTCCTTTGTTCATATTCAGCACCTAATTGCTTCCTAACATCTTCTACAACCATTCATAATGGTACAAACACACTAACATATTCATGATAAACTAAACTCTCACGGATAAGGTTTTGAATGCGCTTGATAAGATAATACTGCTTCGAGAGGACATATTTTCCATTATTTTGTGCAATTTCCATATCCTCAAAATCGGTCATTATTTGATCACAATTTAACCCCGAACATAGTTGAATATTTTTATTTTGTAATTTAATAATTTCAGAAATAATACATCCGATATATTCAGAATTCATATTATATAAAAATAAATTTGTTAAATTGCTTTGAAAATCTTTGAGTGAAATTGCTTTGAAATTCGCCAAAGCAATTCCACAAAATAAATTCTGGACCCGCTAAGGTGTTGGTTTAGCATGTCCTGAAGCTTTATGCGATTATAGGATGATAATGGTTATATACAATGGATGACGACGGCACATTCAACCCCAATGATCTAGTGTGGTTGGCGGTTGATATATATAGGACGGCACATTACACATCACCCGTTTGGAACCCCTTGTATTCATCAAGCAACGCCAAACGGTTACATATAATCACGAAGCGTATTCCCCTGTGAGTAAGTCTAACTCGTCAAACGGGTTTGACCTACAAGAGGATATGATTGATCGATGTGGGCGCCCGAACATCACACAACAATAGATTATAGGTGATATGGTATATATACAATGCAAACAATGAAATACTTAATTAAGGACGGCACAACAATATAATATAGGTGTATGGTATTTACAATGAAATGGATGACGTCGGTACAACAATAGATTATAGGTGATTATGGTTATATACAATGGCAATAGTATTTACAATGCAAACGATATATAACAATGGTGACAATGAACAATGACAATGATTATGGTATGTACAATGACCATGGATGACGGGGGTGGATTAACATTAATACGTGATCATTTCAACCTAGACGAAATCCTAGGTTGTATGAATACCAAAAGGCACCCATACACCCGGAAGTGTATAGATTGTAATGATCACATGAATGATTTTCGAACGCGAAAACCCCCAATAGTATAACACTATAGTATGGTATATAAGCCGCTTATACACGACTAACAGCACATAACGGTGCGGTGATTTTATTCTTTGTTGTTTTTAATAGTGATCATTGACAACGTTAAAGTAAAACAGAATACTTGAAAAGACACTAAAAAAACAAATCAAATACGAAATACGAAAACAGTTGTATTATTTTCCGATGAAAAAATAAAATTGATTATATCCTGTTGAGATTCCTGATAGCGAAACCAACCAATTAGAAATCAATGACAGTGTTTAAGATCCGTAACTGTTTTATTGGTGATTTGTCACACGGAGATACCCAAGCAAGTTGTCTCCGCTAATGCTATAGAATAATGCGAGTATCCAGTTAGGCGTAAATAAATCGAATTTTTTGTCCATTTGTTCTGGAAATCGCCGAATTTTGTATTCCTTCTGCAACAAATCGTACCGAGGAGGGACAAATATTAAAATACCCTCCAACCTTTTTCATAGACGGAAATATTATTTCCTCGTTGTCAGTATTAAACAATCTTACTGCTCTCTTCCCAATTGATTTATAATAACCAGTCCCTCCTCGTTTAATATTTTCGCGTTGTGTAACGGCTTCTAAATTATGTAAAGAATTATTAGTCTTAATACCATCAATGTGATCAATAACAAAACCATTCTTGATCAATCCGTTAAATACTTCATAGACAAAACGGTGATTAAGATATTTCTTCTTTCCAGCAGAAAATATCAAATATTCTTGATTATTCAGAACACCAACTGACTTCTTGAGTCTACAGTGTCTAACAACACCATCACGAGAGGCTTCATAGTTTGCAATAACAGGATGTCGTTGAAATTCTTGGCTCATTTATAAACAATATACCTATTTGTCTAATTCGTTGATTGGCTGAATTATATTATTGGGAAATCTTTCTATGTAGTCCAAGGCAGTTTTTATGATTTTGCCGTTAGCAACGTCATTGACGTTGTCGTTGAGAGAGTCAGGATTTTCGATTCTTTTTTGGTCATAATAACGCTTCAACTCTCTATAACGCTTACCACCGCAATTGATACATAACTCTGATTTGCCTCTAACACCTACCCCACAATGGATGCATGGAAGAAGACCTTTTGAACCGTTTCTCACGCTTTGCATATGATACCCACATAATTCATTTCTGCATGATTTATTACAAGGAGTATTTGATCCAATCATAAGCCGTTTACAATGATTCATTATATAATATACTTTTCTATTTAAATACTTGTTTTAATTATAATATGAAAGAGTTAAAGAGATTATCGAAAACTAAGCCTTGGAAAAATGCTAAACCAAAACGTCTAATAGACGATAGCATAAAGGAGTTCAATAGATTATCGAAAATTAAGCCTGGATTTAATCTCGATAGAGTATCTGTTAAACCAAAACGTCTAATAGACGATAGCATGAAGGAGTTTAAGAGAGTATTGAAAATTAATCCTGGATTTAATCTCGATAGAGTATCTGTTAAACCAAAACGTCTAATAGACGATAGTATGAAGGAGTTCAAGAGATTATCGAAAATTAAGCCTTGGGAACATGCTAGATTTAACCTCGATATGAAGGAGTTCAAGAGATTATCGAAAATTAAGCCTTGGAAAAATGCTAAATTTAATCTCGATATGAAGGAGTTCGAAAATTATCGATAAAATCTCTGATATACCAAAAAATCTAATAGACGATAGAACCATGTTGAGCAAAATCAGAGACTGTTTTAATGAATTTAAGCGCGAGAGAGCATCTCATACGTGGTCGACATTTCGAATTATCAATGATGATGTCAATGTACCCAACATTGATGCTACCATGAACGACAAAAGAGCAGCTGAGATAATTTCACACCTTGGCGGGCCAAGGGCCTGGAAATCCAAGGATGTAAAATCCAAAGGATTTTCATTGCAAAGCAATTCCCAACAGAGGTATTTTTTCAGAATAAAATTCATTATCGAAGTTGAAGGTGAATGGGTTATCAGAAAAAAATTTGATCCTATTCTCAAGGATGAAAAAACTGTCATTGTGAGTAGAGATTCCGAACCAGGAATTCTAACTGGAATTGACAAACCATACTACGAGAGATCTTATCCTGTAACAGCAATCGTTTACGGAATATATCCGTTAAATGATAAACCCGATATTGCAAAACTAACTCCTATGAAACTATCGTCGACGTTGAATTGAGTAGCAACACGGGTAATGGAACACTTCACAAATGCATCCCGAGGAAATAAACTAACTGATCAGCGACGTAGGAAAATCACCGAATGGGAACTGACAGTGAAACAACAAGGTGCAACGATTTATAATATAGCTAAATTAGAAGCATCATTGAAATTCCCAATATCAGTAACGACAATAACCGGAGAAGTATTATATGAACCGAAATATCAATCGCGAGGAGCTCCAATTAAAATGATTGATCATAACAAACACGCGTGGACGGCTGCAGCAACAATATTTCCACGAGAACGAATCGGGAGATATATCCACAGGGATCTTTTCTATGAAGATAAATTATTTGATGCTATTCATTCGTTGTGTAAAGATGATCCTGTGTCAGTGTGGTTACTTAGTAGTGTTGATTCCGCGGGATTTTATCAATTTGTAAGACCACATGGTGAATTTCATCGCGTTGAAGAATTAGATAACAGAATGATAAAAATTGTTATTGAATTTGCGTTGCAATTTCCATTTTCAAAAGAGATTTCATTTCATGAAAAACTACTCGCGGATAGCTTCACGATTCCATCAGTGCTAGCTCACTTTGCAAGAGAAGAAAATTCATGGCGTCCAACACGAAGTGATTTTCTAGAGGATGTTAAATTAAGTTGCGTCAAATTTGGTCATGGAGGACTGTGGAATACAAAATACTCACGTGATGGTATGATTTTAATTGATATATCCGCGTGTTATTCTGGAAGTTTTCTCGGGTATGGAGAATGCTCTGAGTATTTTAAACGATTTGGACACACCACGCATGAAATGACTCGTGTTGCGATTAATGGGCCATTACCCGATTTTGATTTAACCGGATTCGCTCGTGTGATATCATTTGAACTCGCAACAGGGTTACATCCGTGTAGTTATCTTTGGATTGGTAGACACCTATCTGTGAAACATTGGATGCCAATTGTGTTATTGCGGTATATGATTGATTGTGAGATCTTTGATTGTCGGTGAAGCTATTATATGATATCGCGCGCAGAAAGAAGCTTGGCTACCACAACCCAATTTAGATCGTATAATTAACGAACAGCGAGAGCATTTTCCAGATTTCAGCGAGGAAAAAATCATGAAATTGTCAAAGAAGTTATTTGAAATTAAAAGCAAAGAAGCCAAAGATTTCGGACGAAAAATAATTGGTAAATTCACTCAAGGTGGAAGATATGACAATGCAAAATACTCTTCGAGGTTGATCATAAACAACGCAGAATACGATTTTATTGTAGCAGATTTAACGAAACAGGGAAAACTTGTATCCCATAGGGATTTTTTTTATATCCAATCGTGAGAAATTAGGTACGGTTGTTACCTACTGTGATGAATATAATTCCCAGTATACACATTTGAGAAGTTCTATGCTAGCCTATGCTTCTATTAATCTATTTTCGATGATAAATATATTTCCTAATACCGCGGTTAGAGTAGCTACTGATTCGATGTATATACACAATAAATACAAATCGGATGTAGCGGCATTCAAAGATCCCGAGGAAAATTGGGGACGTTGGCGATTTAAAAAGGAAACACTACATGAGTATTGTGAATCCGCAGACGTTGCCATGGATGATAAATATCTTTCATGTAACCGTATTGAAATTCAATCAGAATTTTCTAATGCATCACCCGTATCTGATCCCCTATGTAGATACAATACAGTTTAATTAAACGGTTGTGGTGGGTCAGGAAAGACAACTCGTGCAATTGAATTATTTCGTCGATCAACCATGATTGTGTTAACACCAACTCACAGACTCGCCAGAGAGATGATAGCGCGGGGAGTAAAAGCCTGTACTTATCACAGCTTCTTTCGATGGAAAGGCTATACATGGACTCCTGATCGAATGGGCGATAAATTCATTCCTGAAATCATAATCTGGGATGAAATATGCACTGTATCGTTAAGTGTATTACAGAAATTTATTGAATGGTTGTTAAACAAAAACACAAAGGTTGTCATGTGCGGGGATCATCGTCAACAACCGCCATTTGTTGGTGGATCTCCACATGAATGGCTAAAGGGTTTTGTAGATTATTATCAAGAGATTATTACCGACCATAGATCACTTGATGAACAATTACGAGAATTTAAGAAACTAATTAGATTACAACCGGATAG
This sequence comes from Unio delphinus, assembly GCA_029339505.1. Taxonomy (NCBI): domain Eukaryota; kingdom Metazoa; phylum Mollusca; class Bivalvia; order Unionida; family Unionidae; genus Unio; species Unio delphinus. The sequence continues at coordinate 7,487,931 of JAQISU010000162.1, forward strand.
AATCCAATGTGAAATAGCGCGTGAAATAATTTCAGAAACTCCAATGAATGATTTCTGGGAAACGTGGAGGCCAAATGATTCGATAATCGCAAGTAGAAAAATAGTCAGAGACACACTTCAGATGAAGTTATTTGAAACGAATAAAGAAAAATTTGCAACACTTCCAGTACCGTTGTGTTATAGGCCTTCGGATACACGGCGACAAACTATTGAAGTTGATATTCCAGGAGAGCGTGAAAAGCGGAATTTAGTGTTAAATGATATTGTGCTGGTTGATATCAGCGTCGTCGAAGATGCATTACGCGCTGATAAATCACCATGGACGTTAGGATACTCAGCAAAATACACTCTTCACAAGGATTAACTATCACAGACACAATTATTTGGATAGTAGATAATCGCATTGAGTGGTCGAATTTCCTTTATCTTGCAGTGTCTCGAGCACGGAGAATAAATCAACTTCGAAGAATTGTCCTTGAAAATTCTACGGACAATGCAATTAATGATATTGTCACTGGTGATTTCATCACTAAGGACATAATTAGAAAATAACTCTATTGTTATAAACAACAGGATAAAAGAACAACGAGAATTTGACATTGATGCTGAATTAATAATTAAGCTGAAGCAACAACAGAATAATCACTGCGTGAGTTGCAATTGTATAATGAGTTGGAGTAGGTCGGATAAAGACCCTCGGCAATTTACCGTAGACAGAAAGAATACCAGCATTGGTCATACCAACGACAACGTGATGCCGACATGTCTTGAGTGTAACAGACGCCGGGGTGCTAGTTAAAACCACGCGGTGGAAATTGAGTATCCTCTGGTATCACTTGTAGCTGTTGTCGAGTAAATCCTCGCTGAGGAGCAGTTAAATCTAGTTTATAGATTGCTGGTCTAGAAACGCCTGCGTTTCCACCCGTAGATTGTGTTATACCGGATATATTATGCGTCGTGACGCTCAAAATAGGATCGGTAGCTCTTTTTTTACCACCTTCAAGCTCTCCTGGTTCGCATAAATACCTAACAGTGACATTACTGCCAAGAATTGATTCTTTGAAATTTTTTTGTGGTTGTACGGGTATATACTTCTTTTTAATAGCGTTGTTAGGTTTCATGTTAATTGTTCTAGTAATCGCATTATTCAGCGCGGTAACTACACCTGGTAATCTCTTGACCCATTCACGGGATCTTTTATCCTGAATAAACTCCTTCGCGTATTGATATCCAAATAACTGCTCTGCAAGAGTCCGATTAAATCGTTCCACAATTGCCTGATCGCGATGTAGCGCAGTATGCCCCAGTCTGATGGTGACATTATCATGTTTCATCACTGATAAAAGAGCGCCTTGAAATTCCTTGCCAGGATCAACTTGTAACAGATTTGGCCAGCGTAGCGGGCCTCGTCGATAAATCCTTTCAAATGCAGAAGCTAATTCAAGTGATGATTTTGTCTTCAGCGGTTCTGCTTGTTTGTATCGACTCGCAACATCAACTAACGTTAACGCGTATTTGTAACCGTTGTCATGTGGTAAAAATAGTATATCAGCTTGATGAATTTCATTGGGTCCTGTAATAACAAAATGCGAGTAGTTAATTCGTTTAGGCGGTATTTGATAAATTTGCCATATTGCCTGTTTAGATAACCAATCCGCCGCAGTGTTTTTTTTTTCACCTTTGATGCGCTAGCGAGTTTACTGATTGCTGCCTTGCCTCTCCAGTATCCTCTCGGAGAATAATAAATAGATTCCATATAATTAATTACCAGCACCTAACATCAATTTGCCTTTCATAGCTGATTTTACCAACCATGAAGCCAGTTTTTCTTTGAATGATTTATCAGGAATAGCATTCAACGCATGACTTAATTTCACATCCAAGAGATGTCTATGTTGAAGATTGCTTCTTTTATAAGCAACATCATGAACATGACACGCCTTATCAATAGCGTTTATAGGATATTCACCGGGTCTGGGTTGGTTTTGGTCATCGAGTCTGATATCGAGTCTTGTTCCCGGTCCACAATAACTGTACCCTGGAAGGTGCTTTTCTCCTAAGTATTTTGCCACGGTGTTCCTGGGAGTTTCACTAACTTGGCTGCAATATCACCTCCTCGTTTTTTTTAAAGGTTTCGTGGAAACAAATCTAAATTTCTTCGTACTACATTGTACCATAAAGCGCTGATCGATTATTTTTCGTTGTAATCGTCGTCAAGGCATTTGTGCCAGTACACGTCTTACATTTAACACAATATAGATCCATAATTTATATATAACAGCATGAATGTAATTGATTATTCAGCTACGAGACGACGGGAACCTATTAAACACCATACAATGTTACAAAATTCTATTCGCGCGATTATCATCGGACCATCTGGAAGTGGTAAAATACAATTGCTACTTAATTTGATAACGAGATGGATGATGTGGGATAATTTATATTTGATTGCTCCGAGTGTAGACGATCAACGATGCTATGAAGTGTTAAAAGATTTTAACGAAACCGCGCGAGAAATAAATGGCGATGATGTTATTGAGTTTATAACCGATATCGAAGGATATTTTCCAGAGGCAGACATAAAAACACCGACGTGATATATGTCACTCAACGTTACACTCAAATACCAAAAGTGATCAGAGATAACTGCAATATGCAATGCGTATTTAACGGAGTTGATACACATACTCTTTGAAATATTTGGCAAACTTGGTGCGGTGGAGATATGGATCATAATCAATTTAGAAATATCTTTAGCCGCGCTCAGTCAATCCCACACGGATTTGTGACGATAAATTTATCAGACCCTCGGACGAGGTATCGTGTCGGACTTGATCAAATATTTAGTTAACGTATAGCAGCAGAACAGGTGAACGCTAACGACAATGGCGTCTTTTTATTTACCCTTGGGAAGCCTCAGACCAAATCAGACGCAGTCCACGCTCTCACCTCATCGTGAAAAATCTATGCAGCGAGGAGATGGTGACAATAAAAAAATGGGGTCGTTTTTTTATCTATTTAACTTTATCTTTCTACTGAAAAATTTAAATAAGTATTTTCAAGGAAGCCTCAGTTTGCTAAATTGACGCCTATTAAGCGATTTCGAAGAAGCATCAGTTTGCTAAATCGACGCATGTACAAATAAGTCTGTTCACCCACTCTGCTGCTAACGGTGAGAAGTATTTTGCATATCCGATTTAACGTATTTAAAAATTTGCATTTAGCACTGAGGCTACATGGGTGGATGAGAAGAGTAAACTACAAATACGTTTGCCTATAATTAAAAAATAGCAAATTAGTATAGGTTCGATCGTGCATTCAAAAGCACGTGGATATATCACTGATACTACCAGAACATTGTTTCACAAAACAGCGCAAAGCAAAGATATAGTTACAAGTTACAGAACGACATTCGTACCTAAATTTGGATGATTAATGTCTAAGAAAGATATGTTTATTACCGAAAGATTTCTTTTTCTTGTTTCATAACTTTAATGATGGTCCAAGCAAACCAGTCTAAAGTTCTTCTTACGTTCGTTGGAATCGAGCGAGAGACATAAAGTTTTCTTAAAACTCCACTCTGAAATACTAAAAATACCATATAGGATGTCTTTTCAACAAAAGTACTTTAAACATATTCATGAAGAATATTTGTATCCCTTATACTAATTAAACATTGACTGATTAATGCGAAAACATGAACGTTACGTCAATAATCATGCCAGGTAATGTATACATTAATATCCCCTCTGTCAAATTAATGAAGTGCAGAATGCAAAAATATTTCATCTGCGTGTTACTTATTATCATGTAACTATTTTCTCTCTTGTTTAAAAACGATTATTGTATCATTACAATGATCCCTAAACTGAACTAATATTGTGATTAAAATCTTTCCTGATCCTAGTTATGTACAGGGAAACTGTTAGTATAGCCAATAGTATGTTGTCCTTTTCACACTATATTTGATCTGACCATACATTAGGATAACAGTTTCAAAATTTACGAAGAGAATACTCACTCAAGTACACGAAAGCCTCTGCATTATCATTTCGCAGACAATGAAGAAATTACTCATCAACTAATAAACTCCAGTAATAGTATTTGTCATGAATTACATTGTCTAACAGCTTCCAATTCGAATTTGTAGTGGTCTGCTAAACACAAGTGTTTCCTCCCCTTTTCCTGCATATGTATTATTTGTTTACTTATGTACTGAATATATTTTATTATTTTAGTACAAGTCTACAGACTCATACATTATTGCATTATATTTTATTATATATCAGGACATTCAAACATCTTGAAACACTATTTACCTACTCTTTGTTTGATATGTAATAGGGGATAACTTTTGACAAGTGATTTTTGTATGCTATTTTATCTTCACATGCATGGTTTTGTAATGGTAATGTAATGTACGATATGAACCAACATAAATATACATAATCGATAGAATATAGTTCCAACTCTAATATTACATCAAGAGAGAAACGCTGTTGGATTTGGAGTATTGAAATTATTAAGTTGTGAAATAAATATGTCATTTCTCTTTGTCAGCCTCAAATTATATTTGCTGCATCGTTAAAACAACATTTTATTCAAATAGTAGCTGGAGGAAAATGCTATAAACTTTACAAAATACAAAATTAAAAATAGAATTTTCAGAAAATTAAAATATGTCATAGATATGTCATTGAGAGCATCACACGAATTATACGTAACAAATCTAAAACAGTTTGAATTTTTATCAATCAACTTTAAAACAGTTTATAATCCGACGCAACGAAGAATAATTTATGCATTGGCAAGGACATTGTTTTTTCGACATTGTAAGTATAGAGAAAATATGGCCACCGGGTACTCTTTGATTTTATTAATAATTCTCTTGTTCCTTTGCTTGTTTCTGTAATTTGTATTTTATATCTCTTTATCCAGCACCTATTGAGTCGGAAACGGTGTGGGTGAAAGATGTGACTACTAGTTTACAGAAAGACAAACGGAAACTCAGTCACACTATCCTCCCTGATAATTTGATTTTCCAACTAAGGAGTGGGTCACGATCTCTGATTTTAAACTTGAAGAGGAATTATGCGATCGATCCTAATGCTAACGTCTTTTTGTGAGCAAATTGAATGACGGTCGATCCCATTTGGAGAAAGCACTAACTTTAGAAGAGAAGGTAAGAGGAACAGATTAAGTACTCCTTTATATGATTTAAAAAATAATAGTCATCAAAATGAATCTGAGTTAGAATATTAAATTGAGGTTTAATTTCTCAGCACGTCAAATCTAAGCTTGATTAGTTCATTTTATTTAACAAACATTCTTTTCACCGCGATTAAAACACACAAACACAATTTATTTATTTAATTCAATAGCGTCTAGATAAATGTAAGTCTCGTGTAAACTTTAAAAGAAACTCGAATACACAGACACATATTAAATTATAAATTCAACTTGAATTAAACATGTTCATTTAGTTTCAGTCTCAGATGATGTTACAAACTCCGATTTATTTCATAGTCGGTATTTCAAAATATCTACTACAATATGAAAACACTGATAATTTTCATTGAAGATGTAATGGAACTGTTTATAAATCGTCATTTTTATAAATTATTAAATATCTATGAGCTAAATTGGTTCAAAGACGGCTACATGCTGAATCGAAGGAAATGTTATTGAAATAATCAAATATTTCGTAAAGATAGATATTTAGTTTTAAATATAAATCATAATTTGATCAAAACTTCTATTTTGTGTAAAAACGAATGATATATGTGATGTAAAGCCTTCAAAACATTATCAAATACAAACAGAAACTCCAGAAAACCTCTCGAGATATCAAATCTCTGTTTATTTAATATTTATAATACAAATCGCTTCAAACACGTGAAGGCATATTGCAAAAATAGATGCTAAACGAACCAATCCATCAACAACGATTTCTTTCTTTCAGCTCATCATCATAATTTCTACCAATATAGTGTGATTTTTGTCCTTTAACTTGTATTGCCCTCTCATTAAATATAAATTATCATAGGATAATACGAATTTTACAATTGATACTTTGGTTGCTCATCATCTTTGAAATACCTCTTAACAATGATTCGGATCAGTAATATACCCTATCAACAATTCAAAACTAGTCAGTGAATTTCTGCAAGTGGGGTACAGGTTTCGGCACCATATAACCGGATAATAAAAACAATAACAAAAAACTGTAAAGTCAAATTTAACTTTTGAGTCTGTTTCTATAAACTATCAATCTCATCGCTATTGTGGCAACTACAAAAGGTGACCAGCAGGCTCTAATGCTCTTTGATTTTTTCAAAGATCTTCTGGCAAGGATGCTTTCTCTTTTAATGGAAACGACAGCATATTCATTTGCCAGGAGTGTGCAATAAATAACAAAATATATGTCATTAAAGTATCTAATGTAGAATTCGTAGTATCCTATGATAATTTATATGCAATGAGCGGTTTGTCCTGTACTTTGTTTTATGAAATGAATCGGTACACATCATGATGCTCTTTTATATATGGTATCGACCGATATGGACAAAACGCACATATACTGAATGCAATTAACGTCAACTAGAGGATCAACCCACATGACGAAGTACGAATCTCATTGAGACTCGATTACAATGCGTTATTTGTACATGATCGTTCTGAGAATTGTTTATCCATCAGCTAAGTACATTACTAGTAATGTGCTCTTCATTACTCTGCGATTAGTCAATACAAATGTGTAGTATTCAAATTAACAAAAAAAAAAGAGTTATGATTTACTACATAAAGATATTCTTCGACGTGAAATAGAGAAGGGGGAGGGATTTCTGCGAATATCAGATTACTAAGATATTATAATTTTCGGTCAACCTTCCGAAAGCAAACAAGGAGAATGTAAACTAATTTACAGTATACTGTTCAGGCTAATTTTAATACATTTTATTATATGTTGTTATATTCTGTCCTTAATACACGCTTTGTTTGAGCCATTGTGACTAATATGCAAAACAATACATAGGAGTGGATGCTTTTGTACCGGCAAAATATATCTGAGGCTAAGTTTTTCCTTTGGTATCATCTACTTCCTTTCATTATTGCACTCCAGCAGACGTTATTTATTTTTAAATATATTTGTACAAACAAACTACTGACGATGCGTTCAGACAATAATGTTCTTCCTCAATAAAATAACAGCCTAAATGTTTTAACAGGATGTGAAACGTTGGCTTAATGTAGATAATTCCATAAAGTAGAGACGGTATTGAAAATATTAAATTTTATCTCTCCGGAATAAATTTGTAACTAAAAAAGAAATGTTGTTGTGTTGTATATATATAGTATTAACGTCAATATATATATATATATATATATATATATATATATATATATATATATATATATATATATATATATATATATATATATATATATATATATATATACACACTTTCATGCAAAGTCCAAACATATATTAAAAAACATTACACTTTAAAGGAGTATTTTAGTAAATATAGAAACCTTTGCATACTGTATTACCTAGCTCTTAGAAAGATCAACCATTTAACACATTATTTCAAAACTAAATAAATTACTAACATATATATTTTAGTATCTGCATCATCCATCCAACTCTGTAAACACCATTTACCCACCTACTCCATTAACCATACCTAGGTAACAATGGATTGCTACCAAAGTACATATATCATTACCTTACTACTTAATAAAATATCCAGCATCATGTATTTACATTCCTGTCTATATTCTGATATACATGTACCCCTTTTTGTATCAACAGGAGTTGGCTTACTATCAAGATAAGAGGAATGGAGCATGCATGATCGTCAAATGCTTGGGAAGATCAAGCGTAGGATGTGACAGAGTCATTGTAAGTATAATCTAAAACGAACGAGATTAAAATATGAAGACAACTTTCCTCTGGTGCTGAAACTCTAGGATCATATGTTCAACTAGTATCTCTAGAAGAATGACAAAATGTCAAGCACTTGCCATACCTTTGATGAAGGTACAATACCTCTCTATGGTCTATATAAAAAAAACATCAATAGGCTTTGCGTATTTTACATCAACATGATAGTAAGAAGTATACTTCATCATTATCTAAAATAATATCCCAAGACGTTCGACAAAGCAAACTTAGTAAGCTTCTGGACGTCAGCTACAGGTAATTGTCAATCAAAGCACAAAGACAAACGTTTTTCGTTAGTCGTATAACTAAATTATTGACAACTGAGCTTTGAACGCATAACATGTTATGTTCTTTTTTGTTGTGGCCAGCTATTTAATTGAAGTGATTGATTCCCTGGTGATACAAATGTGCTTCGATGAAATTTTTGAGCAAGAATATTTACTGGAGGTAATGCGGAATTGAAAACAAGAATACGATTATCTGCAATTCAACAAAATAATGTTGGCACATCAAAACAACGCTGACTTTGTTTATATGGCATCGCCTTTCATCTTGAATTTCATTGAAATTTGAACATAAAACGTTTGATTGACGTATCATTTTCCGCCAAAATTTCCAGCTAGAAAGAATATTGTTTTTGTACCTGGTGTATTTTTGGTATAGAATCATATATTATAAATTCCAAGTACCATTTAACAATAGCTGACATAACAAGTTATCACATCCTCAAACAATTGATAAAAGATAAAAATAGCTGTGGTAGTTATGTGCAATATTAATGCAGACCTTATTATCTTTCATAATATTTCAAACATCAAGTAACTTGCGAAACTAGCAATACATTTAATACTGTCTAACACACAACATTTTAATTTATTTCAACATAACATTTCAGTACGGTTGAGACTATGATAATTTCAACAATGGATTTCTAGCAAACATGTATAGCATTGCGATGCAGCGATTTGTGTGTTGGGGTACGTAATTAGCTTGTTCTGGAAGCACTCAAGTCTATAAGTGACCTTCATGAAAATCAATTAACATGTCAAATGTGTATTTCCATTAGTATAAATGTTTAAGTTAGTTTTTATTATATAGTTTTTATCTGTTTTCTCACGACATCTTCTCGTTAACTTCATAGTGATTCATACCTGTTTATTATTCTGTTAGTTGTTTGTGTATTATTAAAATTCAGCAAATTGTCGTTTGTTAACAAACAAGGACGTGTTGATGATCTTAAATGTTGTTTGTTGAAAATTTAAAGCTAGCAATCGATAATGTTTGTAATCACTACTTGTAGGTATTTGATTTACTTCCCCTTCCTTTCCATAGCTCTGCTTGACAATTTAATGTTGCTTACAAACATAGGTCTACGCATTGACTAATTTGATAAGTCTTGGTCTTTAAGAAGAGCTATATTAATTTCACTGTCACCTTGCATTCATCATGATTTCCTCTTTTTTCAAGCTTTATCTAATCATACTTTAACTGTTTAGCCATATAACATGTGTAAGATATCATAAACAGGAAAACATTATAAGTCAACACTTCCAATTGGAACGTTCTTATTATGAAAATAGCATCTTGTGATGGATCCGATTCCGTGCATGAGTTTGAGTGATTTTGAGTAAACCATTCAAATGCGATCCGAACTGTATTACTCAAATAACTAATATCTTACATTAACCAATCACTGTTTTTGTTTTAGCCGGGAAAGCCGCTACCATTTGAATTCATTTTCAACAATAACGTCATGTTCCATCAGTGTATTTGTTGCTTGTTATAAAAAGTATCTTAATTTAGAATCTTTATTAAAGATGCCGCGGTTATTTTTTCTTAATAGTGTCACGAATGTCTGATTTGATATATATATATATATATATATATATATATATATATATATATATATATATATATATATATATATATATATATATATATATATATATATACATATATATATATATTTACATATATATATATATATTTATATATATTGGCTGGGCCTGAGGATGTTGATAGCCTGAGGGCAAGGATCCTCTCAGTGCCTGATGACGGAGGCTAATTGAAGGCGACGAGGGTGTTCTTTACAGCAAAGCCGACTCCATGCTGCCTGGCTTCGTCTGATGGTTTTCCCTGCCAGAAGAAGGTGTAGTTGGCTTCTCTGATGGTGCCGCTGTCGGCCAGTCGGGTCTCTTGAAGAGAGGCAATGTCGACATTCAGTCGGGAGAGTTCTCTGTCAATGACGGCAGTCTTCCGTGCGTCGTTGATCTTCTGCAGGTCAGTGGTGAGTCCAGGGTAAAAGGTTCAGATGTTCCAGCTGGCGAGGCGAAGAGCTGGAGTCTTCTTGTTTCCTCTTTGTATTTTGCCTGGTGCACCGCTTTTTGGCCTGCTTGTCGAGATGGTTCTCTAAGCTCCACGCACCCAGTGAAGCAGGCTGGCCATGGCAGGAAGCACCTTATTGACTGGGGGCTGCCCAGCTTGAGCCAGGCGGAAGCTTCCAATGAGACATGGCGATCTCTCCCACCGTCAAAAGCAGCCCTTGGCGCCAACTTCTACGTCATTCGAGCTTTGGCTTATAACCGGAAGACTGCTGCATCCCGTGTTGTGCCGACGCCTGAAGACCACGCTGAAGTGTCCTCTCCAGGGAGCTACCTAGCTTGGGCAGTCTAGAATGGAGAATCAGGGAACGACAAATGTCGCTACAGCTTGGCACCAACGACGTCGCAGGAGTTGCCGGAATGACGTTGAAGTCAACGCCAGACTGCCTTAGGGAATCCGTCCCCGGAATTTCTGTCGGGGTTTACTCCCTTAGTCTTCCCGTGAGTGGGTATAGCTGCAAGGCAGCGGAGGTTTGGGATCAGAGTTTTTCTTCTCCTAAATGAGCTACCATCCAAAGTTTACGAGCCCCATCTACCCGAAGAGGCTGGTTTTAAGGCGCCCGTGGCCGCTTTCACCCCTTCTCCTGTCTGTGAAAACATGGTCCGCCGGACTTAGAAGCTAAGCCACTCGTGAAGGCCAGGAGCTGGATTTTAGTTGACGGAGGCGATCAGAGTCGCAAGCCCTATGGGGCATTTTTGGAGGAGTGGGGAGCTTGTCTCCCACTCCCACCCCGGCAATGTCAACCTTGGACCATCAACATCTTCAGCGTGTATGCCCCAACACCCTACTCAAACCCAGAAGAAAAAGACCAGTTCTACTAGGCTCTGGATCAAGCAATATCAAACATCCTAAGTACCGAGAGCCTCAACCTACAAGGAGACTTCAATGCTTGAGTGGGAGCTAACTACGAGGCATGAACCACCTTTCTCGGCCCGCACGGAAGAGGCGAAATCAACGAGAATGGCCAGCGACTGCTGGAGATGTGCTGCACTCACAGCTTATGTGTGACCAACACCTTCTTCAAATGCAAGGAGATCCACCAGGTATCATGGAGACACCCACGTTCCCGCCACTTGCACCAGCTAGATTTAGTCATCACCAGGCGCGCGGAAATAGCCAGTGTCCTTCTCACCCGCAGCTGCCACAGTGCCCACTCCGACACGGACTACTCCCTTGTGGCCAGCAAGGTGCGAATAATACCCAAGAAACTGCACCAGCCAAGAAGAATGGTCTCTAACGTATCAACACCTTCTGTGCAAGCAATCCAGAGAAGACACAACCGTTCATCTGCAAACTTCTCGCGGCTCTCACCAAAGAGACACCTGATGACACCATCAACTCCAATAGGTCCCACCTCCTAGACGCTGTGTACAACCCAGCCATTACTGCATATGGGAAGAAAGGGCACAAAAACACAGACTGGTATGAGGCCAGCTGGGAGGAGATTGAACCTGTGACTGAGGCGAAGTGGAAAGCCCTCCTGGCTTACAAGGCTGTGCCTAGCCTTGGTACATTACAGGCCCTCAGGACTGCCAGGAAAAATGCCCAGCAGACCGCCCGTTACTGCGCTAACACCTACTGGCTGAACCTCTGCACCAGTATACAGATAGCTGCCGAAACCGGGGATGCAAGGGGCATATACGAGGGTATCTAGAAGGCAACAGGCCCACCCACCTCCAAGATCGCCCCACTCAAGTCCAAGACTGGCGAAGTCATCAAAGACCAGGGCAAACAGCTGCAGCGCTGGGTTGAGCACTATCTTGAGCTGTATGCAACCCAAAACGTCGTCACGGACACCTCCCTAGACGCCATCCCAGACCTGCCAGTCTTAAAAGAACTAGACACACCACACACGCCTCGCTTGTGGGAAGGCCGCTGGGAGTGAGGGTATTCCACCTGAAGTCCTAAAGATAGGGAAACCAGCACTAATCCAGCCTCTGCACAAACTCCTCTGCCTCTGCTGGGGACAAGGACGAATCCCCCAGGACATGCGATATGCAAACATTGTCACTCTATACAAGAACAAAGGAGAACGCAGTGACTGCAACAACTACCGGGGCATGTCTCTTCTCAATATTGTTGGAAAGGCGTTCGCCCGTGTCGCCCTGGCGAGCTTGCAGGCTCTAGCATCCCAAGTCTACCCCAAGTCCCAGTGTGGCTTCCGAGCAGGCAGGTCAACTGTAGACATGATTTTCTCACTACGACAGCTGCAGGGGAAGTGTCGTGAGCAGCAGATGCCCCTCTACATTGCCTTCATAGACCTGACCAAGAGATTTGACCTGGTCAGCCGGAGCGGACTCTTCAGGATCCTTAAGAAGATTAACCGGCCCCACGACAGCTCGCTATCATAACATCGTTCCACGAGAACATGCACAGCACAGTGTGCTTCATGGGCGCAACATCAGAGGCCTTCACAGTCAGCAGCGGAGTGAAGCAAGGCTGTGTCCTTGCGCCAACTATCTTTGCCATCTTCGTTTCCATTCTCCTCCAGTACGCCTTCAAGGACTGCAGCGAGGGTGTGTATATACACACCACGACTGACGGAAAGCTGTTTAACATCGCCCGTCTCCGTGCAAAGTTACAAAGTTTCTCATCCGTCAATTCCTCTTCGCCGACGATGCAGCCTTGACATCACACACGGAAGATGGACTGCAGCAGCTAGTATGCCGCCTCTTTCACGCCTGCAAGGAGTTCGGACTGACCATCAGTCTGAAGAAGATGAATGTAATGGTAATGGACGCAGACTCCTCTCCCACCATCGCGATTGATGGGGGCAGCCTGGAAGTTGATGAAGACTACACATATCTTGGGTCCACCATCTCCAACTCGCTCTCCGTTGATACTGATGTAAATGTCCGGATTGCCAAGGCATCAGCAGTTATGGCGAGACTGAACTAGAGGGGCTGGGACAATCACAACCTCCTCTACCACGAATGTGTGCTCAGCACACTCCTCTACAGCAGGGAGGCATGGACCACCTATGCGAGTCACGTGAGGAAACTCAACAGCTTCCACCAGAGATTCTTGCGGCTCATTCTGCGTATCCAGAGGCAGGACAAAGTTCCCAACACAGAGGTTCTGAACCGCACCGGCATGAACAGCATGTTCTCCATTCTCAGCGAGAGGCGCCTTCGCTGGCTAGGCCATGTTAGGAAAATGGACCCAGGCCGCATACCCAAGGACCTGCTGTACGGCGAGCTAGTAGAAGGTGCACGAACGACTGGAAGGCCACGTCTGCGATACAAAGATGTTTGCAAAAAGGACATGAAGACAGCCAACATCAACATAAACAACTGAGAGAGATGTGCTGACGACCGCTCCGCGTGGCGTCTTGCTGCCAGACAGGGCACTCATAAAGCTGAGGAGATGAGAAACACAAACCTCGCTGCAAAGAGAGCCAGGAGGAAGGCGAACCAAAAGCATCCTCAGCAAGCATCAGCATACGCATGCAGCAAGTGCAACAGAGACTGTCACTTAAGGGTCGGACTCTTCAGCCACTCGCGAAGGTGCAGATAGGACATCCAAATCGGAAGCTACACCACCGTCTCTCGAAGATGGACGGATGCCGACGATATATATATATATATATATATATATATATATATATATATATATATATATATATATATATATATATATATATAGATATATATATATATATATATATATATATATATATATATATATATATATATGTGTGTATATATATTATAATTTCAATTGCTTGATTGTCACTTTTAATTTTTATTTAATTTTCACAACATGCTATTAAACTGTAAATGTAATCACTATACAATTTTTTTAAGAATTTGATTTTACTGAATTATTTGTTTGGTAAAAACGTTATCAGATCTAAATGGGGACCTTGATTCACGTCTACTGGAAACCAGGCAGACAGGATTTATTTTAATTTTGTAACGATTGAATTTTTGTCAAGGTCATGATAAAACTAAGAAGTAAACAACATTTTAATTTTATTATGAAATTATTGGTTATCGTCAGGGTCATGTTAAGAGTACATGATATTTACGATCACGTGACCCCCCACTTTATGATTTCAAAATTAGGAATCTTTTGAAAACTGTGTATTTTAATACGAAATAATTGTTGTTTTAGTGTGCTATTATAACTGACGTTCATTTTTTTGATTTTGGTCCACCAAGTGTTTGACTGCGTGTTAATATTTCAGTTCACGTTGATAATTCGTATCTTTGGAAGTATTGTATGTGTTCATAGATAATTCTTGGATAAAGACAGTATATCAAAATATTATTCCAATGTCCTACAACAGAGTGTTAACTAATGTTTCTATGTAGAACAAGAAACGAACTTGTATATATTAGAACTGTAATTATTAGGCGTTTTGGAGCTTAATTCTTAAAATATTCTTGTTTTTTTTTGGTTGTTATGTTTATATTATTCAATTTTAAATTCTATTAAATCTTTTACAATCTTACTTAGGGATATAAATCTTTTGTTTTTTGTTACATTATAGCAAAAACACGTAACAAAGAAGTGGGTACCTCGTCCGTGAGATTTTAATTTTGATTAAGATACTTCAGCATACTTCGTGTTTCTTTAAATCATGATTCCTCACGTTTTTTTTGTTTTGTTTTTCTAAATGCGATTTTAAAAAAATGTTGTTTTAATGTTTTCAAACTTTTGAATCTTTCTTTCAAATCCTATCCATAAAAATAAGAAATATTCAAATAAGATTAAATAATTCTACTTGCTGGAAGCTCATTCCATTCCTAAAGCGTCTTAGCCAAATAAGATGTAAAAATATTTGGTTTAGTGTTTTGTAGAAATGATTGTTTGAATAAAAATGTTTACACCGATCCAACTATAACATAATTAAAATTAAAAAAGAAAATGAAAAGAGAGTCGAGGAAGACGTAACTGCGGAAAAGAGGAACAAGATCATACAAATGCAGTTACAAACACAACCAAATGCAGTTACAATTTGAAATTAGGAAAGAAATACACAGAGAAAAAGATTATTAGGTTAATACCTATTTTCAGAGAAAGAGAACTAGAGAAATATTTTACTGGTTTTGAAAAGACAAACTCATGTAAATTTAGATAAAGAATAAATGCATTTATTTGAGAGATGATGCTTAGTCAAGAACGTTGAAACCGATTATCAAACCACTTATAGTATCGGAACCCAAGATGAACCGTGTCCATAGTAACATTAAGATTATCGTGACGAGCCCAAGATCGAAATCTTGGAAACTTTTGCTTGTTCCGCTTATGAGAACTCAAATAACGCATACTGTTCCTTTGGTAAATGGGACCTCGGTTCAATATGCTTTTGGCAAAAAAGTACTGAAGCCTAATACAAGCCTCCCAAAATTCAAACTGTCACAACTTTAAAAACCTCTTCCTCCCTTGACTTATTTCAATAAGAAAAGATACGTTATCTGATTGCTAAATATTGAAAAAAAAGCATCAGAATCAAGACAGACCGATTCCAAATGATCTTATTTCTAAACTGTCATGGTCAATGTCAAGTATTGACAGTAATTCATTTGTTGGATCTAATAAACACCAGTCTGATTTTCTTATCATGGCCTATGAACCATACATATCGAGAGATTCTATATCACTAGTGCTAATCCCACCCTTATTAAATTGTAAGGAACACCGGATTTTCTCAAATTCGTGTATGGTAATGATCTTTGCCTTTTTTCTGAGAAGTCTTCTTCTAGTGTTCTTATTCAGAGAGTAGAGTGTATATTTGTTGCTTTCCTTGCCATTGTGTACATTTTTCATCCGATTTACTCTTAGCACCTGTGACAATTGGAACAGTCTTAGTTTTAGCCGCAGAGGGTATTCATTTACTACTAGGCAACGATCTAGCTGGAGAGAAAGTTGTGATTAGTCCATGCGTAACTGACAAATATTTGTTCGGATAAGAAATTTGATCCAAACGATTACGATTTCACTCATTTTTTCCACGCCTGTGTAGTTACTAGATATATGACAACGAAATCTCGTAAGAATAATTTCGATAAGGAATGTTTTCCTTTATGTGGCACGATTATTGGTAAGACTTATGTTGAGCTAACTGTCACTCCTTGTTTGAATCAATCTGAAAGAATTTTTCACATTGATCTTTTTTCAACTACTCATTTTTTTTATTTCAAAGGGTCATTACTGAACCTAAAGCCTCTGAAGTACACAGAAGTTATTTCATTATAAATGTAATTTGTATGACCAAATGGAGACTTCGTGAGGTACCTGCTGATTGGGTGTGGTCAGTGAACAATACAACTGTAGTTCCAAACCTTGCCAAACATCATATAATTAGTCCGGGCCATGAATGGTCTCTTATGGATTCAAAAGACTTATCACAACATCGTATCTCATTATTATTGTCCAAACGTTCAATGTAATGTAGCCACCTACTGTACATCTCGGTATACTTGTAAAATGGTAGGAAACCCAATGCTCTACAACTTATTTCTGCATTTTACAAACTATTTAGCAGAATTATAATATATTGCGTTGGTCCCTTACCTACGACCAAGTTCGATAACTAATATAATATGTGTTGACCATTATGTGTGCGTCATCAAGGTTCCAGAGGCAATTCCTTTGAGGAACGTTTGACCTAAAATCTCATGATTTAAACGTGCATTATTTCAGACCTACGTCCAGCAAGCAAAGTACATTGCTGAATTGGATTATACCCGCCTCAAAATATGAATGCTACCTTAAATCATAATGTGTTACACAAAACATTATAATATCTATATCGAATCCATGTTCTAAACTTTGACCAGCAGAACTATATTGGTAAGAAGTATTCTTCAATCATTTTTAGTCTAAATATTCCTATAAAAACATTATTAATTGATAATAAACATTATAAATCAAAACATTTTTGATAACAATATCAAAATTATTCTAATTCATCTGTAACTGATATTTCTTTCTTTGCACACAGTTAGATTTATTATGATTTTGTGAAATGTTTCCTACTGATGTACTATAATTCATGTTGTTTTCAAATCTGCATTTCTCTCGCTTTGATTGACATTTTAAGATAAATATAATGGTATATTATCTCCAAACATATCCGTGTTGCATACCTTAATATTAATTGATAAGCTGTTGATGATTAATAATTGGAACAATGGACATAGTTCTGAACTTTGTCGAAAACCAGCTTAAATAACTATATAATATATATGTCCGCCTTTTTGAATATGCTGCCTCAAACAGGTAACTTTTTATAAAAGTGTGATCAAAATCAAAGTACAGATACTGTAATTTTGGAGATTTAAATTGCTATTCTCAAAGTCAGTACTGTACGTTTAGGTCAGCATTAACTAACGTGGCATATTTCATATATCTATCGAACTAATCAAGTGAGACTGTTATTTGGTCCTGTTTAGTGCTTTATGTAGAATAATTACATTTTAGTCTAAAAAAGCAGTTTAAAGATAATTATTAGTCTTCATACCTTTATGGGTTTCAGTCTTGGCATAATACTGGTGCAGAACATTTGAACAACTCTGTTATTGTTCCATCTAGTCATGTATCAATCGGGCCACTCAGGTAAATTAAAGTTTCGAATACATATGCATGTGAGATTCACCTAATTGGTAAACAGTGTTTAATGTTAAATATCTGTAATATGCATGTCTTTTTCAGATGTTCAGAAATATTATTTTCATTTTCATAAAAAAATACTTATCCTACATTGCTCACAAGCATCTGATAAAAACAAATTACTCAATACTAATCATTGTTGTAAGCACTTCAAATCCTTCTTGTAGCTTAGTGAAGCGTTAGAAGCTTTATAGTATCAACTTTAAACGCTTTATATTATGCATAATTTAAATATTTTCTCTCTTCTTAAATTATTTTCTTCCTCGATTCTTTATAATTTAAACGCGCGAGTGACTAAGTCACGGTATCTTTTTTAGCCACATGATAAGTATGTTTTATTGTTACGAAACCTTTTTAAGTCCACCAATTGCAGCTTTCGTTTCATAAAAGATAGCCATGCGGTGTATTTATCTTTATTTGTTAATTAGTTTGTTAATTTAGCATTCAAACAGTTATTTATTTATTAACTAATTTATTTTTTTGTTTATTTACTTTTTATTTATTTCACTTTACTTTATGTTTTTTTTTAAATGTTTACTGTGTGATTTTGAAGATACTAAGTAAATTATTTAGTCGTCATTTTAAACTGGACCAATATAAACATTACTATAGTAAAGGAAACTAATAAAGACGCAACAATCAAACTAACAAATTGTTTATTTTTTATTTTGCTTACAAAATATAATTTTCTCAGCACTGTAGATGTTCTAGATATTAGCGTCCACGCACTCAATATTTGTATTGTGATTTGACATTCTTTGTCAAAGTACATCGTTGGCATTCTACAGATTGTGCAGTGTTATTTAAGAATTCAATTACTTTCATAAATATTTGCTGCCATACAAGTATTGTAAAATATTGCTTTAAAATGTAGTCATAGAGTTCATTCCTTTGTGTTTTTATTTGTTTTTCCATTCATTATGCGTTTACAAAGTCGATACAAAAAATATACGCATCTAAAAATGCATGTGTAGGCTAATAACATCGAATATGATATACATCCCGGTATTAAGGTGAAGATTTTTTTTATTGCATTCGCTATTCCCAGTACTGTCTTTGTACCTTTGTTGCAAACAATCCATCCTAATCCAAGTTTGAATTGAAAACTTTTTAATTAGGATATATTCACGTATAATTTCAATTATATTCAGATCGCTGAAATTTCTGTACCGTTTAACCTGCCCCTTCTCCGTATTCGCCGCTTAATTACTACACTATATACATATTGTGTCTCAAGCGTCATCTCATGGATATCAATTGGTTCAGTTAAGAAGAATTTATAGAAACAGGTGGTCTTATTCATTGTGCATAATGCACACGAAAATACCAACTTGGTGTGATAGAAAATTTTATCTTGTGACACTGCATTTACAACAGGGGACAAAAAGCCAACTTATCAAATGATTAACAACAATTTCGTGCTCGATTTTGTTGTGAATCAGAAGTTTCCTTTCCCAGATTAAGGCCATTAAAATAATCTAACAGGATTTATATCTAAACTCACTACCGAAACGAATATTTCCTTGACAATTTATGTAAACGTGTTAGGAAAAAAAATAGATTTACTCTGAGATATTTAGAACACTTGCTATTATTAATTGAGTGCCACTACCAAAA